>UESW01002658.1:235679-266044 GCA_900491605.1 Calamus simplicifolius | reverse complement strand
TTACAGCATACAATTGCCTATCCAAAGTAGGTTATTATATATTGTAATTTTGAGGATAAACATTGAGCCTTATATTAGAGGGTACATTATCTCAAAGAATTTATCTACCCAAAAGGGATAGTTTTCTTAAAGGTATATTCTTATGATTTACTTCACGTAGAGAGATTTCACTAATATTGTGTTTTCTGCTCAAAAGAAAGTTTATGATGATGGATCAAGACTTCAATGTATTGAAATTATTTTATTATTTATTGCCCATATTCTAATTATTGCATTTTTATCTTGAACAATCTCCTTTATAGTGAATAATAACCATGCTACTATTAAAATCTTAATTGGCTCCAATTATAAGAGATAGAAAGAGGATTTTGAGTTTGCCCTAAGGATTAATGATATTGGGCTGGCTTTACATGAGAGAGAGCCTCCTAAACCATTGATGAGAGCACTCCTGAATAGAATGAATTTTATGCTAAGTGAGTGTGTCAAATCATTTGGGCTTGCATGTATGAAAAGGTCTATTTCTGAGCATCTTATAAGGGGATTACCTAAGACCAATAATCCAAGAAATTTTTGACTACTATAAGACAAAGATATCATAAATCTGAACTAGAAAAACTCATGAGCGAGTTAATGGGTATGAGATATGATAATATGGGTAGTGTTAGAGGCTTTATCATGAAAATGGTTCATATTTAAACTAAGCCGAGAGCCTATGCCATTATCCTTCCTGATAAGTTCGTGGTTCATCATGCTCTTAATTCCCTACCTATTAAGTTTAGCCAAATTAAAACTACTTATATTGCCTTGGATGAGACTTAAGAGTGTAAATGACCTTATTTCTAAATGTGTCTTTGAAGAAGAAATGCTTAAAAAGGAAAAGGGTGAAGGTGCCCTACTTGTGTCCAATTATAAACCCAACTAAGGTAAAAGATCTACAAACCTTAGAAAGTCTAAACATGGGCCCCTCTAAGAAGGTTCAGGAAGGCATGGTAAAGGTTAGACTCAAGGTACATGAGGTTCTAAGGCTGCCATTAAGAAATATGTTCACTGGTTCTTTTACAAGAAAAGAGAACATCAGAAAAGCGAGTGTACTTACTACAAGTATTAGTTAGAAAAGAAGAATAAACAGAAAGACAATTTCTTAGCTTGTGTTCATTTTGAATCTAGTTTAGTCAATGATCTATTACACTCATGGTGACTTGATAATGGAGCAACTATTAATGTTGCTATTACTTTACAGAGGTTTAAAAACAAATAGAAACCGAGTGATGGAGAAGCCAATCTTGAAGTTGGGAATGATGCAGAAGTTGAAGTTTTAAAAAAGACATTTTATGTACCATCCTTCATATGGAATTTAATTTCAATTTCTATTTTGAATAAAGTTAGATATTATTTTTGTATTGGAAATGAAAAGATTGATTTGATTTTTAATTCACAAGTTGTTGAAATTTTTTTTTTATCTGATGGTTTATATAGACTAAGTTTGACTCTTGATAATGAGTATAAATAATTGCTCTAGAAAAGTTTATATCCAAAAGGACTTATAAAAGACCCTAACTAAATAAAAGTTCTCAATGTTGTGGCATAAACATCTAGGTTACATTTCTATAAGGAAAGTTAAAGGACTTATAAAAGACAATATATTATCCTTTCTTAATTTTGAAGATATAGAGACCTGTGTTGATTACATTTAGGATAAGTTAGCTAAGTTTATGAATAAGAGTGCAAGCCATATTAGTGGATCTATGTTGCCCACCTTGTGTGGTAATAAGTATCTTATTACTTTTATTGATAGCTTTTTGCATTATGGTTATCTTTATTTGATTAAAGAGAAATCAAAAGCTTCAAAAAAGATCAAGAGATCTCTAAAACTGAGGAAGAAGAAAACAGGGACTCATTCCCTTTCCCTTTTGATCATTTTTTTAATAAAGAAAAATTGTTAAACCTAATGAAAGCGATTAGAAAAAACAAATCCAGGCCCAATCTAATCCAAAAATCCTAAAATCTATACTAAAATCTAGGCAGACAAACAAACCACAACCTTAAAAGATTCATGATTCAAAAAAAATATAGGCATGGACATGCATGAAATCCTCATAAAATGACAAGAATTTTGGTTCTAAATCCACATATACCTACTCTGATATCGCATATTAGGATTTTTTAGATCACATATGTGTAATTAGAATACCGAATAATAATAAAATAAAATTCATATCCATTTATGCCACTGTGTGAAAGCTGCGAGATTCCAAGAGGCTTAGATCTTTCTTTTCTTATTCCTTTCTTAGCGGTATTCTTGATGAAAAACTGATTGCAGTATAAGGAGAAGAAAAGGCTTGATTTATTTATAATAAAATCTTAAAAAGACCTTCTTATCATAGGTTACTATTGAGCTTCAGACTCATAAAAACAATCAATCACAACATTCAATAGAGATGAACTTAAGTTCAAAACCATATGAATCACATTTATTAAGAGTGTGCTCATCTCGCTTATATTATTGGATCAAATTTATTCAATCAATTTTATAAATTTAAAAACACTAACAATAAATAATAGTCCATATAAAAAAAAATTCAATATTATCAACTAAGCCAACTCCTAGCCAAGGCTGCCAGTTTATGCATTGCCTCTAGTCGATCCTTTGGCCTGCTGCTGCTGTCAGTACTAGTGCACAATCCTCGCCTCGGCCTCTCTATTCGGATCTGCCATCAAACCAAATGCAATGCTTAAACACCGCTATAGCTTAGCCCAGCCAACGGACTGCCAAGGCAACCTTATGGTCGTGTTCTACGTCGTCCAAACCCTGTTTCGGCCTTCTCTCTTTTCCTATGTTCTGCACACGCGAACTCGTATCCGTGAACATAATTGCTTCAATTGTAGAGCACAGCCAACGTTGGTCTTCTTTTTTTTTCTCAATTAGCAAGCAGTGACCGAAATCACCATTGATATTATGAAATTTTCTGCAGATGTTCAGAACGGTCAGAAGATTAGTTTCTTGTCTAAAACGCAGGAGGGCTTGAGAGTGACATTATGGACCAGATGCTTCACGAATTGGTTCATTACGCCAAGGTCTTACGACCGCTCTTCGTCGAAAATGGGCAAACGCTCAGGAACACGGCTAGAAGAAATGACCGTTACAAGTTGCAACAATTTGAAAGGCTTCCTTTCCGTCACATCCACATCACAGTTATTAAACATAGATTTAATTAGCTGTGTAGAGATTGTTTAGTGCGGCGAGTTAGTTGACTGACATCCTGTTATGCTAGCTAGCAAAATAATTAATGACCCTTTTAGTTATAGTTACGCTGTTCTCTGCTTCGAGGACAAGGCCTTTTTTTTCTCTAGGATAATCTATTCATCTATTTATATTTTTGCTAAACAAAATCATCTATTTCTAGTGTAACCATAGTAATGGAAATACTTAATCTGATTTTTTTTTCGCTTTTTGAGGCTTTTATTTTTATTCATTCTTACTTTTGTCTCCGTGGAGAATAGCACGGGAGTCGGCGAAGACTGCTACTTAATTGAATGGCTCGTCGTATCTGACCATCCAATTTGGTCAATATTATAAAAAAATTTAATTGGTTGGACCATTCCTCGTCAAATGTCAACAAAATCATTGGTTTTGGGCATGAGTTTGAATTCTCTTGCTTTGCCTGGAGTAGCACGTACGTCTGGTTTCAGTCTCTATAGTATAATATAAATAAGACCGTTTTCTGCACAAGAAAGAATGAAAAAAGCCAAGAAAGCAAGGTTGTTGGCTTGTAGCTTAAATTCATTAGACATTTGAGTGCTGCTGAACTTTGTTATTTAATTAGTGCTGTAATATTATGGCTAATTTTAGCTCGTTTGTTGCATTGCTATTTGGATATCTTTGCTTCACCAAAGGAATCAGCCACTGCAATGGAGAAACCAACATGAGATGCTACAAAGTGTGGACTGCGACAACGAAACTGGGCATGTCATCGCCATCGACCTTAGATACCAGCATCTATCCAACGATCCTTCCACTGAGTGGCTATTGGGAGGTGAGATTGGTTCTTCTTTACTTGACCTCAAGCACCTAAAGCACTTGGACCTGAGCTCAAACAATTTTGTTGGACAAAGCATCCCACAGTTTATTGGTTCGATGAAGCAACTTAGATATCTTAACCTATCCAATGCGGGCTTTAGTGGGAGAATTCCTCATCAGCTTGGTAATCTTTCGAACTTGGAGTACCTTGATCTCAATTCATTGTACTCTTTGTATGATTTGAATTCTGATGATATTCAATGGCTCTCTTATCTTTCTTCCTTGCTGTATCTTGACATGGGTGGGGTGACCCTTGCAAAGGCATCTGACTGGTTTCATGCGGTCAATGCATTGCCTTCTCTCTTGGTTCTTCACTTGCCCTTTTGTAGTCTTTCAATCATTCCTGCCGCAATCTCATATCTTAATCTCTCTTCTCTTGCCACCCTTGATCTTTCGAACAATGAGTTTGACTCTAAGCTCCCAGAGTGGTTGTTCAATATCAGCAGTCTAGTAGAACTCAATCTTCAATTCAATCATTTCCATGGTTCGATACCTGATGCCTTCAATAGCATGGCCTCTCTTGAGGTTCTTCGGCTTGGAGTCAATGATTTCGTGGGGGCAATTCCATCCAGCATTAAAAAGCTTTGTAACTTGGGGATTTTGGATCTGTCATCTAATATATTTGATGGAGAGATGATGATGGCTGCAGAAGTTTTTTCTGGCTGTGTCAGGGAGAGTCTGGAAGTGCTGAATTTGAGAAGCAATGAATTGAGAGGAAAATTGGCAGGTTGGCTGGGGCTGTTAAAAAGATTGACCTTTCTGGACCTCAGTGGTAACTTACTGTATGGCCCAATTCCTGCATCTATAGGAAGATTATCAGCTCTGCAGACTCTATTTCTTGACCACAACCAGTTGAATGGCACACTTCCAGTAAGTCTTGGACAGCTTCTGAATCTGAAGGTGTTTGATGTTTCTTTCAATTTATTTGGGGACTTCTAACAGAAGATCACCTCATGAATCTCTCGAGGTTGGAATATTTGAGCTTGGCGTCGAACTCTCTCGTCATTAATATAAGCTCAGACTGGGCTCCTTCATTTCAGTTGAGGATGATTGGTTTCCGCTCTTGCCGATTAGGCCCCGCGTTTCCTGCATGGCTCCAAACACAGAAGGACTATTGGGTGATGGACTTGTCCTACGGAGGAATAGCAGATAATTTGCCTGACTGGTTATGGAACTTGTCTAGTCAAATTGTTCTTCTAGATCTCTCTTATAATCAGCTCATTGGCAAGGTTCCTGCATCATTAAGGTTCGCTAGTATTTCTGTTCTTATTTTGAGCTCAAACAAGTTCTATGGTCCATTGCCTCCTTTGCCTTCTAGCATAGAGTATCTGGATCTCTCCAACAATTCATTTTCAGGTGATCTACTTCCAATATTTGCTGTTAGGCCATTGCTTCTTTCTAATTTGTTTCTATCTAACAACTTCATTAATGGTACAATTCCTGAATCCATATGTGGAGTGAGTCTCTTGGAAGCTGTTGATATCTAAAAATCTCCTGTCGGGAGATCTCCCTCAATGTTGGGCAGAGCTTCAAACTTTGAAAGCGTTGGATCTCAACAGCAATAATCTCTCTGGTTCAATTCCTAGCAGCATGAGCTCACTCAGTATCCTCGAAACCTTGCACTTGGGTAACAATTGCATCTATGGAGAGCTTCCTGAATCTTTGAAATACTGCAAATCCTTGGTAACTCTTGATCTTGGCGGGAATAGATTATCAGGAGCCATACCAACTTGGATCGGGGCACTGCCATTTTTGAAAATTCTTCGGCTAAGATCAAACAAGTTTGTTGGCAACATCCCTTCAGAGCTGGCTCAACTTGCTGCTCTTCAGATTTTGGACCTCGCAGAGAATGGTCTGTCAGGAACCATACCACAAAGTTTTGGCAACTTTGCTGCAATGGTATCGACACAAAAGGCCAACAAAAGCGTGTTGGATGGTTATCAAAGTTCAGTAGTGTCCAGTCTTGATAGTTATGGTCCCTTGGGCTACATAGAGAGCTTGCTGGTGGTAATGAAAGGAAGGGAGTTGGAATATAGCAAAAATCTTCAATACGTGGCAAGCATAGACCTCTCAAACAATGAATTGTCAGGAGAAATCCCTCCAGAGTTGATGAATCTCTTTGGATTGCAGGGTTTAAACATGTCAGCTAATCATCTTACAGGCAAGATTCCAGATGGAATTGGTGGACTGAAGTTCCTGGAGTCCCTTGATTTATCAAAAAACAATCTCATGGGTTCGATTCCTGCAAGCATGTCAGCCTTGACTTGGTTGAGCCACTTAAATTTGTCATTTAATAATTTGTCAGGAAGAATCCCATCAGGCTATCAGCTTCAAACTCTTGTTGATCCATCCATTTACAGTGGAAATCCTAAACTCTGTGGGCCTCCTCTCGATAGAGCATGCCTCGATAATCGAACACTGGATGATCTAGATGGTAATTGTGGTGATGGAGATGGATGTGGGACTGCAACGATTTCTTTTTACATAGGAACTCCTCTGGGATTTGTGGTAGGATTTTGGGTCATATGTGGCCCCCTTCTGTTTAACAGAACTTGGAGGAGCAAGTACTTTAAATTCATTGACAGGACGAATGGTAGGCTTATGGCTGTTGCTTCCATGATTTCTGGTTTACTAGAGAGGTGTTGGGGGATGAAAGTGTAAGCTGAAGAAAAGTGTAGGGAAAAATTGGCAGAAGATATATTTTCACTTGCATTGTTAAAACTATACAACATACTTGTATTTTCTTTTTTTTTTTTTATAATGAAGCATTGAAGTTGACTTTTTTGTATGCTTATGATTGCAAGGCCAGTTATTTATATTTTTTCTAATTTTTTATATACCAAGCAATTATTTAGTATCTCTCATAGGACAAGTCAATAAAACCAATGACTCGGTTCCGCTGACTAGCTGGTTGGCCAAGCTAGACACAGGAAGCCATGCTAAAGTTCCATCTTGAATTAATAGCGTCATTTTTCTTTAATGTGTCTACATCTTTCCTTTAGATTTACAAATTTTTACTTTTTGATGGATCATCCCAACTTCAACCTTGTTTATTTTTAGTTTTAATTTTTTGTTGCAGCTGAACTAGCTTCCAAGAGTTGTTTTATTTACTTACGATTTCCTGAAATAAAAAAATAAGGTTGTTTGGATTGGTATAGAATATAAATATGGTGACCAGCACGGTGAACAAATAAGCATTCATAAAAAATTATTGAGGTAAATGCAACCATATTTCTTATTGATTCTTTTAGGAGTGTTTGGTTTATAGTAATTCACTATGCAAATGACATATTTGGCAATTTAATATACTACTCTGAATAGTAATATTTAATTTTTGATAATTTAAGATTCATAATATGATTTTCGATAGGTATTTGAAATTATCAAAATCTATTAATTCTAAATTATACTCTCAACTTTTATATAAATTGAATAATGCTTAATTTGATTATATATTTAATTTTCACTAAAAAATATTTAAATATAATATAATATATAATAATATTCATATTAATATTAAATTTATATATATATATAATATATAATTAGAATACCAAATAATAATATATTAAATATATAATATCTTATGTCTATTTGTGCCATTGTGTGAAAGCTGCCGAGATTCCAAAAGGCTTAAGTTGCATTTGATAGCCGATAATTAATCTAAATTATCGGTAATTTAAATTGGGCCTACAAATAACAATGTTTGGTATATATTTTTAATGGTAATCAATACCGAAACTCAACAATGCCCACCAAACTCAGCAATCCCAAACTCAGCAAGGCCCACCAAAGATCTAAGGTTGCATTTGGTGCATCAATAATCAACATTATTGACAATATATCACACGGTAATTTATCTTGTAGAAAATTTATATTACGATTCAGGATTGCCTGGCGATGCACCAAATGCAACCTTAGATCTTTCTCTTCTTATTCCTTTCTTAGGCGGTATTCTTGATGAAAAAACTGGTTGCAGTATAAGGCGAGAAGAAAAGGCTTGATTTATTTATAATTAAACCCTAATAGATCTTCTTATCATAGGTTACTATTGACACTACAACAAATTTAAAAGGAGACGACACTAAAAAAAGCTTTTTTCAATGCTAATAAGTGCCAGAAGGATATGCCCCGATGCTTTTTGAAGCATCGAAAAAGCATCAAAAAATGGGAAGTGAAGAGATATTTTTTCGACGCTGTCGAAAAGTTAAATTTTTTTTAAAAAAAATTTACGCGGCTTTCTTTTCCTCTCTCTCTCTCTCTCTCTCTCGTCGAGCTAAAATTTCTTTTTTCAAAATTTTTAGCCGTGATGCTTATCGCCGGCCGCCTGTCCTCCTCCTCCTCCTCTTCTTTTTCCCCTCTTTCTTCTGCTCGTCCTCTGATCTCTGATGTCGCCGACCTTGTCCTCCCATGCCGAACCCAGCCGAAGCAAGGGAAGAAGACTATGTCTTCTTCTCCCAAGCTGACTCCTCTCTCTCGCGCCTCCTTGTCGTCGGCAACCATGGCGGTGAGATTTTAAACTTACAGTTGCAACAAAAGCCAAATACATAATCCTTCAACTCAGTCAACAACCATGATTTTAAACTCGATGTCATGCTGCTTCCACCTCATTATAAGCCAAACTGTCTTGGCTTGGCACCAGTTTAATTCTAAATTTTGATTCCCTAATCATTTAGCTAACATGCCATAGCCAGATCCAGCCTCGGGTGGAGGGCTGATCTCTTCTAGCCATTGTGCATGGCTAAGAAGAGAAATGCAGATCCTCACAAAAATAGAGCAAGAAGGACCCTTTGGATGATCCAAACTCTCCAAATTCGAGTTATTCTTTGGTCTAAATCTCTTCCTTACCACCGACCATCATGGGATTTAGATCCTAGTAAGACCCGATTCATCCTAGGTCCCGATTCAGCCACAAAACAAGGCTGTTGTGGGTCGAAAATCCTTAGAAATAGGGCATAAACTACTACTAATCATAACTTGATTTTTGGAGACTGCTGGCGATGAATCATGGTATCTAGGACCTTTAGAACAAAACCAGATAAGAAGAGTAAGGATTGCTTTCTGATTTCTTGACAGAACACAGGTAAATGCCGGCGAGCCCTTGCTTTCCTATGCTCTATCTTATCTCTAGAACAAAGATACCAAGATCCCATTAAAAACATTGAATCCTACTCAGATTCAATACAAATCAAAGATCAACATGATTAGGGATCTGAGGAGAAGCAAAATGAACTTAAGTTTTAGGAACTTATCGTTGAAATCCGATCGATCTCAGAGAAAGGATCTTCTCTGTTTCTCTCCTCTTCATTTCTTTTCAAGTTGTAAGGTGAAGCACAGGGAAGGCCAAAGGGCAGGAATAGCATTGGGGGTGGGTTCTAGTGCCGTTGGGTACTTGAGGCAGGGGGAGCTGCATTGAGGTTCCGAGGATTCCCCTGCATGCAAACATGAAGAGAGTCCGATAATGGAGGAAGCTCCGTTCTACACTCTCTAACGGTGGTTTACCCACGAGGAGAATAAGAAGAGGAAGAAGGAGGAGGAGGAAAGAGAAGAAAAAGGGGCGATATATGGGGGAAAAAAATGATGCCAATGCTTTCCGGGCGATACATGGAAAAAAAATGATGCCGACGCTTTCATTGGCGATACATGGGAAAAAAAAGATGCCGACGCTTTAAAAAGCGTTGGCATCGGATTAAAATAGACATAAAATATGATGCCGATGCTTTAGAAGCGTTGGCATCCAAAAAATATGATGCCGACATCAGCATCCGAAGAAATACAATGCAGATGCTTTCTAAAGCGTTGTCAACCGAAAAAGAAAGCGTTGGCATCCGAAAAATACGAAAGTATCGTGATCCAAAAAAATACTCGATGCTTCATACAAAAATTCTCGACGCTTCATGAGTTGCTACAATGATATTTTGTTGTAGTGTGAGCTTCAAACTCATATAAATAATCAATCACAACATTCAATAGAGATGAACTTAAGTTCAAAACTATATGAATCACATTTATTAAGAATGTGCTCATCTCACTTATATTATTGGATCAAATTTATTCAATCAATTTTATAAATTTAAAAACACTAACAATAAATAATAGTCCATATATAAATTTTTTTCAATATTATCAACTAAGCCAACTCCTAGCCAAGGCTGTTAGTTTATGCCTTGCCTATAGTCGATTTGGCCTGCTGTTGTTGTCAGTAATATTTTGAAAATCGGACCGGATAATGAACCGGCTTAACATTTGGATCGCGGGTCAATCGGTTTGATCGGATGAACCGGTTTGGTCGGACCGGATAATATTATAATTAAAATTTAATTTAATAATATAAAATAATAAAATAAAAATATAATTTAAATAAAAATTAAAAAATCTAAAAATCGGGTTGGATCGGTTGAAATCCGGCTAGTTCAATTGGTTTTTTGATTTTTACCGGGTCATATAAAAGTCAACTTTAATAATAAAACTGGACCGGATTGATGACCGGTTCCCAGTTAGATCAGTTGAACCGGCCGGTCTGGTCCAGTTTTCAAAACATTGGTTGTCACTACTAGTGCACAAGCCTCGCCTTAGCCTCTCTATTCGGATCTGCCATCAAACCAAATGCAAGCTTAAACACCGCTATAGCTTAGCCCAGCCAACGGACTGCCAAGGCAACCTTATGGTCTACATTGTCCATGTTGGAACAAGATGAAAAGTTGATGGGATAGGAGCAAAAGATATTTTCTTATTTCATAGACTTTTCTTCACACCATACAACCACGTCATATATCTCATTATATAGACATGAAGGATGATAATTTTAATGTCTTTGGATCACTAAAGTGACTCCTGGGAATACACGTATTTCTGATATCACCAAAGCAACTCTTGGGAATACACGTATCTCGTCCAAAACGCAAGAGGGCTTGAGAATGACATTATGGACTAGATGCTTGAATTGGTTCATTACGCCAAGCTCATATGACTACTCTTCGTTGAAAATGGGCAAACGCTTGGGAACACGGTTAGAAGAAATGACCGTTACAAGTTACAAGTCACAGTTATTAAACATAGATTTAGCTGTGTAGAGATTGTTTAGTGCGGCGAGTTAGTTGACTGACATCCCGTTATTGTGACCATTATACTAGCAAAATAATGACCCTTTTAGTTATAGTTACGCTGTTCTCTGCTTCGAGGACAAGGCCTTTCTTTTCTCTTGGATAATCTATTTCATATATTTATATTTTTGCTAAACAAAATCATCTATTTCTATTGTTACCACAATAATGGAAATACTTAATCTGATTTTTTTCCCTTTTTGAGGCTTTTATTTTTATTCATTCTTCCTTTTGACTCCGTGGAGAATAGCATGGGAATCGGCAAAGACTAAGTCCAATGCGGAGGCTGCAACTTAATTGAATGGCTCGTCGTATCTGACCATCCAATTTGGACCAGTCCTCATCAAATGTCAACAAAATCATTGGTTTTGGGCATGAGTGTGAATTCTCTTGCTTTGCTTGGAGTAGCATGTATGCCTGGTTTCAGTCTCCATGCTACAAATAAGACCGTTTTCTGCCCAAAAAAGAATGAAAAAAGCCAAGAAAGCTAGTTTTGTTGGCTTGTAGCTTAAATTCTTTAGACATTTGAGTGCCGCTGAACTTTGTTATTTAATTAGTGCTGTAATATTATGGCTAATTTTAGCTCGTTCGTTGCATTGCTCTTTGGATATCTTTGCTTCACCAAAGGAATCAGCCACTGCAATGGAGAAACCAACATGAGATGCGTACAAAGTGAAAGGCAAGCACTCCTCAAGTTCAAGGCCGGCCTCGAAGATCCTCATCGGCTTCTCTCCTCATGGACGGGTGCGTACTGCTGTCAATGGACAGGAGTGGACTGCGGCAACGAAACTGGGCATGTCATCGCCATCGACCTTAGATACCAGCATCTATCCAACGATCCTTCCCCTGACTGGCTTTGGGAGGTGAGATTGGTTCTTCTTTACTTGACCTCAAGCACCTAAAGCACTTGGACCTGAGCTCAAACAATTTTGTTGGACGTAGCATCCCACAGTCTATTGGTTCGATGAAGCAACTAAGATATCTTAACCTATCCAACGCGGGCTTTAGTGGGAAAATTCCTCGTCAGCTTGGTAATCTTTCAAACTTGGAGTACCTTGATCTCAATTCATTGCATTCTTTGTATGATTTGAATGCTGATGATACTCAATGGCTCTCTTATCTTTCTTCCTTGCGGTATCTTGACATGGGTGGGGTGACCCTTGCAAAGGCATCTGACTGGTTTCATGCGGTCAATGAATTGCCTTCTCTCTTGGTTCTTCACTTGCCCTTTTGTAGTCTTTCAATCATTCCTGATGCAATCTCATATCTTAATCTCTCTTCTCTTGCCAACCTTGATCTTTCGAACAATGAGTTTGACTCTAAGCTCCCAGAGTGGTTGTTCAATATCAGCAGTCTAGTAGAACTCAATCTTCAATTCAATAATTTCCATGGTTCCATACCTGATGCCTTCAATAGCATGGCCTCTCTTGAGGTTCTTCGGCTTGAAGTCAATGATTTCGTGGGGGCAATTCCATCCAGCATTAAAAAGCTCTGTAACTTGGGGATTTTGGATCTGTCATCTAATATATTTGATGGAGAGATGATGATGGTTGCAGAAGTTTTTTCTGGCTGTGTCAGGGAGAGTCTGGAAGTGCTGAATTTGAGAAGCAATGAATTGAGAGGAAAATTGGCAGGTTGGCTGGGGCTGTTAAAAAGATTGACCTTTCTGACCTCAGTGGTAACTTACTGTATGGCCCAATTCCTGCATCTATAGGAAGATTATCAGCTCTGCAGACTCTATTTCTTGACCACAACCAGTCGAATGGCACACTTCCAGTAAGTCTTGGACAGCTTCTGAATCTGAAAGTGTTTGATGTTTCTTTCAATTTATTTGGGGGACTTCTAACAGAAGATCA
Source organism: Calamus simplicifolius (assembly GCA_900491605.1). NCBI lineage: Eukaryota > Viridiplantae > Streptophyta > Magnoliopsida > Arecales > Arecaceae > Calamus > Calamus simplicifolius. The sequence goes on along the minus strand of UESW01002658.1, from coordinate 253,007 downwards.
CCTGATGAATCTCTCGAGGTTGGAATATTTGAGCTTGGCGTCGAACTCTCTCGTCTTTAATATAAGCTCAGACTGGGTTCCCCCATTTCAGTTGAGGGTGATTGGTTTCCGCTCTTGCCGATTAGGCCCCGCGTTTCCTGCATGGCTCCAAACACACAAGGACTATCGGGTGATGGACTTGTCCCATGGAGGAATAGCAGATAATTTGCCTGACTGGTTATGGAACTTGTCTAGTCAAATTGTACTTCTAGATCTCTCTAATAATCAGCTCATTGGCAAGGTTCCTGCATCATTGAGGTTCGCCAGTATTTCTGTTCTTATTTTGAGCTCAAACAAGTTCTATGGTCCATTGCCTCCTTTGCCTTCTAGCATAGAATATCTGGATCTCTCCAAAATTCATTTTCAGGTGATCTACTTCCAATCTTTGCTGTTAGGCCATTGCTTTTGATGACGCCAAGTCATTTCCTTCAAGCGCCGGGGAAACGGACGTCCTCCTCGCCGGACTCCTGCAAGAAAAGTCCTCGGAGATCGGATGCCCCGGTGGGGACCCTCCGACGCTCAAGTCAGTCACTTGGGAATAGATGAGAACTGTCTAGCCGAAGGGAACTAAACAGTTAGGGCTTAACTAGTGGAAAAGAGCTAGAAAAACCAGAGTTCCAGCCCCCCTGCCTACGGCATGGGCGTATGCTTTATACCTGTTCGAAGATCCCCCTCCTGTTCCCGATGATTGCTGACTTCCAGGAGCCTAGTTCGATAACGGACAAAATATGAGGTGATAATGACAGATCGTATTGTCACCATACATGCTGGAGGTGTATCGCGTCATTGGTCAGCACGATCTCACTGGTGTCCTGCATCTGAGGCTATATCTGGTGCGCGCCACCGCTGGATGTGACCGCGCACAGTAGCGGGCAGGTAGCGGATCGCACGCTACAACAGGGTAAGGTTGCGTACAGTGACAGACGTACAACGGACCATACGCCGTTATGAGGCATGGTCACACCCTGCTACAGATGTGTGGCGGATCGTGTGGGCATGCCAGGTGGCCCAGAGCGGGCCGGATCGTGCGCCGGGGTTGAAGTACTGTTCATGTGGCCCGAGACCGAGAGGGGGTCTCGGGGGTTGAGATACTGTTCATGCGGCTCGAGACCGAGAGGGGGTCTCGGGGTTGAGACACTATTCATGTGGCCCGAGATCGAGAGAGGGTCTCGGGGGTTGAGATACTGTTCATGTTGCCCGAGATCGAGAGGGGGTCTCGGGGGTTGAGATACTGTTCATGTTGCCCGAGACCGAGAGGGGGTCTCAGGGGTTGAGATATTGTTCATGCGGCCCAAGACCGAGAGGGGGTCTCGGGGGTTGAGACACTATTCATATGGCCCGAGACCGAGAGGGGATCTCGGGGGTTGAGATACTGTTCATGCGGCCCGAGACCGAGAGGGGGTCTCGGGGGTTGAGACACTGTTCATGTGGCCCGAGACCGAGAGAAGGTCTTGGGGGTTGAGACACTGTTCATGTGGCCCGAGACCGAGAGGGGGTCTCGGGGGTTGAGATACTGTTCATGTGGCCCGACACCGAGAGAGGGTCTCGGGAGTTGTGAGAGAGCCTTCGTCAGTTGCCGTTATCGTTGTCGTTTATTCCGACAGCATTGGATCAGCCATATCATATGCCCCCTCATCCCTAAGACGGAGTGGGCCCACCCCAGTAAGGCAAAAGGGGTGTCACCCCCCAAGTGGCTGATCCCCGCCCATCACCAACCGCCTCCGGACACGTGCCTATGGGCGCTGCGATGATTTTATGTGGGTGGTATGGGGATGCGAAAAGGCGGCCAATACTGTCCACCCGATTTGCGGCGATCGTCCTTAAAGCAGGGTTGATCCATCGAAATCCGTAAAAAAAGTCGTGCCATCATTACCCATCATAGCGGCGATGTCAACGGCGTCCCATCATTAGCCGGAAGCAAATCGTATCCCGCGCTCGGCGGTTTTTGAGGCAGCCCATCCTATTGCGAGAGTCCACGTGGTGGACGAGGCACGGCGGGATGATTTGAAACTGAATAAAACCCGGGCGGAGGGTCGAAAGCAGCCATTCTATTCCTGCTATTGTCTTCTTCCTCTGCGCTTCCTTGATCTTCTGCTCCCTGGTCCCCCCTGCAACCTGAGAGCCTGCGCGCATCACTTTCCTTCCCAGGTCAGCCTTTTGCTCCTTCTAGGTTCCTCTGTTTCTTCTTCTCGTCATGAGTTTCCAGTCCTGGTCTGCGGAGGACGATTCAGAGAATCGTTCTTCATCGGAGAGGCCCCGAGCCTCTCCTTCCTCTCCTCCTTCCCCTTCTCCTCCCCTCGAGTGGTCCTTCGATCCGGAGGACTGCGTCCCCCTGGCCCAGTGGAGAGTCGTCGGGGAGGCTCCCGTAGGGAGGCGTCCAGTGGCGGCTGGTAGGGCTCCGTCGAGGGGCCACCAGGCGGGGGCCAGCGCTTCCTCGAGAGTGGGGGCGGAATCCTCGGAAGGGGTTGCCTCCACGGTAACAGGCCGGGATCTAGCAAATATCCGGGCCCATTACCAAATCCCTCGGGAGATTGGGCTTTATCTTCCAACTTCCGACGACCGGGTGATCTCCTCTCGACCTGGTCGAGTGGCCATCTATGAGATCTCTTTAAGGGTAGGCCTCCGTCTACCCCTCCCCTCTTTTTTTGCAAGCCTCCTCGATTACTACTCCCTGACCCCTTCACAATTGGTCCCAAACTCCCTTAGGGTCGTTAGCACCTTCGTTGTTCTCTGCCACCGTCTCCAAATCACACCTCGGGTTTCTCTTTTTCCCTATTCTACATTCTTCGGTATCAAAAGGGTTGATGGCTATTTCAGCCCCGATCCGGCCGAGTCTTGAAACTCCTTCTTCCCTCCTCTATCAAGGGATGAAAATCCCGGTTCTTTTTGCAAATCTTGACCGAGTCAAGGCCCGGTGGGGGGACCCCGATCTCCGAGATAATGCAAATTCCACCATCCACCCCGGAGACAATGAAGCGTTAGGGCGGCTATTGGCTACCGACATCCCTCGGTACACCCTACTCTTAACGGAAGAGAACCTCCAGTCGGCGGGTCTCATTTCCCACCGCGGTAAGTCTATCTTATACTTAGTCAAAGTCTTCCTGTGTCGTCGTTCTCCCTTTTTTTTGTACCGACCCTGATTGAAGTTGTACAGCCATGAAGGTCCCAACCCAGAAACTCCTGAGGGCCATCGCCAAGAAGAGGGCCCGAGAAAGACCAAGTGAAGATCGGCGAGCACCGGCTCCAAAACGCCCGACGGTGCAGGTGCCCGAGCCACCGGCACCGCAAGAGACCCCGGTCGCCCGGAGATTGACCTCACAGCCGACACCCCGCCAGAAAGGGCGGTGACTGAGGGGTACCAACGGAGGAGCCGGCTGCGGAGGATCCGGTGGTAGCAGAGGAGCCAGCGGTGGTGGAGGAACTCTTAGCTCCCAGCGGATCGACCCTCCACGGGGCAGCCAGGAGCTGGGGTGAGGGGCCATCAGGGGCAGCAAGCCCACCCCCCGAGCAGACGCCAATGAGCAGCCCGCGCGCCGAGTATGCCGAGGCAGCCGAAGGGAATGGAGCCAGACCGGGGCCACCTCGGGACTCCATTCTGAATGACGGGCGCTGGGCAGAGCGGGTCCTCTCGCCAGTCTTCATGCCTAAGGTCCTGGAGGAGCTTAGCCACTTGAAGGCAGCTACATTCTACCGAGAGTCCTACGCGGCCCTCGTCAGAGTAAGTTGTCCTGCAACCCTTTCCTCCGTATTTCTCTTTTTCTTTTCTTCTTCTCTTTTTTTTGACATGGAAACTGCACGCAGCTTGCGAACTCCCTAAGGGCTACAAGGGAGGTCATTCACAGAGGGAAAACCCTTTTGCGGGAGGCCCAGAAGGAGGCCGAGGAAGCTCGTCATCGTGCGGAGGCGGCCGAGGGGGCCTTGGAGTTGGCCAGAACCACCTGGGCCAATGAGGTAAGGGCTGCTGAGAGCTGAGTAGAGGCTGAGGCCAACCGCTTGCGGGCGGCGCTCCACTAGATGATGGACGCCAAAATGCCATCGCAGCCAGAGATCTGCACATCTCCGAATTGACCTCAGCCATCCAAGCAGTCGAGAGTTGGGCAACCAAGGCCAAGGAGAGGGCAAGGGTGGTGGAGGAGAGGGTAACAACAGCGGAGGAGAGGGCTGATAAGACGAGGAGGAGGCACGTAGCGCCCAGGAGGCCGAGAAGGCAACAGCGGCATCCCTCGCCGCAGAGGAGGGAGTTCGAGCCGCCGAGGTGGAAGCAGCCATCACGGTCAGGACCGCCAGGGTCATAGAAGAATTCAAGGCGTCTGAGCACTTTATAGACGAGCTGGAGAAAGCTTCGGCAGGAGCATTTTTTCAAGGCTTCCAGCATGGGAAGGAGAAAGTCGCTCGGGACTTAAACTTTCCTCAAGCCCTAGAGGTCGAACCAGAGCATCTCTCGGAGTTGGCCTCATCCGATGATGAGCCCGCACCGGCTGAATCGTGAGCCTCCACTTGTATTTTATTTTTGTAAGTCCGACTAGGTCGGCGCTTTTGTAATCACTTTAAATTAATGAAATATCACTTTCCCTCAAGATGAATTATCTTTGTCCATTTACAATCTCTATCCCAAATTCATTGGTTAATGATGTGCGACCTCTTGGGGCTTCATCAGCGCCGAGGGGTAACCTTTAATTCTTTTGCGAATCGCCGACTTGGCTAGATAGGACCGAACCTTAGGGCCAGAAAGGACGGGCTTCCTAGGGTTGAGGCATTGGACTCAAGAGGTTGAGGCTGACAGGCTCCTGAGGACTGATGACGCTCCGCTTTGCCAGGGGTATGCCGGGCTTTGTGCCTGGCTGGCCCAGGGCTTTAAGTGCCGATGGGGGTCGGGCTTTGTGCCTGGCTGGCCTAGGGCTTTAAGTGCCGACGGTGCCGATGGGGGTCGGGCTTTGTGCCTGGCTGGCCCAGGGCTTTAAGTACCGACGGGGGTCGGGCTTTGTGCTTGGCTGGCCCAGGGCTTTAAGTACCGACGGGGGTCGGGCTTAAGCTGTTGAGAGCCGATGGTACATCGCTCAGCCAGTGGTACACTAGGCTTTGTGCCTGGCTGACCCAGGGCTTTCGTGTCGACCGGAGTCAGGCTTTGTGCCTGGCTAGCCCAGGGCTTTAAGTGCCGACGGGGATCGGGCTTTGTGCCTGGCTGGTCCAGGGCTTTAAGTGCCGACGGGGGTCGGGCTTAAGCTGCTGAGAGCCGATGGCACATCGCTCTGCCAATGGTACACTGGGCTTTGTGCCTGGCTGGCCCAGGGCTTTCGTGCCGACCGAAGTCGGGCTTTGTGCCTGGCTGGCCCAGGGCTTTCGTGCCGACCGGAGTCGAGCTTTGTGCCTGGCTGGCCTAGGGCTTTAAGTGCTGACGGGGGTCAGGCTTTGTGCCTGGCTGGCCCAGGGCTTTAAGTGCCGACGGGGGTCGGGCTTTGTGCCTGGCTGGCCCAGGGTTTTAAGTGTCGATGGGGTTGGGCTTTGTGCCTGGCTGGTCCAGGGCTTTAAGTGCCGATGGGGGTCGGGCTTAAGCTGCTGAGAGCCGATGGTACATCGCTCTACCAGTGGTACACTGGGCTTTGTGCCTGGCTAGCCTAGGGCTTTAAGTGCCGACGGTGCCGACGGAGATCGGGCTTTGGGACTGGCTGGCCCAGGGCTTTAAGTGCCGATGGGGGTCGGGCTTTGTGCCTGGCTAGCCCAGAGCTTTAAGTGTCGATGGGGGTCGAGCTTTGTGCCTGGCTGGCCCAGGGCTTTAAGTGCCAATGGGGGTTGGCCTTTGTGCCTGGCTGGCCCAGGGCTTTAAGTACCGATGGGGGTCGAGCTTAAGCTGTTGAGAGCCGATGGTACATCGCTCTGCCAGTGGTACACTGGGCTTTGTGCCTGGCTGGCCCAGGGCTTTCGTGCCGACCAGAGTTAGGCTTTGTGCCTGGCTGGCCCAGGGCTTTAAGTGCTGATGGGGGTCAGGCTTTATGCCTGGTTGGCCTAGGGCTTTAAGTGCCAACGGGGGTCGGGCTTTGTGCCTGGCTGGCCTAGGGTTTTAAGTGCCGACGGGGGTTGGGCTTTGTGCCTGGCTGGTCCAGGGCTTTAAGTGCCGATGGGGGTCGGGCTTAAGCTGCTGAGAGCCGATGGTAAATCGCTCTGCCAGTGGTACACTAGGCTTTGTGCCTAGCTGGCCTAGGGATTTAAGTGTCGATGGGGATTGGGCTTTGTGCCTGGCTGGCCCAGGGCTTTAAGTACCGACGGGGGTCGGGCTTTGTGCCTGGCTGGCCCAGGGCTTTAAATGCCGACGTGGGTCGGGCTTTGTGCCTGGCTGGTCCAGGGCTTTAAGTGCCGATGGGGGTCGGGCTTAAGCTATTGAGAGTCGATGGTACATCGCTCTGCCAGTGGTACATTGGGCTTTGTGCCTAGCTGGCTCAGGGCTTTCATGTTGACCGAAATCGGGCTTTGTGCCTAGCTGGTCGAGGGCTTTAAGTGCCGACGGGGGTCGGGCTTAAGCTGCTGAGAGCCGATGGTACATCGCTCTGCCAGTGGTACACTGGGCTTTGTGGAAAAACTGAGAGACTAGAATTTAAGTTCATTGATGAGAAGTGAAGGGTGAAAATCCACAAGGATACTAGCATGGTATTTAATGCTGAAAGGAAATGTACTACTGATAGTATCGACGGAGGTTGTCGGCGTTCCACGTCCATGGGAGCGGCCTCCCATCCATCTCTTCGATCTTGTATGACCCATGATGGAGTGTCTCGGCGATCCGGTAGGGCCCCTCCTAATTCAGAGCTAGCTTGCCTCCTTCTGTCGGCTTTGAGACTTCAGCTCATCGAAGGACCAAGTCTCCCAGTAAGAAAGTCTTAGGATGCACATGGGCGTTGTAGTACCTGGCAGCTCGTTGTCGGTAGACCGCCATCCACAGCCACGCTCGGTTTCGCACCTCCTCCACCAGGTCGAGGTTGGCCCGCAACTAGTCCGAGTTGTCTTCCTTATTATACGACTCCACCTGAGGACTCGAGGAGCCTATCTCCACTGGGATGACAGCTTCGGACCCAAAGACCAGGCTGAATGGAGTTTCTCCGGTGGGGCTCGTGGCGTTGTATGGTAGGCCCATAGCACATTGTGGAGCTCCTCTACCCAGCGCCCCTTGCAATCATCTAGTCGGGCTCTTAGTCCTTGGAGAATGATGCGATTGGTCACCTCGGCCGCTCCATGGTCTGGGGGTGTCCGATGGAAGTGAATCTCTAGTGGATGCCGAGTTCGGTGCAGAACCCTCGAAAGGGTGCGTTATCGAACTGTCGGCCATTGTCGGTGACTAGAGTGTGGGGTAGCCCAAACCGGCATATGATAGACTTCCAAAAGAAGGATCTCACCTTGCTTTCAGTGATTTTAGTAAGGGCTTCGGCTTCAATCCATTTGGTGAAGTGATCGACAGCCACCAGGAGGAACTTGCGCTGTCCAGAGGCCGAAAGAAATGGTCCCAAGATATCCATATCCCACTGGGCGAACGGCCAAGGTGACACCAAGGGAGTCAGCTAAGACGTCGGCTGTCGCTGAATATTGGCATGGCACTGGCAGCTATCACACTTCTTAACAAGCTCAACCGTGTCCTCCTTCATGGTCAGCCAGTAGTACCCCTGTCGTAGGGCCTTGTGAGCTAGGGCTCTGCCCCCCAGATGACTCTCGCAGATGCCTTCATGGATTTCCCACAAGATGTAGTCTGCTTCTGCTGGCCCTACGCACTTGAGGATCGGATACGAAAATGACCTTCGATAGAGCCTTCCGTCCATTATCAGGAACCTTGGGGCCCACCGCTTGAGCAGTCTAGCTTCCGTGGGGTCCTCAGGGAGGGTGCCGTCGGTCAAATATTGTGCATAGGCATCCATCCAAGAGGGCCCTTGCGCGACCGGCAATGCCTCTTCCGTAGTTTCAATGCTTGAGGTCTGCAAGTGCTCCACATACATTCTTCCCAGTGTCTCATCGGCCGAGGTGGCCAAATGGGACAGCGCATCGGCCCTGGCGTTCTTCGTCCGGGAAATGTAGCTGACACGAATGTAAGAGAACCGAGAGGCTTGGAGCTGCACCTTACTCAAGTAACGGGACATGGTCGGGTCTCTGACTTCGTATTCTCCAGCAATTTGCCCAGAAATAAGCTGGGAGTCCGTGAAGGCTCTCAGACGCCCTGCACCAAGCTCCCATCCCGCCTCATCCCCGCCAACAGGGCCTCATATTCTGCTTGATTATTAGTGGTCGGGAACTGGAACCGAAGGGCATACTCCACCACCTCCCCCTCGGGGCTCGCAAGGATGAGCCCGGCTCCGCTTCCCTAAGAATTGGCTGCTCCGTCTACGTGCAAGATCCAGTCTTCCTTCTCTACCTCTTCGGCTGAGGAGGAGTCCATACGTTCCTCCGGACGTGATTCCTCCGTACGTTCCTCAATCCAAGTACACTCGACTAAGAAATCAGCTAACACCTGAGACTTCATGGCTGACCTTAGCCAAATAGATAAGTCAAACTCACTTAGTTTGATGGCCCATTTGGCCAGCCGACCGGAGGTATCAGGACGAGACAAGATGGCCCAAAGAGGTTGGTCTGTGAGCACCACGATGGGATGAGCCTGAAAGTAGGGTCGGAAGCGTTGGGCAGAGACCACCAGGGCAAAAATGATCTTCTCAGTTCTAGTGTATCTTGTCTCAGCATCATGAAGTACCTTGCTGGTATAGTAGACCGGCCTCTGAACCCCGTCGGCCTCCATGCGCACGAGCACAGAACTGACGGCCTCTGGGGAGGCTGCGAGGTACAGGAAGAGCTCCTCCCCGCCCTCCGGCTTGGACAACAACGGAGGAGTGGATAGAAATCGCTTCAACTCTTCAAAGGCATCCTGACACTCCTTTGTCCACTCAAAGCCGCTGACCTTGTGCAGCGCCTTAAAGAAGGGCAGGCACCTTTCTGCTGATCTCGATATGAAGCGACTCAAGGCCGCCACCCTCCCGATTATACATTGCACCTCCTTCTTATTAGCTGGGGCCTCATATCCAAGATAGCCCGGATCTTGTCAGGATTGGCTTCAATCCCCCGCTGGGTTACTATAAAGCCCAAGAACTTGCCTGCCGCCACCCCAAAGGTACACTTATGGGGATTCAACCTCATTTTATACCGGCGCAGGTTGTTAAAGGTCTCTGCAGGGTCGGTGACGTGGTCAGCAGCATTGGTGCTCTTGGTTAGCATATCATCCATGTACACCTCCATGTTACGCCCAATCTGGTCCTCAAAGACCTTATTCATCAACCTCTGATAGGTAACTCCGGCATTCTTCAACCCAAACGGCATTACCTTGTAACAATAGAGCCCTTTTTTAGTGACAAAGGAAGTGGCTTCTTCATCAGTCGGGTTCATCCTGATCTGGTTGTACCCCGAAAAGGCATCCATGAAGCTAAGAGTTTCGTGCCCGGATGTGGCATCCACTAGCTGGTCGATCCGGGGCAGGGGGAAGCTATCTTTGGGGCATGCCTTATTGAGATCAGTGAAATCCATGCACATCCTCCAGCTCCCACTGGCCTTGCGAACCATCACGACATTCGCCAGCCAGTCAGGGTAGTGTACCTCACGGATGTGACCGGCTGCCAACAGCTTCCGCACCTCCTCATCCATGGCCTTTTGCCTGTCAGGGGCGAAGCTCCTCTTCTTCTGCCTAATGGTCAGCACTCTGGCCTGATGTTGAGCTGATGGGTGATCACTTCCTCCGGAATGCCTGACATGTTGGATGCCGACCAGGCGAAGACATCTACGTTAGCCCATAGGAAAGTGAGGAGCTGGTCACGGGCCTCCTTTGGGAGTAGGGCTCCAATCTGGATTGTCTTTGTCGGGTCCTCTCCGAAAGGGAAAGCAAAAAGGTGCTCGGCCGGCTCCCCTCTTTTCTCCAGGTCCCGGGGGTCTAGTATCTCCGATGCAGGTGTAGGCGCCGCCTCCTATGGACTAGGGGCCGTATGATAGCAAATGGGAGCAGGTTCTGCTCCCCCCACATCTCCCCGACTCCCTCCTTGGTTGGGAACCTTACGAGGAGTTATTTAGTGGATATGACAGCGTCCAAAAGATTGAGCCCAGGTCTCCCGAGGATTACGTTATAGGCGAGGGCACCCGAACCACCAGGAAATTCATGAGGACGGTGCTTTGGCATGGGGTTGTGCCAGCCGTGATAGGAAGAGTGACCTCCCCCTCGACTTTCATGGAGTCCCCAGTGAACCCCATCAGGGGCGTGGCGATGGACCGGAGCAGGTCGGGCGACAGGTTCATGCGAATAAAAGCATCATAATTCAAAACATCCACTGAGCTTCTGCTATCAACCAGAATTCTTTTTATAGGATGCTTAGCGATCGTCATGGTCACGCCGACGCTATCATCATTTTTATTCACCAACCCCTCTAAGTCCTCCTTAAAGAAAGGAATTACAGGATCTAACTCCCCCCTCTCTGCCTCTTGGGCAGGCCACCTGCCCTCCAGGAAATCATCGCCACCGTCTTCTCTGTTGGAGCATTGTCGATCATCGGCAGCGGAGGCGCTGACGGGCCAGGAGTATCCGGGTTGTTCTTCCGAACAACTTCCCCAGATGCCACACTGGATAAGATCCTCTATCGCCTTCTTCAACTGGCGACAGTCATCGGTGTCGTGGCCATGGTCCCGGTGATATCGGCAGTAGAGGTTCTTGTTGCGGGGGATCCTTGGGTTCATCGGAGGTGGGCGCTGAAGATAGGACTCGCCCTTAATCTCGAGCAGGATGTGCGATATAGAGGCGAGCAGTGGACTGTAGGGTCCATCTCTCTGTGCAGGAGCTCGGGGACGATTGTTTGTTCGGCGGGGAGGTTCAGGTTTCCGGGGTCGAACTTCAACAGGCTCAAGGTGGGCCGGCTTCTTGAGGGCGCTTCCACTTGCCTCGCGCCGGGAGGAATCAGCTTCGTCGACGTGGATATACTTCTGGGCCCGGGTCAAAAGTTCGGCGTAAGAATCGGGCAGCTTTTTATCTAGGTAGTACACGAAGCGGGATGGACGGAGCCCTCGCTTCAGGGCCAAAGTGGCCACTAAATCTTCAAGATTGTAAACCTCCAGAGCCGCCTCCTTGAACCGAGTGACATAATCCCGCAAAGGCTTGCCGCTCTTCTGTTGGACAGCGAAGAGGTTGTCAGCTACTCTTGGAATCTTTCGGTAGGCGTCAAAGTGGGCCAAAAAGGCTCTTTCCAATTGACGGAAGGAATCGATACTCCGCGGCGGCAGATGAGAGTACCAGGCTCGGGCAGCCTTCTTCAGGGTGGCTGGGAAGGCGACGTACATGAGCGAATCGGTGGCCCCCTAGACCTGCATGAGTACCTTGTAGCTTTCTAGATGGTCCAAGGGATATGTAGTCCCGTCATAGGGATCCAGCTGGGGGAGGCGGAACCGGGTGGAGATGGGCTCTTCCATGACGTGGCGAGATAGCGAAGGCCGGCTGTCATAATCCGTCTCAGGCAGGTGGGTGATCCGACAGCTGAGTTCCTCCAACCGCTGGTTGTACTCATCGAGTCGACGCTCGGCCCGATGGGCTATCCGGCCATCAAAGGAACCTTTCCCCGAGGATTCTGAAGACGGGGGGAAGTGATGGCGATGTCTGCGAGGGCGCTCCGCCTCTTTCCCATGTCACCGCCTGGGGGAAACACTGGCGTAGCGAGAAGGTGATCGGGGTCTCTTGGAGGCCTCCCGGTGATAAGGCTTGGGCGAGACGTGATGGTGGCGAGCTTTCGGTACCGGCGACCTCCTTCGGGAAGAATGTTGGCTGGGTTGTACCATGCCCGGAACCGATGGAAGAGTTGCAGATTGCTGGTTCGATGTTTATCTCTTTCTCCCCCCTTCCTGGCGCGCCAATCTGATGATGCCAAGTCACTTCCTTCAAGCGCCAGGGAAACGGACATCCTCCTCATCAGACTCCTGCAAGAAAAGTCTCCGGAGACCGGATGCCCCAGTGGGGACCCTCCGACGCTCAAGTCAGTCACTTGGGAACAGATGAGAACTGTCTAGCCAAAGGAAACTAAACGGTTAGGGCTTAACTAGTGGAAAAGAGCTAGAAAAACCAGAGTTCCAGCCCCCCTGCCTACGGCATGGGCGTATGCTTTATACCTTTCGAATATCCCCCTCCTGTTCCCGATGATTGCTGACTTCCAGGAGCCCAGTTCGATAATGGACAAAATATGAGGCTGACAATGACAGAACGTATTGTCACCGTACATGCTGGAGGTGTCTCGCGTTATTGGTCAGCACGGCCTCACAGGTGTCCTGCATCTGGGGCTATATCTGGTGTGCGCCACCGCTGGATGTGACCGCGCACAATAGCAGGCAGGTGGCGGACCGTACGCTTCAACAGGGTATGGTCGCGTGCAGTGATAGACGTACAACGGACCATACGCCGTTATGAGGCATGGTCACACCCTGCTACAGATGTGTGGCGGATTGTGTGGGCATGCCAGGTGGCGCAGAGCGGGCTGGATCATGCGCCGGGGGTCGAAGTACTGTTCATGTGGCCCGAGACCGAGAGGGGGTCTCGGGGGCTGAGATACTGTCCATGTGGCCCGAGACCGAGAGGGGGTCTCGGGGGTTGAGACACTGTTCATGCGGCCCAAGACCGAAAGGGGGTCTCGGGGGTTGAGACACTGTTCATGCGGCCCGAGACCGAGAGGGGGTCTCGGGGGTGGAGATACTGTTCATGCGTTCATGTGGCCCGAGACCGAGAGGGGTCTCGGGAGTTGTGAGAGAGCCTCCGTCAGTCGCCGTTATCGTTGTTGTTTATTCCGACGGCGTTGGATCAGCCATATCAGCTTCTTTCTAATTTTTTTCTATCTAACAACTTCATTAATGGTACAATTCCGGAATCCATATGTGGAGTGAGTCTCTTGGAAGCTGTTGATATCTCTAAAAATCTCCTGTCGAGAGATCTCCCTAAATGTTGGGCAGAGCTTCAAACTTGAAAGCGTTGGATCTCAACAGCAATAATCTCTCTGGTTCAATTCCTAGCAGCATGAGCTCACTCAGTATCCTCGAAACCTTGCACTTGGGTAACAATTGCATTTATGGAGAGCTTCCTGAATCTTTGAAATACTGCAAAACCTTGGTAACTCTTGATCTTGGCGGGAATAGATTATCAGGAGCCATACCAACTTGGATCGGGGCACTGCCATTTTTGAAAATTCTTCAGCTAAGATCAAACAAGTTTGTTGGCAACATACCTTCAGAGCTGGCTCAACTTGCTGCTCTTCAGATTTTGGACCTCGCAGAGAATGGTTTGTAAGGAACCATACCACAAAGTTTTGGCAACTTTGCTGCAATGGTATCGACACAAAAGGCCGACAAAAGCATGTTGGATGGTTATCAAAGTTCAGTAGTGTCCAGTCTTGATAGTTATGGTCCCTTGGGCTACATAGAGAGCTTGCTGGTGGTAATGAAAGGAAGGGAGTTGGAATATAGCAAAAATCTTCAATACGTGGCAAGCATAGACCTCTCAAACAATGAATTGTCAGGAGAAATCCCTCCAGAGTTGATGAATCTCTTTGGATTGCAGGGTTTAAACATGTCAGCTAATCATCTTACAGGCAAGATTCCAGATGGAATTGGTGGACTGAAGTTCCTGGAGTCCCTTGATTTATCAAAAAACATCTCATGGGTTCGATTACTGCAAGCATGTCAGCCTTGACTTGGTTGAGCCACTTAAATTTGTCATTTAATAATTTGTCAGGAAGAATCCCATCAGGCTTTCAGCTTCAAACTCTTGTTGATCCATCCATTTACGTTGGAAATCCTGAACTCTGTGGGCCTCCTCTCGATGGAGCATGCCTCAACAATCGGAACACTGGATGATCTAGATGGTAATTGTGGTGATGGAGATGGATGTGGGACTGCAACAATTTCTTTTTACATAGGAACTCCTCTGGGATTTGTGGTAGGATTTTGGGTCATATGTGGCCCCCTACTGTTTAACAGAACTTGGAGGAGCAAGTACTTTAAATATTTATTATATATATAATATAATATTTTATATTAATATTTAATTTAATATTATATAATATATAATATATAATTAGAATACCAAATAATAATATATTAAATATATAATATCTTATATCTATTTGTGCCATTGTGTGAAAGCTGCAGAGATTCCAAAAGGCTTAAGTTGCATTTGATGGCCGATAATCAATCTAAATTATCGGTAATTTAAATTGGGCCCACTAAATAGCAATGTTTGGTATATATTTTTAATGGTAATCTATCTTGTAGTGATAATCTGGATTACTTCTTATGAAGCAATCCAGATTATCTTAGGAGGAGGTGGTTATTTAGATTACCGAAGATGTTGTATCTTATAAATTTTTTTGATAAAATAGCCCTTGCCCCCTTCTCTTTTATGAAAATAAAATCATCCCCTTTTCTTCTATGAAAATAAAACCATCCCCTTTTTTGTGAAAATAAAATCATCCCCTTTTCTGTGAAAACAAATAATCGCTCTAGCCCTCCAGGCCCAAAGCAACAAAGCTACCAACCCATGTCTTGATTCCAAAACTATTTCACTCTTCTTTCTTGCAAAGATTTAGCGTTATTTTCACAAAGACCATAGTTTCCTACCTTTTTGATGGGTACAGGAAAAACGCAAGCAACATAAAAATAGTTGTACATACAAATCAATCTTCTCTTAGAAACAAATAAGCCCTTCAATTAGTGAAAAATAATTCTTTCAATTCATTTCTGATGATAAATTTGCCAAACAAGATGAAATTTTGTCAGCCTTTCCGAACTACCTTCCCTTATGTAGTGCATCAATTTCATGTCATCAATATTTCCTTTATGAATTGCGTTTGACAAACGCAACTAACTACTATATCCCCTTTCCCATCGTTTTATGTCATTCTTGATATCTAAACCATCAGACACCAAATCGACAAGCAAATTAGAGGAAGGACCAAGTGATTGAGAAAAATTTCTTGCTTGGGACAAAGAACTTGAGATCCAATTTACAAAACTAGTGGAGGCACTTCGTGCTGAACTTGGCTTTTTTTTTTGATATGGGATAAGTGTTGGCCCAGATGACAACCCAAGAGGGGGGGGGGGGGGGGTGAATTGTGTTCTTTAAAAATTAGCCTTTTAAAAATGTTTGCTTAAGAAGAATGAAGGCAATAGCAATGCAAATACAAAGTGCAGTGAATAAAACAGAGATAGAGAAAGAGTCAATGAAAGCACGGCAAACACAAAGATTTTATAGTGGTTCGGTGTATCCAACACCTACGTCCACTCCCAAGATTCACTTGGGTCCACACTATAATCACCCTAGATTACAGCAGAGTTGTTTTACAAGCTCACAACTCAAACTTGTTGTTTTCCCGGGCGCACAACGAACCCAGCTGGTTTTCAAGGGCTCACCAGCACAAAAACCCTAACACAAGCTTAACCAAGCTTGTACCGAGGTAAGACTACCTCAACTAGTTCAATCCCCCAGATTGAACTAGACACAAAGAATAGAAGTATTGTTTTTCAGTTACAAAGCTCCTCAATGAGCAGATAAACAAATATAAGAATAAAGTTTAGAAAAGCCTGATTTGCAGTTGGTTGGCTTTGAGCTTTTCTTCTTTTCCTCAACTCCTTTGAAGTGTAGAATCGGGCCTCAGCTTGGATTCTTCGGAATGTAGTTGGAGTTGATTTGAGCTTTTCCTCTTTTCTTTGAGTGTTGAAAATCACTTGAATGCTCTTGAATAGCTCTTGGATTTTCTTCTGAAGCTTCCTTGGATTGTTGAGCTTGAACACAGAAGGAGCTTCCTTTGATTTCACACTCTTTCTTTCACTCTATTTTGAATCACGGATTTTTTCAAATGAAGCTCTATTTTCCGATTTTTCTTTTTTTTCTCTTGAAATGAATATCTCTCTATTTGTATATCTTTGATTTGAAAACGGCTTCTCTATTTATAGATTCTGCAAAAATATAGCCGTTAGAAACAAAGAAAAATAGCCGTTAATCAAAAATCTTACCGTTGACGCTGAGTTGGCATTCGGAAAAATTTCGCCCAGATTTGCTGGAGTCGACTCATGCTTTTCCCGAGTCGGCTCGAGGTCGTGATACTAAAAATAGAAATGTTCAGAAAGTTATAGGGTCGACTCATCAAAAGTAAAGTGTCGACTCCTGAAAGTCGGGGGTCGACTCATGAAAAGTTGGGGTCGACTCGCGAAGTGCTCAGAAAAACACACCTCTGGTGTCTGAGCGGAGTCGACTCGCACAGTCATGGAGTCGGCTCGACAGAATCGGGGGTCGACTCGAGAAATTACGTGGGTCGACTCGAGACAGACAGTCATTTCTGTACTCTGAGTGGAGTCGACTCTGAAACTCAAGAGTCGGCTCCGGAACGTATCAAAAATCAGAAAGTTTTCTGATTGACTTTAAATTCGTTCCAGATTCATTTTAAATCATTATTTTGACTTGAATATAATAAAATTGACATTAAGAATCAATTCAAGAAGTTTCCAAAAACTCATTGATTAAATATGAAGTATAAAATTTCTTTTTGAAAGCTTAAACATTGAGCTTGAAGTTACTTTCAAATTGATTAAGTTATACTTTAACATTCTCATTCATTGTTCTAAATAAATTCATTGCTCATGTAAATAAACTCATTACATCTTTTAATATACTCATGGCTTTTGGTAATCATCAAAATCAATAAGATTGGGGCATATAATTTTTCAACAAACTCCCCAACAATCTCCCCCTTTTTGATGATGACAAAAACAATGAGTTTATGCATGATTGATTTGTGAATTTATTTTGATTTCATAAATAGGCTTAGGCTCCCCTGAATGAGGTAGCTCCCCCTATGAAACTTAAATAAATATCCCATCTCATTCATTCAATCATTTTAATATCATTTGATTAATCAATTTCTCCCATATGCATATACAGTTATAAAACTATAAAACTCTCCCCCTTTTTTGTTATCAACAAAAAGGTAGAGAAACAATAAACATTATCATTCATTCATTCAAGATTTGATTTAACAAAATCATTCATTCATTGATAATAGGAAGAAATACATTGAGTATTCAAAAAGATAATTCATTACATCAAAGTGTCAAATACATCAAAGTGTCTAATACATTGATACCAAAATGTAAAACATAACATTAACTTCAATACATTGCAAGGACTGAATATCTAATACATTAAAAATGAGTCCTAACAATCCTAGTCAAATGATCAATTATGTTTTTCATTCCATCAGTTGT
>UESW01002658.1:60726-228482 GCA_900491605.1 Calamus simplicifolius | reverse complement strand
AGAAGGGCCCTTTGGAAGATCCAAACTCTCCAAATCTGAGTTATTCTTTGGTCTAAATCTCTTCCTTACCACCGACCATCATGGGATTTAGATCCTAGTAAGACCCGATTCATCCTAGGTCCCGATTCAGCCACAAAACACGGCTGTTGTGGGTCAAAAATCCTGAAAAATAGGGCATAAACTACTACTAAGCATAACTTGATTTTTGGCAACTGCTGACGATGAATCATGGTGTCTGGGACCTTTAGAACAAAACCAGATAAGAAGAGTAAGGATTGCTTTCCGATTTCTTGCCAGAATGCAGGTAAATGCCGGCGAGCCCTTGCTTTCCTGTGCTCTATCTTATCTCTAGAACAGAGATACCAAGATCCCATTAAAAACATTGAATCCTACTCAGATTCAACACAAATCAAAGATCAACATGATTAGAAATTTGAGAAGAAGCAAAATGAATTAAGTTTTAGGAACTTATCGTTGAAATCCGATCGATCTTAGAGAAAGACCTTCTATGTTTCTCTCTTCTTCATTTCTTTTCAAGTTGTGAGGTGAAGCAGAGGGAAGGCCAAAGGGCAGGAACAACATTGGGGGTGGGTTCTAGTGCCGTTGGGTACCTGAGGCAGGGGGAGCTGCGTTGAGGTTCCAAGGATTCCCCTGCACACAAACATGAAGAGAGTCCGACAATGGAGGAAGCTCCGATCTACACTCTCTAACGGTGGTTTACCCACAAGGAGAAGAAGAAGAGGAAGAAGAAGGAGGAGGAGGAGGAGGAAAGAGAAGAAAAAGGGGCGATACATAGGGAAAAAAAATGATGCCGATGCCTTCTAGGCGATACATGGGAAAAAAATGATGCCGACGCTTTTACATGGGAAAAAAAAATGCCGACGCTTTAGAAAGCGTCGACATCTGATTAAAATAGACATAAAATACAATGCCAATGCTTTAGGAAGCATCGACATCCAAAAAATGTGATGCCAATGTCAGCATCCGAAGAAATACAATGCTGATGCTTTCTAAAGCGTTGGCAACCAAAAAAGAAAGCGTTGGCATCCAAAAAATACGAAAGTATTGGCATCCGAAAAAATACTCGATGCTTATCCCTAGCATCGAAAAAAATGAGTTGCTACAATGATATTTTGTTGTAGTGTGAGCTTCAAACTCATATAAATAATCAATCACAACATTCAATAAAGATGAACTTAAGTTCAAAACTATATGAATCACATTTATTAAGAATGTGCTCATCTCACTTATATTATTGGATCAAATTTATTCAATCAATTTTATAAATTTAAAAACACTAACAATAAATAAGAGTCCATATATAAAAAATTTTCAATATTATCAACTAAGCCAACTCCTAGCCAAGGCTTTTAGTTTATGCATTGCCTATAGTCGATCCTTTGGCCTGCTGCTGCTGTCAATACTAGTGCACAAGCCTCGCCTCAACCTCTCTATTCAGATCTGCCATCAAACCAAATGCAAGCTTAAACACCGCTATAGCTTAGCCCAGCCAACGGACTGCCAAGGCAACCTTATGGTCTATGTTGTCCATGTTGGAACAAGATGAAAAGTTGATGGGATAGGAGCAAAAGATATTTTCTTATTTCATAGACTTTTCTTCACACCATACAACCTTGCCATATGCCTCCTTATATAGACACGAAGGATGACAATTTTAATGTCTTTGGATTACCAAAGTGACTCATGGAATACATGCATTTTTGATATTACCAAAGTGACTCTTTGGATTCCTAAAGTGACTCTTTGAGTTACTAAAATGACTCTTTGGATTCCTAAAAGTCATGTAATTAATTGCAAATTACTTCCTAACACTCCTTAATTTGCAATTGATTCTTAAATTTTTTGAATTTTTCTATGGTGACAGCTTTGGTAAAAAAATCTGCAGCTTGCTCATTTGTGCCAACATACTTTAAAATGATTTCTTCTTTATTTATTAAATCCCGAATGAAATGATGTCGAAGTTCAATATGCTTGAACCTTGCATGGAAGACTAGATTCTTGGACAATGCAATTGCTGACATATCGTCATAATAAATGATAGTCGGTTGAACTTGGATTTGTTGTAAGTCCAATAAAACTCTTCTTAACCAAATTGTTTCGCATGCAGCATCAGTGGTTGCAATGTACTCTGCTTCTGCTAAAGATAAAATAATTATTTTTTGTTTCTTTGAACTCCATGAAATCATCTTTGAACCAAGAAAAAAAATATAACAAGATGTGCTTTTTCAATCATCAATTGAACCAGCCCAGTCACTATCAGAATAACCAGTGAGCTCATTTTCTTTTTAATATAATTTATGCCTTGCCTTTGATTTCTTGGAGATATCTCAAGATGCGTTTTACAATAGCATAATGTAGTTTGCTTGGTTCTTGCATAAATCTTGAAACAACATTCACAGCATGAATAATGTCAAGCCGTGTGTTGGTTAAATATATTAATGAACAAACTAGTCTTCTGTAGAGCTTTGCATCAGCTTTTTCAACACCATCATCTTGTTTTAGCTTTTCATTCAATGCCATTGGAGTTGAAACTGGTTTACTTTTGTCCATTAGAAATTTTTGCAGCATGTCTTTAATGTACTTCTCTTGTGAGATAAAAATTTCTCCTTTGGCTTGCTTTACTTGGATGCTAAGAAAATACTTCATTAATTCAAGATCTGACATCTTGAATTTCTTCATCATGCTTTGCTTGAATTCTTCAACAATTTGCGCGTTAGTTCCCATGTAGATAAGATCATCAACATAGATACAAACAATAAGAAAGTTAGTGGCATCAAATATCTTTATATAAAGAGATAGTTCACTTGGGCTTCTTTGGAATCCATTTGAATAGAAGTATTTCTCAATCCTGTTGTTCCAAGCTCGTGGAGCTTGCTTCAAGCCATATAAAGCTTTGTGAAGTTTATAGACTTTGTGTTCCATACTGCCACTTCATACCCTTAAGATTGTTTGACGTATACCTCCTCCTTAAGTTTGCCATTGAGGAAGGCAGATTTGACGTCAAGTTGGAAGACTTGAAGCTCAAGTTGGGCAGCAAGATCAAGGATAATATGGATTGTCTCCATTCTTGCAACCGATGCAAATGTTTCAATGAAGGCGATGCTAGACTGCTGCGAGTATCCCTTGGCGACAAGTCGATCTTTATGCTTTTGAATAGATCCGTCTTCTTTATACTTGATTTTGTAGATCCATTTTAGCCCAATTGCATCCTTCCCTTCTGGCAAGTTGACAAGCTCCTAAGTTTTGTTCTTTTGAATTGTTGCTATTTCGTCATCCATTGCCTTTTTCCATTCTTCCTTCACCATAGCTTCCTCAAAATCTTAAGGTTCATAACCAAAGAAAGCAAATTGACAAGTGTTATACATATCTTGCTTGGATCAAACTTTCTTTGGTGGAGAATATATCCATGGTTTCTAAGAAGGAGGGAGAATGAATTGAACTTGGTGAAGAAGAGGAGGCTTGTGATGTAGATGATGAAGTTTGTATTGATGATGAAGGAGTAGAATGAATTGAATTTGGTGATGTAGAAGGAATTTGTTGATGCTCTTCTTGTTTAGCTTGTGGCTCCACCAACTCATATGAGTTTGGCATTTGAGATGAGCTTTGTGTCCAATTCAAGTTAGTTTCTTCATCAAAAATTACATCTCTTGAGATGACAAGCTTCTTGATTTTTGGATTGAACAACCTGTATCCTTTGGATTCATCACTATAACCAATAAAGATTAGTTTTTCTCCTTTTTCATCAAATTTCTCTTGGTACTATGATGAAATGTAGAATAAGCAATACAACCAAATACTTTAAGATGATGTACTTTTGGTTTTCTTTTGTGCCATGCTTCAAATGGAGTTTTGTTAAGCACTGCTTTTGTAGAAGATATATTAAGAATGTAAACAGCAGTATGCACACCTTCAGCCCAAAAATTATTTGGTAAGCCTTTTCCTTTCAACATGCTTTGGGCCATTTCCACAATGGTGCGATTTCTTCTTTTAGCAACTCCGTTTTGTTGAGGACTCATACGAACTGTGAGTTATCTTTGGATACTATTTTGCTAGCAGTATTCCATAAATGGTTTGTAGATGAACTCTCTGCCTCGATCAGTTCGAAGAGTCTTGATTTGGAGTTCACTTTGTTTCTCAACTAATACTTTGAATTATAGAAAAATGGAGAAAGCTTCGAACTTAGCATGTAAGAAGTAAACCCACATCATTCTTGTATAATCATCAATAAATAGAATGAAGTACCTTCGGTTGTTGTGTGATGGAGTTCTTGTGGATCCACATGTATCAGCATGAACAAGTTAAAAAGGTGTTTTGGTTCTCCATGAAGACTTTGGAAATGGTAGCTTATGCATTTTTTCATATATGCAGCCTTCACATACTTGGCTTCTTTTTCTGACGGAAGAAGACCAATCACCATATTTTTTTTCTTGAGTAGATGCAGCCCCTTCATATTCAAGTGTCCATATCGAAGATGCCATAAAGTTGACATATTGATAACTTCACTTTTGAATACAACATCTTCAATAACATAGTTAGAGGAAAAACCTGGTTTGTGCTGATGAGAATAGTAGCAATTACATAGTTATTCCTTTTATCAAAAATTTTGTAGCTACTGTTATTAAAGTTGATAGCATATCCTTTTTGAGTAAGTTGCCCAATGCTTAGGAGGTTATGAGATAAATTTGGCATATAAAGAACATCATTAATAAGCCTTTTGGTACCTCCTTCGGTGAGAACTTCAATAGTTCCTTTGCCTTCAACAGTTTGGAGTTTGTCATCTCCAGCATGACTTGAGAAGAATAATTTTTGTCAAGATGGATGAAGATCTTTTGATTCCCCATCATGTGGTTGCTACACCCACTATCCAAGTACCATACATTTTGATAATCTTCTTGGGCATTCATGCAAGAGAAGAGTGTTGAGTTTCTGCTTTATTTTTAGTGTAGTTGGCTTCATCATTTCCATTTTTCTTTTGGTATCCCTTTGTGAATGATTGGGAACTTGCACTTACTGTATATGTATCGACAATCTTTTGAGTCATGGTTGTTCTTGCAAACTCAGCATCGAGGATTCAAACCACCGATTGTTGTTGGTTTGCTCCTCCTTGATTGTTGCCTTTTTCTTCTTTTGGAATGGTCCTCTTGTACTTCTGTTTAAAGTTCTTTTTTTCTAAGGTGTTGAGCTTGGTTTGGAAGGCTTGCTCAAGAGGTTGAGTAGAAGACCTATTCATTATTTCCTCATGAACTTGAAGAGAACTCATTAGTTCATTAAAATTATAGGCAAAGAGATCTTTTGATTCTTCTATTGCAGTGACAACATGATCATATTTTATAGGAAGACTTCTAAGAACCTTTTGAACAACTTTTCTATCTTCAATGGTATCTCCAAGGCTTCTAATTTGATTAACAACTTCAGTAACTTTGGTAAGAAAGCTTTGCATACCTTGTCCTTCTTTCATTTGCATGTTGTCAAAATCTCTCCAAAGTGATTGTAACTTTAGTGAGATGGTTTTCTCATTACCTTGGAAACCTTCTTTGAATATTTCCCAAGCTTGCTTTGCTCCAAAAATTCTGGGGTAATGGTTTGGCTTATTCCTTGCTGAATGTATCAAGAGCACTTGCATCTTTCTTCACATTCTCCTTGTACTCCTTTTGTTTTTCTGTTGTCCATTTTGTTGGAGCATCTTGTGGTTGAGGTGGCTTTACATATGAACCTTCGACTATATCCCAAAGGTCTTGGGAGATGAATATGGTTTGCATTTGACTACTCCAATAGTCATAATTCTCACCATTGAAGATAGGAACTTGGTTAGAAGTGTAGGAGAACATGGTAGTTGATGAAGATGCCATCTTGATAAGTGCTTCTTCTAGAACTAATACCAAATTTGTTGGAACAAGATTAAAAGTTGGTGGGATAGGAGAAAAGATATTTTTTTTGATTTCATGGACTTTTCTTCACACCATACAACCATGTCATATATCTCCTTATATAGACATGAAGGATGATAATTTTAATGTATTTGGAACACCAAAGTGACTCGTGGGAATACATGTATTTATGATATCACCAAAGTGACTCCTGGGAATACACGTATCTCGTCCAAAACGCAAGAGGGCTTGAGAATGACATTATGGACCAGATGCTTCACGAATTGTTCATTACGCCAAGGTCATATGACCACTCTTCGTTGAAAATGGGCAAACGCTTGGGAACACGGTTAGAAGAAATGTCCCATCACGGAGGATTCTGGACATGAAAGCAGGGTGACCCCTGTCCCTCTGCTCTTAAGCAGATATTGTACTTTAACTTTTCTGGGCTGAATCGCACGAAGCTAGTGTGATCGCCGTCTGTACAAAAAAAAAAAAAAGCTTCCTTTCCGTGGACCGCCACAGTTATTAAACATAGACTTAGCTGTGTAGAGATTGTTTAGTGCGGCGAGCTATTTAACTGACATCCTTTTATTGTGACCACTACACTAGCAATACAAGGACCCTTTTAGTTATAGTTACGCTATTCTCTGCTTCGAGGACAAGGCCTTTCTTTTATCTTGGATAATCTATTTCATCTATTTATATTTTTGCTAAACAAAATCATCTATTTCTATTGTTACTACAATAATGGAAATACTTAATCTGATTTTTTTTCCCTTTTTGAGGCTTTTATTTTTATTCATTATTCCTTTTGACTCCGTGGAGAATACCATGGGAATCGGCAAAGACTAAGTCCAATGCGGAGGCTGCCACTTAATTCAATGGCTCGTCGTATCTGACCATCCAATTTGGACCAGTCCTCATCAAATGTCAACAAAATCATTGGTTTTGGGCATGAGTTTGAATTCTCTTGCTTTGCCTGGAGTAGCACGTTTTTCTGGTTTCAGTCTCCATGCTGCAAATAAGACAGTTTTCTGCACAAAAAAGAATCAAAAAAGCCAAGAAAGCAAGGTTGTTGGCTTGTAGCTTAAATTCTTTAGACATTTGAGTGCTGCTGAACTTTGTTATTTCATTAGTGCTGCAATATTATGGCAAATTTTAGCTTGTTTGTTGCATTGCTCTTTGGATATCTTTGCTTCACCAAAGGAATCAGCCACTGCAATGGAGAAACCAACATGAGATGCGTGCAAAGTGAAAAGCAAGCACTCCTCAAGTTCAAGGCCGGCCTCGAAGATCCTCATCGGCTTCTCTCCTCATGGACGGGTGCGTACTGCTGTCAATGGACGGAGTGGACTGCGACAACGAAACTGGGCATGTCATAGCCATCGACCTTAGATACCAGCATCTATCCAACGATCCTTCCCCTGACTGGCTTTGGGAGGTGAGATTGGTTCTTCTTTACTTGACCTCAAGCACCTAAAGTACTTGGACCTGAGCTCAAACAATTTTGTTGGACGTAGCATCCCACAGTCTATTGGTTCGATGAAGCAACTAAGATATCTTAACCTATCCAACGCGGGCTTTAGTGGGAAAATTCCTCGTCAGCTTGGTAATCTTTCAAACTTGGAGTACCTTGATCTCAATTCATTGCATTCTTTGTATGATTTGAATGCTGATGATACTCAATGGCTCTCTTATTTTCTTCCTTGCGTATCTTGACATGGGTGGGGTGACCCTTGCAAAGGCATCTGACTGGTTTCATGCAGTCAATGCATTGCCTTCTCTCTTGGTTCTTCACTTGCCCTTTTGTAGTCTTTCAATCATTCCTGATGCAATCTCATATCTTAATCTCTCTTCTCTTGCGACCCTTGATCTTTCGAACAATGAGTTTGACTCTAAGCTCCCAGAGTGGTTGTTCAATATCAGCAGTCTAGTAGAACTCAATCTTCAATTCAATCATTTCCATGGTTCGATACCTGATGCCTTCAATAGCATGGCCTCTCTTGAGGTTCTTCGGCTTGGAGTCAATGATTTCGTGGGGGCAATTCCATCCAGCATTAAAAAGCTCTGTAACTTGGGGATTTTGGATCTGTCATCTAATATATTTGATGGAGAGATGATGATGGTTGCAGAAGTTTTTTCTGGCTGTGTCAGGGAGAGTCTGGAAGTGCTGAATTTGAGAAGCAATGAATTGAGAGGAAAATTGGCAGGTTGGCTGGGGCTGTTAAAAAGATTGACCTTTCTGGACCTCAGTGGTAACTTACTGTATGGCCCAATTCCTGCATCTATAGGAAGATTATCAGCTCTGCAGACTCTATTTCTTGACCACAACCAGTTGAATGGCACACTTCCAGTAAGTCTTGGACAGCTTCTGAATCTGAAGGTGTTTGATGTTTCTTTCAATTTATTTGGGGGACTTCTAACAGAAGATCACCTGATGAATCTCTCGAGGTTGGAATATTTGAGCTTGGCATCGAACTCTCTCGTCTTTAATATAAGCTCAGACTGGGTTCCCCCATTTCAGTTGAGGATGATTGGTTTCCGCTCTTGCCGATTAGGCCCGGCGTTTCCTGCATGGCTCCAAACACAGAAGGACTATTGGGTGATGGACTTGTCCCATGGAGGAATAGCAGATAATTTGCCTGACTGGTTATGGAACTTGTCTAGTCAAATTGGAATTCTAGATCTCTCTTATAATCAGCTCATTGGCAAGGTTCCTGCATCATTGAGGTTCGCCAGTATTTCTGTTCTTATTTTGAGCTCAAACAAGTTCTATGGTCCATTGCCTCCATTGCCTTCTAGCATAGAATATCTGGATCTCTCCAACAATTCATTTTCAGGTGATCTACTTCCAATCTTTGTTGTTAGGCCATTGCTTCTTTCTAACTTGTTTCTATCTAACAACTTCATTAATGGTACAATTCCTGAATCCATATGTGGAGTGAGTCTGGAAGCTATTGATCTCTCTAAAAATCTCCTGTCGGGAGATTTCCCTAAATGTTGGGCAGAGCTTGAAACTTTGAAAGCGTTGGATCTCAACAGCAATAATCTCTCTGGTTCAATTCCTAGCAGCATGAGCTCACTCAGTCTCCTCGAAACCTTGCACTTGGGTAACAATTGCATTTATGGAGAGCTTCCTGAATCTTTGAAATACTGCAAAACCTTGGTAACTCTTGATCTTGGCGGGAATAGATTATCAGGAGCCATACCAACTTGGATCGGGGAACTGCCATTTTTGAAAATTCTTCGGCTAAGATCAAACAAGTTTGTTGGCAACATCCCTTCAGAGCTGGCTCAACTTGCTGCTCTTCAGATTTTGGACATCGCAGAGAATGGTCTGTCAGGAACCATACCACAAAGTTTTGGCAACTTTGCTGCAATGGTATCCACACAAAAGGCCAACAAAAGCATATTGGATGGTTATCAAAGTTCAGTAGTGTCCAGTCTTGATAGTTATGGTCCCTTGGGCTACATAGAGAGCTTGCTGATGGTAATGAAAGGAAGGGAGTTGGAATATAGCAAAAATCTTCAATACGTGGCAAGCGTAGACCTCTCAAACAATGAATTGTCAGGAGAAATCCCTCCAGAGTTGATGAATCTCTTTGGATTGCAGGGTTTAAACATGTCAGCTAATCATCTTACAGGCAAGATTCCAGATGGAATTGGTGGACTGAAGTTCCTGGAGTCCCTTGATTTATCAAAAAACAATCTCATGGGTTCGATTCCTGCAAGCATGTCAGCCTTGACTTGGTTGAGCCACTTAAATTTGTCATTTAATAATTTGTCAGGAAGAATCCCATCAGGCTTTCAGCTTCAAACTCTTGTTGATCCATCCATTTACGTTGGAAATCCTGAACTCTGTGGGCCTCCTCTCGATAGAGCATGCCTCGATAATCGAACACTGGATGATCTAGATGGTAATTGTGGTGATGGAGATGGATGTGGGACTGCAACGATTTTTTTTTTACATAGGAACTCCTCTGGGATTTGTGGTAGGATTTTGGGTCATATGTGGCCCCCTACTGTTTAACAGAACTTGGAGGAGCAAGTACTTTAAATTCATTGACAGGACGAATGGTAGGCTTATGGCTGTTGCTTCCATGATTTTTGGTTGCTAGAGAGGTGTTGGGGGAAGAAAGTGTAAGCTGAAGAAAAGTGTAGGGAAAAATTGGCAGAAGATATATTTTCACTTGCATTGTTAAAACTATACATCATACTTGTATTTTCTTTTTTTTCTTTTTTATAATGAAGCATTGAAGTTGACTTTTTTGTATGCTTATGATTGCAAGGCCAGTTATTTATATTTTTTTCTATTTTTTTATATACCAAGCAATTATTCGGTATCTCTCATAAGACAAGTCAATAAAACCAATGACTCGGTTCTCTGCTGACTAGCTGGTTGGCCAAGCTAGACACAGGAATCCTTTGAATTAATAGCGTCATTTTTCTTTAATATGTCTACATCTTTCCTTTAGATTTACAAATTTTCACTTTCATCTGCGCATCTGCACACAGTTTTTATTCACAAATTTAATCATTTTAATGATTTTGCCCATGCATGGGACTTGACTAATTTCTACTAGTTTTTGAATCCAAAGCGCTCAACTACTACAGGAGTGCTGATTCCTGATTGCCTCCCAATGGACCCCTTCTTTTTTTTTTTTTTTTGATGTAAAACTACATCTGGCATCCTGAACAAAGAGAAATTATATTCAGACAGAACTTCTCTGAATCTGAATCAGCCAAAGGTAACTGCTTCAGAAGGCTTGCCAGCTGCCTTTGGAATTTTGGAGACCAAATTCACAACTTTTTGAACAATGTATTGTTTAAAATTACTGGATTTCTTGACCATGTCGGGTTTGATGGGCCATCCCAACTTCATCCTTTTTATTTTTTATTTTAGTTTTTTGTTGCAGCTGAAATTGCTTCCAAGAGTTGTTGTTTTGTTCGTTCTTACGATTTCCTGAAGGTGTGCCAATTTTAAAAATAATTCTGCGTTCCATTTCAGTAATCGTGCACTAAGTTTGAAAGCCATCAACGTTTTCTTTTTCTTTTAAATTTTTCTAGCATAAGAAGTAGAGACCAAATCCAAAGAGCATGTTTCACATTCCTCCTATCGGTGAGAAAATGCCCGAACGTGAAACCTCAGTCTGAGGATCTCTGATATTTGTCGACCATCAAGCTTGGAATATGCTAAAAGGCATGATCCCTTCTTTGACCAGAGAGAAGGGATAGAACGAGTTCTTTTTTTAATTAGCCTATTTCCCTGGAACTTAAGCTCTCATAGAGAAGGGATCTGTTTCTTTATTTAAGAAATTTTGAAACATAAGCTCTCATATGTTTGTTTAAATATATATATAGACACGCACGCATGCACACTTGTGTGGGGCCTAGATTGATTACACATGGAATCTTCTTTTTTTTTACTTGATTCATATGAAGCTTACACTGCGTTACTCGTGATCATACGTTGCTAAAGTTAATTTCATCCCAGTTTGATTGGCTGTTGGGTATCTGGCTCACCATCTGTGATTTTTTTCAAAGGACATAAACATTTTACACTTGAAAGAACATGAGACAGAATTCTAATTGCTAACAAAGATACATCATAGATAGTTGTTGCAGCCTCTTTGATTAGGAGGAGGTTCTGCGTTCAAGTCTTGGGATTCTTCCTTTATTATTTCTGTGAAATGTTTAGCTGTGATACCATTGTAATTCTTCCAAATCAAAAGAGCCAGATGCGAACTTAGCATATGGCACCTTAGCTGCATGTGGTGGGGTTACCACTATATAAGTTGTTGCTGTGAAAATCCGTTCTTCAGTTTGAGAGTGGTGCTCATCGGAATTCGGATAATGCTCTTTCATTCGGATGGACCCGCAAGGTAGTTCTCATGCAGGAATCACAGAGGGTGGTCCCTGCAGAAGACCCTTCGATGCCCAAGTCAGTGAAGATTCTGAGCAAACAAATGAAAGGAGAAGGCTCAAACAGAAGATACTTCCTTCTTGGCGTGATTTTTCTAAAGCAATAACCTTTGCTAGAGTTATTTTTGGGCTTAGATTACCTTCGAGAGCATACCTGAGGTGTCTTGGGACTTGGTATTTGTACGCTGCCAAGGAGGTGAGCCGTTACCTGATTTTTCAGGCATATTTTAGGAAGTTGGCATCCAATAAGATTGGAATCCCAATAGTTACGGGGATCGGCAGTTGATGAAGCTAGCGGGCGCTCAGGAATTTGAAATCTCATTGATCATGGACAGAGTGCTGTATTTGGCCCCGTTCCCATTTTGGGAGGCTCATTCTGTGATTCTTGCGATCAGAATGTTTATCCTTCGAGATATCCAGCGTGGTTTGAAGCAGCAATGGCGCTTATGTTGAAGGGATGAGGATCGATCCTGGTGAGGTACCAAGATAGCTCGGTCCTACTGAGGTTCGGATATAGCTCGGCCCTTCTGAGGCACTGATATAGCTTGGCCAGATGGTTCGGCTCTGAAGTTTAGCCAGATGGTTTGGCTATGTAGCTTAACCTTAGTCATCGGACACATTTATTGATGCAGTGATAATTTTTCTCCGCATCAAAAGTTAAAGGAAAAAATTAAATCTATTGATGGTGAAATTTTCCGAGCCATGACTTTTGAATCTAGATTTGCAATATCAACTTATATCTTTTAAATACAAGAGTGGGGTAATTACCAATTTCCTTGCTTGCACCAGCCCACCAGCTAGACATGAAACCATTTTCTCCTTGATAACAGATAAAATATAAAAGAAAAATGGGAGGAAGAAAAGGTCAAGACTAAAATATCCCTGGTCTGCGGTGGGTAAGCCTTCCAAAACTTTAGGCAAGTACTTTTAGTATATAAAATAGGGATTCTGTTTTCATTTGCATGTATACCTAGAAAGCATGTATGTGTGCTGAGTTTTCACTGTCATTGACACTGCAGCGATTTTAGAGTGCCCCAATATCTTTGAGAAGGTCTATGAAGAATATCACGATAGATCTTTATATATAGACTTTTACTCATTTAACATGATATACTTCTTAGAAGCCCATTCGTTTAGTAATAGGAATGTCTTTGTGCACGATGCACGGTGTAAAATGCATGCACTATGCATGATGATTGATCATGCATGTTCAAAAATATTTTTGTTCTTTTTTATACTGCACATGCTATACACGTGCGGTGTACACAGTGCCCAAGAATTTTTTCTTAGTAATAAAGGAATATAAGTTAGAATAGGATGATATTTGGCACCAATTTTTCCTCCATGCATTGGTTTTGTACCTATCATGTTCAATGCACTTGTCTCCCTTTTAGTTGGTCCATCCATCATGAATGACCATGGATGATAGAAACTTTAGGGAATTGTGAGAGTTAGTCCACTGCACCGTACGCGATGATTGGTCATGCATGTTCAAAAATATTTTTATTCTTTTTTATACTACACATGCTGTCACACGCGCGGTGTACACAATGCCCAAGAATTTTTTCTTAGTAATAAGGAATATAAGTTAGAATAAGGATGATATTTGGCACCAATTTTCCTCCATGAATTGGTTTGGTACCTATTGTTCAATGCACTTGTCTCCCTTTTAGTTGGTCCATCCATCATGAATGACCATGGATGATAGAAACTTTAGGGAATTGTGAGAGTTAGTCCAACATTTCTTGTGCTATCCTATCCAATAGTTCAGTGCCTGTCAACTAACTATTATCATCTTCTAAAGAGATGGATGTCCTTGATCTGCTTTAGTCCCCTCACATCGTCTACTTTAAGGATGGCTATTACACAAATTATGGGTATCTCGGTTATGACAGACCGACTTTCCTATCTGGGGATTTCTATTGTGGAGAGATAGCCTCGGTGCTCTGACTTTAGTGACCTCGAGAGGTGTGTTCGTGATCGTCTGGATGGATGGCAGGTTACTGGTCTTTCTATGATGCGAGGATTACCTTATTATGATCTGTGTTTTTGTCTCTTTCTCTCTATCT
The DNA here is from genome assembly GCA_900491605.1 of Calamus simplicifolius. Classification (NCBI taxonomy): domain Eukaryota; kingdom Viridiplantae; phylum Streptophyta; class Magnoliopsida; order Arecales; family Arecaceae; genus Calamus; species Calamus simplicifolius. The sequence goes on along the minus strand of UESW01002658.1, from coordinate 214,600 downwards.
GTTATCTAATGCGGCTATTCCATTGACTTATTTGAGGAGGATCGAGAGATATTTTAGGGACTTTCTCTGGGCCTCTATGTAGGATAGACATGGTATTCATCTTGTGCTTGAGACATAGTCTGTCTTCCGATCTCTGAAGGGGGGTTGGGGATCTAGTCCCTTACTGTTTAGAGGGAGGCCTTGATGGCTAGGCATACCACGCAGTTTCTGCTTGAACCGCACTATATGTGGAGCTCCTTCATGCATGCCAAGTATGGAGACTGGACTTCTTCTGATAATTCTCTGCCTACTCGAGGGTATTCCTTCTTCTGGAAGGAGGTCTGTCGATATGCTCCTGATATTCTGAACAGCATCTCATGGATGATTGGTGATGGAGTCTCGGTGGATATGGCTCGGGATACGTGGATTGCAGATCTCTCCCTATCTCGATGGCCTACCTTTGTTAGCACTGTCATCCCTAGTGGTATGAGAGTCTTTGACTTAATCACCCAGGACCATTCGGCTTGGCATACCCCTCTGCTATCCACTCTCTTCAGGGATGACCTTTATCGTCGCATTCTATCCACTCCTCTCACTTCGGGTTATACCTCTGATGTCAGGGTTTGGAAGAGATCCTATCTGTCTCGGGTTCCTATTAGAGACTTCCTGAGTATTTATAGGCCGCAGTCCTAGCAGTTTTCGGATGTGGCATAGGTTTGGCATCTCCCTATTCATCCTAGGGTTCGACTTTTTCTGGAAGCTGGCTTGGAACTGTCTTCCCACCTGCTCCCTTCTCTCAAGGCATGGGTTGAGTATCCAGCCCACTTGCCCGCTATGTGGTCTTGAGGAGGAGTCGATTGACCATATTATTTTCACCTATTCTAGAGCCAGACAGATATGGCAGATTTTTGGTGACCGGCCCTGGGACGTTAGTACTTCTTCTCCTCGAATCTCTTTTTTGGGGTTGATCAGGCGTGACTTGGAACGGGGAATCCAATAGAATGTTACTACGAGGGCTTATATTACTTACCATATTTGATTATCTTGGAACCAGCTAATGTTCACTGACGGATGGCTCCTTTCTTCAGGATCGTCAGGACAGCCTTCTCCTTAGCTGCAGAGTACACTCTCCATCACACAGATCTTGATTCCGATAGCCCTAGCCTCTGGAGCTCCTATGCTGCCTTGATAGTGCACCAGCATACAATCTTTATTTCTTGAGAGCCCCCACATCTAGAGTTTGTCAAAATCAATTTGATGGAAGTGTTTGGGATAGAACTGCAGGATTGTCTTTTGTGATACGTGGTTGTTTAGTGAGTTATTGGCTGCTAGTGGGTTCGGCCTTCTTAACTCATCAGTGACCCTGGCTGAGCTGTCTGTGGCTTGGGTGGGTATCTCCTGTGCCACCCGTGTTCTGGGTGCCCATTGTCTTATCATCAAGGGAATTCTATCATTGTTATCATCTGGCTCCGTCAAGACCCTAGCGTCTGCTTGCCATCCAACTCCTTGATTATCGACATTTGATCCATCCTTCAGAGAATTCAGAGTGCCTTCATTCGATATATCTATAAGAAAGCTAACTCTGCGGCCGACTGGATTGTTAGGTTGCTGCCCTTCTTTCTGATTCAACTTTTATATTCTGATATTTTGGACTTGACTCACTCTAAAATGATATGTCATATCTGTACAAAAAAAAAAAAAAAAAAAGAAGAAGAAGAAGAAGAGGAGGAGATGGATGTCACTAAGCCATTAAAAAAAAAAAAAAAAAAGTGGGGCGGATGGGTCCGAAACCCTTCCATTTAAACCGCCGCCATGTCGACCGAGCCGTCTTCTTCCTTCCAATAACTAACGCCCTTTTCACCGTCGCCCCTCGCGGGCATCTTCCTCCTCCTCGACTCTCTCTCTCTCTGCAGGTAAACCCCTTCCTTGCCATCCTCGTTGTTCGACCTCGCTTTTGGTCATGCGGTTTAGGTTGCGTCGCTGGCGATCGCCGAAAGTTGAGGGGGAGAAACGGGCTGCCTGCCCTGTCTTGAGTCGTTGGGGGCCTCCTCCGGTGGATGACTCCGGTTTAGGGGACGTCGCAAGGGGGGGCTGCCAGAAACCCCTCCGGCGACCCCTGGTCTGCCGCCTCGTCTCGTCAGCCATGGCGTCCCACGGCTGGACCGGACCGTTGCTTGTCGGGTCTTGGGGGAGGATCCATCTAGCGATGGGAGGAAGGGCCTGCGACAACGGTCGGCCATCGTCCGACGGAGGCTGGCCTGTCAGAAGAAGGTCGACGACGCTACCCCTAGTGTCGGCACCGATATGTGGAGCAGGGGAATTGCTGGAGAGGAAGAGAGAAAGAGAGAGAAGGGGTTGTCGTCGGCGCTGTGCCTGCCGGCGGCGACCCTAGGCGGTGAGCACGGGTTTGGGAAGAAATCAGGCTTGGAACAGGGGAAGAGAAGAGGTTTGGGGAAAGGGGGGAAGAATTGGATTGGAATGATTCTAATTTGTGAGAGAATTCTAATTTATGGAAGAATTTTTGATTTGGACTTATGGAGATAATCAAGCCTTAAATTTATTTTGATAATATAATTTTTAAAAATTTTATTATATTATAGTGTAGCAACCTAAATAGTTAATTTAGCTTATGAATTGGCGAGCTATTTACCATTATTAATTTTAGTAAATTTTAAGTATATCATTTTAATTGAAATGCTCGTATATACTTTAGTTATTGCTGATTATCTGCGAATATCTTGCAACATGAGTTATATAAAGTCCTCGCTGTTTTTCATGCTGTCTTCAACAGAAAATATAGACAAATAAGAGCATCTTTGAAGGAGACTGGGTCTTTGCCAAACTACTTTTACCCAAGAGTTATTTTGGATCAGTATTCAGAAATATAGTGCTCGACAAATATGAGCATCTTTGAAGAAGACGGTCTTTGCCAAACTTCTTTACCCAAAGTTACATTTTGGATCAGTATAAGCAGGGACCTCAACCAAAGATAATATAATATTATCTAAAAATTTACCTTCTTAATAATTTTATATTTGATAATTAAATTTTTAGTAATAAAAGATTACAATGTTTAATTCGTAATAACAAAATTCAATAATTAGTTTATTATATTTTTAAATTTATTATATTTTTTCTTTTAAGTGATCCTTTCTTTTTTACTAAAATATTAAATGTTTAGATAATGCTTTTGTATTGCTTTGCATTTGTTCTTGTTATCAGCCATATGTGATACTAGAGATTATTTTTACTCTTTGTTTGGACAGACATTCCTTGTACATTCAGGTTTGTATTAGTTATTTTCTTTGAGATCGTTCTTCTTCCTCTAATTCAACCAGAAGGCTTTTATACATTGCAAGCAATGTTGTATATTAAGGTTGCATAATATTTGTGTATATATATGAGCTTGATTAACCTACCTTAACAAATAGGCGTTTGATGGATTTAGGATCTATTAGGATTAGCTATCGGTCAACAACCATCTCACATGTTATTAGCCAATAGCCATTTAAAGGCATCCGAGGAGTTAATCCAAATAAGCCTTTAGTCATTGGAAAAGTCTTTGTGCAACAGCCTTGATGCACAAAGCGCGTACCAGCCGCGGGTTGGTCGCCCGCGTGCAAAGGCCCATTAGGCCTTCTTCTGACCTGCATGCATGCCGGCACGCACAGGCGATCAACCCGCATGGCCGATGCACGCTTTGTGCATTGGAGGTCGATGCATAAAGACTTTTTCTTAGTCATTTCTTTGCACGTTATGAAATCTTCTAAGTCTTTCTTAGTCTATCTTTTCAAATTTCCTTTGGTATTTAGATGATTACTAAGTCCTAACTAGAGAAGTTCTAACAATTTCCATGGAGTGCCTAATATGGGACATTAATTCGATACCTCTTACTTTGAGAAATCCATACAAAGAAGAGGATGAGAATTTCAGATGTTATTGATCTTTGATTCCATTGTGAGTTGACCATCACCCACTTCTTATTGCAACTTTGGTATGGGTTATGGAATGGGTTGTGCATAGGTAAACTATCCAACCAAGAAGATCGGAAGTAAATGAAAAGAAAAAATAATAATAAAGAGAATGATATTTATTTAAATAATTTTGAAAGCAAATAAAAGACATGAGAGAGGATGAAGTTCATGGAAAGCTTTTGGCCTTCCATACCATATATATATATATATAAAAAAATTTAAAAACAATGAAAAAAAAAAAGGCATACTAGCTTGAACCATCGATACGTTGTCGGTTCAATTCCAATTCGAACCATGGTGCCGGTACTTGATTCTATCAACCTTCTTACTATTAGATTAGATTTTAGCAGATTAGTCTATTATGTAAATTTATATGCCGATCACCTTCAAGACACAAATCTAGGACTATGTAGGGTGGGAGATGAGTTAGAATATATACTAAAAAGAATTTTTTTGAAAAAAAAAAAGTTGACTCTCATATTCTTTCTTACCTGATTAAAACAATAAAACAAAATAAGAGGCAGCACAACTTATGGAAGCAAACTAAGGCATAGTCTAAAAACAAGATAATCTATTGAGGGTGATGCAGGGTAAAAAAGTCTTTGCATAAAATGGCTAACATGGGTAGATAGGCCGAGCCCACATTGGGACTATGGCCGACCTTTAAAAACAAAGGACACCCCACCGATTTATCTCTGCCCGAGCCTTGCCAGATCGAGCTTCGCCAATTGAGCCTTAGCTGACCGACCTTTAACTTCACCAAGTCTTGCTTCCAAGCCAGAGCGACCGAACCTTAGCTGACTGACCTTCAGCCTCACCAAGTCTTGCTCCCGAGCCACAGCGACCGAACCTCAACAGTCGGAAGCCACCCAACCGACCCTCCTCTCTGGCCGACCTTTAGCCCACATCGAATATCTCGACAATCAGATCATTGAAACCACAAGGATCTCGAACTCCTTCCCAAAGTGGTCCTCCGTAAATGAAAATGGGAGTCGGATATGGCTCTCCCTCTTCATGATTTGCGGGATCACGAATCTCCCTGATAAGGTATACGATAATTTGGTCTTATCATCGCCCAACTTCCACAATAACTCTCTAAAAATTAGGTAACAGCTTCCATATCCTTTCCCTTTAAATACCGGACCTCAAGAGCCCTGAAGAGAGCAATTCTGGGAGAATATCTCCTCCTCTTCTTTTCAGAACCTTTTCCTCATTATCTGGAGCTAAAATTTATCCACTAACTTGGGCATTGGAGGGTCCTTCGCGTGGATCACCCATCTCCTTTCCTGCAATAGGACACTGTTTTGTAGGTCCCCCACAACAGGAGAATGTCACCAAGATCCAGACATGCGCTGCCACCTTGTGCCCAAGTAGGAGAACAAAATCCGCAGCAACAGATTGATGCTAGAAGAAGGGCCTCAAGTCTCAATAACTTGAAATCCTAGAAGAAAAGGTTCAAAAGAAAGGAATACCATTCAAAATGGTAAATCGCGAAAGGGCAATAGTAGCGCCCTCGATCAGTCCACCTCTCAAAGACCTGATCCCTCACAGAATACAACATCCTTATAACCACCCCAGCCTGATACTTTGCTGCTACTCATGGCCCCCGTTACATAGGACCAATTCAGTATGTTGGTTCAACAAATTCAGGCATTAGCGTAGCTGGTGCAGGAACTCCAAGGAATCCTCTCCTGACTGCGCCCAATCTGCAACATCTCGGTGGAGCAGCTGCACTGGCTCAACCGACAACTCCTCCACTTAACCAGTTTAAGGCTATGAGTCTCCCATAGCAACCCAGCAATGAGATGGAGGAAATGGAGCCCATTCCACCAAAGGCCAGAGACAAGGGCTTCCCCCCAGCCCTGTCGGGCTTGCTCCTTGTCTCTAATCTCTTCTCATCATGATTTGATGCCAAGATGTCGATCTCCCCGCCCAACCTCTCCATCCATTCAGAACGAGGTGTTTAAGAGAAAGATCCAAGAGATGTGCGTGGAATTAGATGCAGTAAAGCACACCTAGAGTCTCGCATGGAGAAAGGTTCATCCTTCGCCCAAAGGATTATGAGTGAAGCTGTCTCGCCACATATCAAGCTCCCTGCCATCGAGCCATATAATGGGACAACAGACTTGGATGGCCATCTAAGCAGCTTCCGGTCCATCATGCTGTTTCATGAAGCCTCGGATACGATCCTATATTGGGCCTTCCTCTCGACTCTTAGGGGATCCGCCAGAGTATGGTTTGGTACATTGAAGCCAAACTCCATTGACTCTTTTGACGAGCTTGGCTGGTCTTTTACCAGCCATTCGTTAGTAGCTGTCACTATCAGCAAGGTTAGATTCCCTCTTCGAGCTGAAACAATGAGAGGGGGAGCCCCTGAAGAACTTCTTGGGCCGTTTTAATATAGCCATGCTGAAGGTTGACCATCTCAACCATGAGGTGGCCATGTCCGTCCTAGGGTGGAATATCAAAAGAGGGAGACTTCTATCTGGCACTGAAGGTAAATTACCCATGAAGTCTCTCCAATATGATGGCCTTGACGGATAAATACTAGGGTGAAAGAGTCTCGAAGGTTGGCACGAGCTGAGCAATTGAAGAAGAAGGATAAGAACGGCTCTGACAAAAGCCAATCGACTCGCCCTACGAGCTCGCACTGACAAAGGGCTCTGCCACCTAGGAATGCTCCAAGAGCCCAATGCAGAGGTTTAACCGATTTACTCCTCTTATTGTGCCACGGGCTCAAATCTTGATGGAGATAGAGGATCAGCTCCCCCGACCGAAGCTTCTTTGGGGAAATCCAATCCATAGAGATATGACTAAGTACTGTTGGTATCATCATGACCATAGGAATGATACCGAAGAATGCTGGCATCTTAGATAGGAGATCGAGTAGTGATTCACCGAGGAAGGCTTGAATGTTACCAAGGAGCCCCGAAGGTAGACGCTAGAGCAAAGCATCAACCCAAGCTTCAACAGCAGCCCCCGCCGAACCTACTGGCGGCAGGCAACGTGCACATATCGCCATGGTCCTCTCATCCAATAGTCGATCAGATGAGGAGCTGCCTCCATATAAGAAAGTCAAGTGTGAGGAACTCTCATTCTTAGAGAAGTATCTCTAGGGGTACAATGCCCCCACGATGATGCATTTGTTGTATCTTTAAATATGCAAAACTATGACGTATATCGAGTCCTTGTCGATAATGGAAGCTCTGTTAACGTTTTCTACTTTGATGCCTTTGTAAGAATGGGTTTGAGAACAAAAAACCTCTAGATGGTGGACTCTATCTTGATGGGATTCACTGGCATGTTATCATACCAGAAGGCGTGACCACTTTAATGGTCTAGGCTGGCGAATGGCCCCGCACGGCGATTGTCCCTATGGACTTTCTTATAACCAAGCTTCGATCACCATATAACGACATCCTCGGAAGACCTGGGCAAATGTCCCTCGGAGCGGTAATCTCTGTTCCGCTCATTTACATGAAGTTTCCTACAGAATAAGGTATAGGGGTTGTCCGAGGAAGTCAGGCCGCCACACGATACTACTTCATCGCCAACCTTCAGTGCTGAAGGCCAAAAGTCGATGGGCTTGATACTCGAGAAAATCTTACAACAAATATGAGAACTAGTTGAAGATCTTGAAGAAGTTCCTCTTGAAGAGGATTAACCTGACCGAACTATCAGGATCGGGTCACAATTAGAAGGGAAGCCTCGGCAGGACCTGATATACTTCCATGCAAAAATGCCAATGTCTTTGCCTGGTCTACCTCTGACATGCTGAGGTTCAGTCCAGATATTCTAGTCCACCGCCTCAATGTGAACAAGACATTCAGGCCGTGAAACAGAAAAAGAGGAGCTTCGCACCTGAATGCCAGAAAGCAATCGAAGAAGAGGTCGATAAACTTCTCAAAGCCAACTTTATTTGGAAGGTAAATTACCCAAGATGGCTAGCAAATGTAGTTATGGTGAAGAAGGTGAATAGTAAGTGGTGAATTTGCATTGACTTCATCGACCTCAACAAGGCCTGCCCAAAGGACAGATTCCCTTGCCGAGGATCGATCAACAGGTGGACTCCACATCCGGCAATCAAATGCCTACTCGGGCTATAACCAGATACACATGTCCCTCGAAGATGAAGAAAAGAACACCTTTATTACTGATAGGGGTACCTACTATTATCGAGTCATACCATTCGGATTAAAGAACGATGGGGCAACCTATCAAAGGATAGCCAACAAAGTGTTCATGGACCAGATAGATCAGAACATGAAAGTTTACATCGATGACATGCTGATGAAAAAGCAGAGAAGCGCCTAGCATATATCTGATTTAGCGGAGAGCGTTGCCACCCTCAAAAGATATCAAATAAAGTTAAATCTAACCAAGTGTGCCTTCGGAGTAAGATCCAGGAAGTTCTTGGGCTTCATGGTCTCCCAAAGATCCAAGCTCTTCAAAAGATGGCGCCACCTAGGTCTGTCAAGGAAGTTCAACGCTTTATTGGATGAATAGTGGCCCTTAATCGCTTTGTTACCCGATCCGTCGAGAAGTGCCTACCATTCTTCAAGAAACTCCGTTCGGCAAAGAACTTCCTATGAACCACTTACTGTTAGAAGTCCTTTGAAGACCTCAAAAGAAACCTCAGCTCGCCCCCACTGCTCAGCAGCCCAAAGCTCAGAGAACCTCTTTACTTGTATCTGGCCATCTTGAAGAATGTTGTCGGCTCTGTGCTGGTTTGGGAAGAGAACAAAGTTTAAAAATTGGTCTACTATATCAGTAAATTGCTTTGGAACACCGAGACAAGATACACCAGGATCGAAAAGTCGGTATAAGCATTGGTTTTGATTGACCAACTGATCAAGGCGATCCTCCATCATCCGAAAGTATCAGGGAGGATGACAAAATTGGCTGTAGAACTGAGCAAGCATGATATGTGTTACCAACCTCGCCCAACTATCAAGGTGCAGGTTTTGGCGGACTTTCTTCTTGAATGCACTATTTCGGAGGATGGGTCAGCACTAGAAGACCCCTAGCAAACAAAAGCTGAGGCCCAATGGCTACTACATGTAGCTGGCTCCGATGCGAGATTGATCTTGACAAGTCCCGAAGGAACCATGTTTGAATACGACATCCGCTTTGCCTTTCCAATTTTTAACAATGAGGCCGAGTATGAAGCTCTACTCGTCGGACTTTGAATCGCCCGAAATATGAGGGTCAAGAGGCTAAATGATTACATCAACTCTTAGCTAGTGGTCGGACATGTGCGAGGAGAATTCGAGGCTTGAAGCCAAACATGGTTCAATATCTGCAGAAGGTACATGAGTTATTACTCGACTTTCCCGAGTTTAAATTATTCAAGTCCCAAAGACAGAAAATGCTCGCGCGGACCTTCTTTCAAGATTGGCCACCATTAACGCTATGGATATGGAACAGAAGTTCTACCTTGAAGTTTTAGAGAAGCCCAGTATAGCAGACATCAACTCTATAATGCAGCTCGAGAGTGAGCCATCATGGATCGACCCTATCCTGATATACCTCAGAGATGGGTCTCTCCCGAGATAGAAAAGAAGCTAGAAGGCTGAAGATGCAAGCCTTCCACTATGCCCTATATGACTTGGCAAGGAAGAGGAAGGCTTGGAACCAGGCTTCACCCTCTATTTTGATGGGCTCGGCAAGATCGGGCGCAGTCGCTTCTCACCCCTCTTCTCCCTTGAGCCATGCTTCAAGGTCTTGCCGGGCTCAAGGCCGATGCTTGGATCCTCATCAGTCGGGCCGCATCAAGTCCTAGAGCCGATGTCTCATGGTGGAGGACTTGCTCACCGTCGAGTACATCACCACTTTGACTTCTCGCCTTTCTTCTTGCTCGAGCTGCCCTTCAACATCTCTCTCATTCGAGACCCGAGATTTGATTTGGCTGCTGAAATTAGAGAACAACCAAAATTAGTTGTGCCTCAGCAAGTAAGGCTAAAGTTCAAAATGATAGGAATCACACTCACCTCGAGGGTTGATATTGCTGAGACTAGCATTAAAAAGCGCATCATCAGCCAATAAAATGCATTCTCACTAGAAAGCACTTTGAGGCCATCGATCTCCTACCTCGACAATCGAGGAGCTCTATTTATATCCTCGAAAACTTTCCCTATGACTTGGGGGAAGAGATACTCATTGCTTCAACGAACAATGAAAAAGCAAGGTTTTGATCCCTTGATAGAGGATGAAACCCACGATACCCTCTTGAATGTCCTTCAGGATCCGATGTAGGGCCAGGAGGAGTTTCTGGAAAAGACGATGTTGTAACACGCTCAAACAGAGGCACCATCGCCGTCACCCCCACCAATTGGCACATGAAGAAAAATCTCACAATGTGTGCTAGCTATTCGAAGCCACCATCGAGGGGCAGATGCCGTAGAACTTCATCACCCCTCGATAATCAGATGAAGTGGGAGGCAGATTTCTGCCTTGAAGCATTCCTCATAAAAGAAAGTCCTGATCTCCAGTTCATCCATCACCCTTTGCTCAAGACCTGGTACTCATAGTTTGTAATTGCTGAAAATCAAATTTATACTCACGATAAATCCTTTCCAGATCCGCCAAAACAAAGTCATTGATGAAGCTATGCGGGTCGGGTGCTCCATATCCTCAGAATGAATGGAAGCAGAGCTAGACATGGTCTCCTTCAACTGAGAACACTTAATCTAAGAAGGAAGAGTAGCGCCAAAGGTTTGAAAAGATATGACTACGAAAGATACCAGTCTTCCCCCTTTTAAAGCTGCTGCACGAGAAGACAGAACGTTATCAGCGGGAAACCTTAAGAGCCATGAGCCTTCGGTTCAAGTGCCATGATCTTCTCTCTGCAACGTGTCATTCCGCCAATCACCCTTGATCAAGTCTCAAGAAGGCTTCTCTCGTTTGGGATGGAGGCATGGTGGTTCAGCATTAATGACATCATTATAGCGCATCTCTTCGAATTCCATCCTTACCAATAAAATTTGGCCACTAGGACTCTACTCCCTATGCCCGAGATCAAACTTTGGACTAGAGAATGAGGAGGCAAATGATGCTGGGTAAAAAAGTCTCCGCATAAAAAGGCTGACGTAGGTAGATAGGCCAAGCCCATATTGGGACAATCGAGCCCATATTGGGACAATGGTCACCCTCGAAAACCAAAGGATGCCCCACTCACTTTTGCCTCAACATCTTCGACTGAGCTTCGCTAGATCGAGCTTCGCTAGTTGAGCCTTAGCTGACCAACCTTTAGCTTCACCAAGTCTTGCTCCCAAGCTAGAGCAACCGAGCTTCAGCTAACCGACCTTTAGCCTCATCGAGTCTTGCTCTCGAGCCACAGCAACCGAACCTCAACAGTCGGGAGCCACCCGACAACCCTCCTATCTGGCTGACCTTTGTTCTGTGCCAAATATCTCGACCGTCAGATCACTAAAACCATGAGGATCTCAAAAATCCTTCCTAAAGTGATCCTCCATAAATAGAAACAAGAGCCGGATATGGCTCCCCCTCTTCATTATTTGTGGGATCACGAATTCCTCTGATAAGGTATACGATAATTCAACCTTATTATCGCCTAACTTTCATAATAACTCTCTGAAAATCAGGTAACAGCTTACCAGATCCTCTTCCTTTAAATATAGGGCCCTAAAAGCCCTAAAGAGAAAGCAATTCTGTGAGAATTCCTCCTCTCTTCTTTTTAGAACCTTCTTCTCATTATTTGGAGATAAAGATTATCCACTAACTTGGGCATCGGAGGGTCCTTCGCAGGGATCGTCCATCTCCTTTCCTGTGATAAGATGCTATTTTGCATGTCCTCCACGAATGGAAGAACATCACCGGATCCAGACATGCGCTGCCACCTTGTGCCCAAATTGAAGAATGAAAATCTGCAGCAACAGAGGAATAACTTCCTATATGCATAGTTATAACCAGAGTAGTGGGAGAATCGAGTGGAATAACTGATTTATCCCCCTTTAATCATTACCTAATATGAAGTATAACAACCACGTATGGGTTACTATTTTGTGAAAAGATAAATACATCCTCAATTCTTTTTGTTTACTTTTTTGTTAATAAAAATGGTGATAACATAGTTTCGAGGACTCTAGGAACCACCCATGCCTTCCTTTGCCTCTTTCCACTAAATCATCACATATATAATTCATAATCTTCAATACAAAGATGGCATTAAATCATTGGACCTTAGATCCAGAACCATTTTATGTTGAAGGTTGGTATGAAATTGGCTATCACAAGTAAAAACCAGGAATTTAGGATAAATTGAAGTTCTAGTGATAAGTACATAAATACTAGCCATAACAGTATTAATTTATAGACTAAATTATTATTATTTTAAATTTAATTTTATATAATATTTTTAGGAAAAGATTCTTCATCGATTTTAGAAGTCCAAAAGTACAAACACACTCAAATCGGACTTAAAACGAGCTCAAAATAGATTTTTTAAGATTTAATTCAGGAATTGCATGAAATTTAAAGCAGTTGCAGATCATAGAAAATCGTGTGATATTTTTAAGGCTGCAGTTTGAACTTTGAAAGAAACAAATCTGATCTAGAAAGATAAGATGAGCGGTTAATGCAGATTACACAGGGAGTCGATGCGTCTTTAACATCATCGAGCCGCTTGAGAAAAAAAGAAAAGAATTCTTTCGCCCCTCCTTCTTCTCTTTGTTTTGCCCCACTCCCATAACCCAAATCTAGGGGCAGAATAAAGAGGAGGAGGAGGGGCGAAAGAATTCTTTTATTTTTTTCTCAAGTGGCTCCGATGATGTTCTTTTATAAGCAAGAAAGACGCATCAACTCCGTGTGTAATCTGCGTTAACCACTCGCCTTATCTCCACATATCATATTTGTTCCTTTCAAAGTTCAAACCATAGCCTTAAAAATATCGCATGATTTTCTCTGATCCACGACTGCTTTAAATTTCATGCAATTCCTAAGTTAAATATTAAAAATACATTTTGAGCTTATTTCAAGTCCTATTTTAGTGTCGTTTGTACCATTGGACTCCTAAAATCGAGCTCTTCAAGTTAGTAGGGTCTTTTCTTAAAAATATTATATAAAAATATCAAATTTAAAAGAATAATAATAATTTAATCTATAAATTAATACTTTTATGGGTAGTATTTATATACTTATCACTCCCCTCAACTTAAATCTTACTCGTCATCGAGTAAACTAGGAAATCTAGCAATATGTACTAAATCGATCCAAGAAGTGATAGTTATCTTACTATTCTAAGATCAGTAGATATCCGGCTAGACCATAAAGAGGTACTTCATAAGATTATCAAGTTCAACCATTTAGTGATGGAGTGAATTCCATAGAAATTTGTAGAGTTCTTCGTTCACCAACTTTCCACCTCACTCTTTAAGTCCTCTAAACTAATTTGGATTAGGTGTAGTCTCTTCTTCTATTTAGTCCCCCTTTTTTTCTTTCTCTCTCTCTGTTTAAGTCAGTGCAATGTTCTAACCCCTTGCTTTCTAGTTGACCCTTGTAGCGAGCTTTAGGCCAATGACTCCCAAGCCAGTTAGCTTTAGGGCATTAGGTGTAAAAGACCCCTCGGGCTTACTAACTCAAGTCAAAAAGGCTTCAGATTAAGGCTGACTCTATTTGGGTTCCTTCACTTTCTCACCTTTTTACGCAAACAATATCACTTACTCAGTGAGAGATGCTCAGAACCTATTTTATTAATTTTAAACTTTAAGAAAAATTTGATACATTCTTTGATATTTTTACCTATACCCTCATCAAGTAGATTTCTTATCAAGATCATGGTCAGAAGGGTCTGAAATTACTCTAAAATTTTTTTAGCCTACACCCTATCTATTGACCCAATTATTGATTTTGATGATTAACAAAAGTCATGAGTACATTACTTATGTTTCTGATAAGTTTCACAAGTATTTCGGGAATTAAGATTGGTTATTCATCAATATGTTACTTAGAAAATCTATTCAAGTTGAATTTAAATGGAATTAATGAAAGTTCAGAACTTGGAGCCGACACCCTAAGTCCTCGGAGTCGACACCTAAGAGTATTAGAATAGTATTGATTTTCGGTACGGTTCAGAGCCAACCCCTAGATTCCTAGAGCTGACACATGAGAAATTAGAGTCGACACCTGCAGAGTGTGGAGCCGACCCCAGGCCAGTTACAGAGAGTTGTTTTTTCAGGCACTGGCGGAGCCGACACCTTCAGAAAATTAGAGTCGACCCCAGATCTCACCGAGTCGACACTTCAAAATCTTGGAGCCGACACCTTGACGGATCACCTTTTTCTATTTTTGCACACCCGATCTGAAGCCGACACCTAAGGACCTGGGGTCGACCCCTCCACGTTAGAAACATAATTTTTAAGTTTCAACGGATATTTTTTTCTTACCGAACCTACATGGATCTATTTTCTTTTTGTAAGGATCATCCAAGGACAACTCTAACGGCTATTTCTCACCTACTCGTGGATTGGAATGTCTATAAAAAGGGATTGAAGCCATTCAAAATAAAAGAGACCGAAAAATAGAAAAACAAAAAGAAAGGAAGAGAAATCAAAAATCCCACTTCAAGAAAATCTTTGAGCCAACGCCTACTCATTATTGAGAGTTAGAAGAGGAATCCAAAGACGTCAAAAGAGATATTTCAAAGGATTTCCTCAGCTTTGAAAAGAGGAAGAAAGCCCTAAATCTTCAGCCGTTTCTACATCTCTTCAAGTGCTCTACTTCCATTTAATTCAAAAGAGGAGAAGGAGAGAAGAAAAGAAGAAAAGCTCAAGCCCTGCATTGCTTCAGAAATCAGGCTTTTCTATTTTTATTTACTTATATTGCTCATTTGCTTAATTTAGGAGTTGTTATTGTTATAAATTCTTAATTGATTTATAGTTTATCTAATTCAATCAGAGGATTGAATTAGTGGAGGTAGTATACCTTAGGACAAGCTAAGGATAGCTTGTGGTTAGGTTTTGTGCTGGTGAGCCTATGAAAACCAGTTGGGTTCGTTGTGACCCCGGGAAAACAACAAGTTTTGAGTTGTGAGCTTGTAAAATAACTCGACTGTAATCAAGTGGATTATAGTGTGGACCCAAGTGCTTCTTGGAGTGGACGTAGGTGTTGGTTACACCGAACCACTATAAAAACTTTGTGTTTGCCGTGCTTTGTCTCTCTTTCTCTCTATCTTATTTATTTGTGCTTAGCATTTATTTATACATTGCACTCAAGCATCTTTGTATCAAAGCAATTGGTTTTTAAAGTGTTACTTTTTTTAAAAAAATCCAATTCACCCCCCCCTCTTGGGTTGCCATTTGGGCCAACAATTGGTATCAGAGCAAGTACTCATTATTTATTTGATCCAATGATCAAAAGTTAAAGATCCAAATGACAGCTCAAGCTGGAACTTCATTTGCTGAAGGTCATTCTACTAATAGACCTCCTTTGTTTATGGTTCAAATTATTCTTATTGGAAAGCTAGAATGAGAATTTTTATTCAAGCTTTAGATTATGAACTATGGAGTGTAATCACTAATGGACCTATCACACCCACACACTTAGTAGATGGTTCAATAGTTTCTAAACCTGAAAGGGATTGTGTTGACCCAACTATTGATTTTGATGATTAATAAAGGAATTGAGTATATTTATTTGATTACTAATGGATTTGACAAGTATTTTAGGACTCAAAAATATTTGATCAATTTAAATGAATTAAGAAACATGTTTTGAATCAATTGCAAAACATCAATTTCAAAGTTTCTGAACCTGGAGTCGACACCTAGAATTCCTGGAGCCGACCCCATGGCCATTCAAATTTTCTTCTGATTTTGATACGGTCCGGAGCCGACACCTAGAGTTTCGGAGCTGACACCCATAGTTTCGGAGTCAACACTTACAGTGTTTGGAGCCAACTTCGATGCAGGGATAGAACGTTGATTTTTTGAGCATCTTGGAGCCGACACCTACAGTATTCGGGAGCCGACACCTGACGATGGTGAGCCGACACCTAACTTTTTGGAGCTGACTCCTCGACGGACTCAGAACTTTCTATTTTTGGAAAAATGACTTGGAGCCGACACCTGAAAAGTTGGCGCCGACTCCAACTTGTCTGCGACAAAAATTTAAATTGCCAGATCAGCTCTAACGGTAATATTTCCTTTTTACCTAATTTCTAACGAATATATTTTGTTTCTAGGTACATTCCAACGGCTAGTTTTCTTTCCAAAATGGATTAAAAGAAGTCTATAAAAGGGGGAAGTGCGTTCGTTTGAAAATATAGAAAAAGAGGATGAAAAATAAAAAAATCCCAAATCAAAAATCCAAGAAAGCCTGAGCCTGAATATCAAGAGAAAAGCACTCAAATTCAAATCCTTCCACTCCACAAAGCTCAAAGAGAATCCAAGGCACTCAATCTTAAAAAAATCAAGGATTCTCAAAGGGAAAGAAGAAACTCTGTTTTGAAGATTTTCCAACTTCTCATCTGCAACATTTGCAACGAAATAAAGCTGAGGCCTGATTCAACATCTCCAAGAGAAGAGAAAAAGAAGATAAGAAGATAAGCTCAACTCCAATCTACTTTAAATAGGCTTTTCTAAACTTATTTGTTCATTCATTTGAATATCTGCTCATTTGAGGAGCTTTGTATTATTGAAAAATTCTTTTCATTCTTGTTTGTGCTGGTTCAATCTGGGGGATTGAACTAGTGGAGGTTGTATACCTCGGGTCAAGCTAGATAAGCTTGAGTTTAGGGTTTTGTGCTGGTGAGCCGGAAAATCGGCTGGGTTCGTTGTGATCTTGGGGGAAAACAATAAGTTTTGAGTTGTGATCTTGTAAAACAACTCGGCTGTAATCTATTCGATTATAGTGTGGACCCAAGTGAATCTTGGGAGTGGACATAGGTGTTGGATACACCGAACCACTATAAAATCATTGTGTTTGCCGTGCTTCCATTATCTCTATCTCTATCTCTATTTTGTTTGTGCTTTATATTATCCTTGCATTTAATTTCATTTAACTTAAAGCTAATAGTTTTCAAAAGGTTTAAATTTTTTAAGAACCCAATTCACCCCCCCCTTTTGGGTTGCCATCTGGGCCAACAATTGGTATCAGAGCTAGTGCTCATTGTTTATTTGATCACACGATCAAGAGCTAAAGATCCAAATGGCAGCTCAAGTTGGATCTTCATTTGCTGAAGGTCATTCTACAAATAGACCTCCCTTATTTAATGGTTCCAACTATTCATATTGGAAAGCAAGAATGAGGATATTCATTCAAGCTTCTGATTATGAATTGTGGGGTGTTATAATTAATGAACCTAGTACACCCACACACATTGTTGATGGCACTATTGTTCCTAAGCCCGAAAGGGATTGGAATGATAATGATAGGAAAATGGCACAGCTCAATGCTAAGGCCATGAATGTTTTATTGTTCATTAGATGCTAACAAATTTAATCGCATTTCTACATGTAATTCCGCAAAAGAGATTTGGGATAGATTAGAGGTTACCCATGAGGGTACTAACCAAGTAAAAGAATCTAAAATAAACATTCTTGTTCATAAATATGAATTATTTAGCATGGAGCAAACTGAAACTATAGCATGCATGTATACTAGATTCACCGATATTGTAAATGGTTTGAAGAGTCTTGGGAAAACCTATGCTAATTCTGAACTTGTTTCGCAAAATTCTTAGGTCACTTTCAAGGACTTGGGAAGCAAAGGTGACAGCAATCCAAGAAGCCAAGGACCTCAACACTTTACCCTTGGAGGAGCTACTTGGATCCTTGATGACTCATGAGCTAACCATGAAACAACATCAAGAGAAGGAAGTCAAGAAAAAGAAGACTATAGCTCTTAAGGCTGCAGAAAGTGAGGAAAGCTGCAGTGATGATGATGATGATGATGAGACAGCTCTTCTAGTAAGAAAATTCAAAAAATTCATGAGAAGAAAGAGACCATTCCAAAAGAAGAAATCTGAATTTAAGATGGAAGGAGAAAAAGAAAGGGAAAAGGATAAGGACAAAGAGAAAGACCCCTTTATTTGCTATGAGTGTAAGAAACCGGGGCACTTTAGATACGATTGTCCTCAACTGAAGAAGACTTTCAAGAAGAAGAAGAAAGCCTATGTTGCAACTTGGAGCGACAGCGATGAATCCTCTTCGGAGGAAGAACAAAAAGAGGTTGCCAACATTTGCTTCATGGCAAACGAGGATGATGAGGTAAGTTCTGAAAACCCTTGTGATGATTTTGCTTTTGATGAATTATTTGAAGCTTTCAATGAACTAGTAGATGACTTTAAAATTTTGAAAAAAAGTACAAGTCTTTGAAAAATGATAGCTCAATTTTTATCAAAGAAAAAGACAATCTTACTAATGAGATTAAAATACTAAAATCTGAAAATGATAATTTGACAAAAGAAAAGGAATCAATTTCTAATGAAAATGAAAAATTAAAGAAGAAAGTTGATAAATATAAAAGTATTGTTGATAAATTTACTTATAGTTCTAAAAAACTTAATTTATTGTTAAGCAATCAAAGAGCATATGATAAAGCTGGTTTAGGATATAGACCTAACTTAAAACAAAAATTTGTCAAAAACTTTTTAGAAAAGAACAAAATAGAGATAATGTTACATGTCATTATTGTAACAAGAAAGGTCATAAATCCTATGAATGTGATGCAAGAAACAGTAACAAAAAATTAAATAATAAAGGCAAGAAAATATGGGTTTTCAAAGGAATGATCTTGTATGCCACTAACCATGAAGGACCCAAGAAGGCTTGGGTACCTAAATATAAGACTTAATTATTTTTGCAGGAGTGTCTTGCGGCCCAAAGATCAAAGCGAAAGTGGTATCTCGATAGTGGCTGCTCAAGACACATGACGGGTGACAAGAATCAATTCATCACCCTTGAGAACAAAAGAGGAGGAGTTGTTACATTTGGTGACAATGGCAAAGGCCAAATCATGGGGTTTGGTAAAATTCAAATAACTCCCTCCATATATATTGAAAATGTCTTATATGTTAATGGTTTAAAATATAATCTAATAAGTATTAGTCAATTATGTGATAAAGGTTTTAAAGTATCATTTGAAGCATCAATCTGCACTGTTTCTAATCCCATTGATAATAGCATTATTTTTATTGGAAATAGAAATGGCAATGTATACTTGATTGATTTAGACAATTTGTCTACTAGTAATCATTGCTTAGTTGCTAATAATGCTAATATAAATGAGATTGGGTGGTTATGGCATCATAGATTAGGTCATGCAAGCACACACCTTATCTCAAAATTAATTAGAATGGATTTAGTAAAAGGACTTCCACAACTAGATTTTGAAAATAACAAAATTTGTGATGCATGTCAATTTGGAAAACAAACTAGAAATTTTTTTAAAACTAAAAATATTGTTTCCACTTCTAGGCCACTTGAACTACTTCACATGGATCTTTTTGGACCTACTAGAACCACAAGTCTAGGAGGAAAGAAATATGATCTTGTGATTGTAGATGATTACTCTAGATACACTTGGGTATTATTTTTAGCACATAAAGATGAGACCTTTCCATTGTTTTTAAAATTCTTCAAGAAGGTCACAAATGAGAAAAACAACACCATAGTGTCTCTAAGAAGTGATCATGGCACTGAATTTGAAAATTATTTATTTAAAAACTTTTGCATAGAAAAAGGCATTCATCATAATTTTTCAGCACCTAGAACACCACAACAAAATGGAGTAGTTGAAAGAAAAAATAAAATCTTAGAAGACATGGCCCGTACCATGCTATGTGAAAGCAACTTACCAAAGTACTTTTGGGCAGAAGCTATAAATACGGCATGTTACATTCTTAATAGAGCTTTAATTAGGCCAATCATTAAGAAAACTCCTTATGAACTATGGAATAATAGAAAACCAAACATAAGTTACTTTCATGCATTTGGTTGTAAATGTTTCATTCATAATAATGGTAAAGATAATCTAGGAAAATTTGATGCAAAATCTGATGAAGGCATTTTCTTAGGATATTCAACATCTAGTAAAGCCTATAGAGTGTTTAACAAGAGAAACTTAATTGTAGAAGAATCTATTCATGTAATTTTTGATGAATCTTTAGCATCGAGTTCTGAAAAGATTGATGATGAGGAAGATACAAACATTCTAGAAAGAGATATTGAAAAACTGAATATAGATGTATCTTCAGATCACGAACAAGAAGCTAAAGATAATGATTCTCCTAGTGTTGATGTTGTTGATGCAAATCATAATGATGTAGATCTTTCTAGAGATTGGAGATATGCCTATGGTCATCCAAAAGAATTAATTATAGGTGATCCATCTCAAGGAGTAAGAACTAGATCATCAATGAGAAACATCAATAATCATCTTGCATTTGTATCTCAAATTGAACCCAAAACTATTGAAGAAGCAGAAAAAGATAATAATTGGATGTTAGTTGTTGCTGCCAAATCACTTGCGATGAATGTCGAGTGAGCTGAGATCTCCGCAGGCCTTCGAGGATGCAGAAAGGTCGCCATCTTCCTTCTAAAGCCTGCAAAAAGTCCCGGACCGGTGGTTCCGGTGGGGACCCTCCAACGCCCAAGTCAGTGGGTTGTAGAACAGGAATGTTGTATATCAGTAGAACTTGAAAGAGAGAGAGAGAGCCTCCCCTGCATTGAGCTCGGGTCCTCTTCTTATACCTGTTTGGGGGTCCCGTTTACCTCGTTCCATTGGAACCGTCGAATCTTCCTCGTTGGGATAAATTTCTCCGAACGGAAGGTGGTTAAGCCATTGCTGGATGAGGGCCGCTTGTAGCGGTAACTGCTGAACGTGCTAATACTTGCCCATGATTTTAGTGGGCGAGGTGCACATCAATAGTCCTCGAATCATGGGATCTATTGTATGAGACAGGTTATTGTGCATGCGAAAGACCGAAGCCATTATCGGAGGCCGGTTCTGGAGGCCGACGCTGGAGGCCAGAGCCAAAGTCTGGAGCTGGCACTGGAGGCCGACGCTGGAGATCGGCGCTGGAGGACGACGCTGGAGGCCGGCGCTGGAGGCCGAAGCCAAAGTCCAGTGCTGGAGCTGGCGCTGGAGGCCGACACTGGAGATCGGCGCTGGAGGCCGATGCTGGAGGCTGGCGCTGGAGGCCGAAGCCAAAGGCCAGCTGGCGCTGGAGGCCGGCGCTGGAGGTCGGAGCCAAAGGGAAGCTAGCGCTGGAGGCCGACGCTGGGTGCCGGCGCTGGAGGCCGACGCTGGAGGCCAGCACTGGAGGCCAAAGCCAAGGCCAGCTGGTGCTGGAGCTTAGAGCAATTTTGTGCGTGTGGCTTTGAGGCCATAAACGCTACAGTGGCCGAAGAGTCCTTCGGAGGCCAAAGGGGGGCTCCGTTTTCCTTCACGGTTCTCTAACGGCATTGGATCAGCCACATCAGATGTCCCCTCACCCCTGAGACGAAGCGGGCCCACCCTAGCAAGGCGAAAGGGGCGTTACCTCCCAAGTGGCTGATCCCCACTTGACTTTGAGCCTTCAACTTTTGACATGATATTTGGATGTGGGTCCCCGTCCATATGCCATGGAGGCAGAGAGATAGTGAGGCCGCAATGATGCTCCTGAGGCAGAGGGAGCTGTTGAGCCTTTTTCGTAGATGTTGGCCTTTGCATCGTGTCTGATGTCGACGTCGATTACAGGCTTGAGAGCTTGGGAGCGGATGCTCGTCAACTATGAGCTGGGGAGTCGGCTTCTCCCAGCTGAGTTGTCTTGGGGCTTCTCAGTTATATGTTGTAAGTGTGTAATTTAAACAAAGGTATTACCCGATTGGCCGTTGGCCGCCGATACAAAGTTAAGGCCATTGAGGCCAAAATAAAGCCGTTGAGGCTGTAACGAAGCCGCTGAGGCAAAGTTAAGGCCGTCGAGATCCTTTTGAACCCTAGAGGATGACCCGAGAGTCGCTGGGATTCAACCATGCTCGGGAGCCTTTAACCCCGGAGGGTGACCAGAGAGTTGAGAGTCGTCCGATGCCTTTTCACCCCGGAGGGTGACCTGAGGGTGCTTGGACCAAGCTCTTTAAAGAAATTGGCCTCCTCTTGCAGAGTTGATGACCTGCCCCCCAGGGAACCGTGTTGATTGAAGGCGGGGGGAGGGACCAGTGCTGAAATCAAGGGCAGCTGGAATGGAATCTGCAGGAGGTATTGAGCTTGGATTGCCGATGCGGAGCCGGGCTTGAGTGTCGAGGGGAGACTCAAACTTGAGTGTGCCGATGCGGAGTCGGGCTTGGAGGCGCCGATGCGGAGCCGGGCTTGAGTGCGCCGATACGGAGACGGGCTTGAGTGCCGATGCGGAGCCAGGCTTGGATGTGCCGACGCGGAGCCGATCTTGGAGGTGCCGATGCGGAGATGGGCTTGAGTGTGCCGACCGGAGCCGGGCTTGGCTGTGCCGATGCGGAGCCGAGCTTGGAGGTGCCGATGCAGAGTCGAGCTTGGAGGTTCCGATGCGGAGACAGGCTTGAGAGTGCCGACGCGGAGCCAGGCTTGGATGTGCCGACGCGGAGCCGAGCTTGGAGGTGCTGATGCGGAGACGACCTTGAGTGTGCCGACGCGGAGCCGGGCTTGGATGTGCCGACACGGAGCCAGGCTTGGAGGTGCCGACGCGGAGATGGGCTTGAGTGTGCCGACGCGGAGCCGGGCTTGGATGTGCCGACGCGGAGCCGAGCTTGGAGGTGCCGACGCAGAAATGGGCTTGAGTGTGCTGACGCGGAGCCAGGCTTGGATGTGCCGACGCGGAGCCGGGCTTGGATGTGCCGACGCAGAGCCGGGCTTGGAGGTGCCGACACGGAGATGGGCTTGAGTGTGCCGACGCGGAGCCGGGCTTGCATGTGCCGATGCGGAGCCAAGCTTGGAGGTGCCGACGTGGAGACGGGCTTGAGTGTGCCGATGCGGAGCCGGGCTTGGATGTGCCGACGTGGAGCCGGGCTTGGATGTGCCGATGCGGAGACGAGCTTAAGTGTGCCGACGCGGAGCCGGGCTTGGATGTGCCGACGCAGAGCTGGGCTTGAGTATGCCGACGCGGAGCCGGGCTTGGAGGTGCCGATGCGGAGACGGGCTTGAGTGTGCCGACGCGGAGCTGGGCTTGGATGTGCCGACACGGAGCCGGGCTTGAGTGTGCCGACATGGAGCCGGGCTTGAATTGCCGGTGCGGAACCGGTCTTTTTGTGCCGACACGGAGCCGTTCTTAAGTTGCTGGTGCGGAACCGGCCTTTTTGTGCCGACGCAGAGCTGGTCTTAAGTTGCTGGTGCGGAACCGATCTTTGGTGCTGGCGCGGAGCTGGTCTTTGGTGCCAGCGCGGAGCCGGTCTTTGGTGCCGGCGCGGAGCTGATCTTTGGTGCCGGTGCGGAGCCGGTCTTTGGTGCCGGTGCGGAACCGGTCTTGAGTGTGCCAACACGGAGCTGGGCTTTGGTGCCGGCGCGGAGCCGGTCTTTGGTGCCGGTGCGGAACCGGTCTTTTTTGCTGACATGGAGTCGGTCTTCAAGTTGCCGGCGCAGAGCCGGTCTTTGGTGCCGGTGCGGAGCCGGTCTTTGGTGCCGGCACGGAGCTGGTCTTTGGTGCCGGCGCGAAGCCGGTATTTGGTGCCGGTGTGGAACCGGTCTTAAGTTGCCGGCGCGGAGCTGGTCTTTAGTGCCGGCGCGGAGCCGGTCTTTGGTGCCGACGAGAAGTCGGGCTTCAAGTGCCGACAAGAAGTCGGGCTTTCGGTGCCGATGCTAAGTCGGGCTTCTCGTGCCGACGCTGAGTTGGGCTAAGTGCCGACGTAGAGTCGAGCTTTCGATGCCGACGCTGAGTCGGGTTAAGTGCCGACGTGGAGTCGGGCTTCTGATGCCGATGCTGAGTCGGGCTAAGTGCCGATGCGGAGTCAGTCTTCAAGTACCGACGCGAAGTCGGGCTTCTGATGCCAACGCTGAGTCGGGCTAAGTGCCGATGCAGAGTCGGTCTTCAAGTGCCGACGCGAAGTCGATCATCAAGTGCCGACACGAAGTCGGGCTAAGTGCCGACGCGAAGTCGGTCTTCAAGTGCTGATACGAAGTCGGGCTAAGTGCCAACACGGAGTCGGTCTTCAAGTGCCGACACAAAGTCGATCTTCAAGTGCCGACGCGAAGTCGGTCTTCAAGTGCCGACGCGAAGTCGGGCTAAGTGCCGACACGGAGTCGGTCTTCAAGTGCCGACGTGGAGTCGGGCTTCTAGATGGCTAAAAGTAACCAGCAATGCATTGCAGGTGTATAATTTAAACAAAGGTATTACTCAATTGGCCGTTGACCGCTGATATATAGTTGAAGCCGATGGGGCTGAGATGAAGCCGTTGTGGCTGTGACGAAGCCGCTGAGGCAAAGTTGAGGCCGTCGAGAGCCTTTTGAACCCGAAGGATGACCCGAGAGTCACTGTGATGGGACCATGCTTGGGAGCCTTTAACCCCGGAGGATGATCTGAGGGTGCTGGGACCAGGCTCAGGTTCCTTTTGAATCCCGAAGGGTGACCCGAGAGTCGCTGTGATGGGACCATGCTCGGGAGCCTTTAACCCCAGAGGGTGACCTGAGGGTGCTGGACCAGGCTCAGGTTCCTTTTGAACCCCGAAGGGTGACCCGAGAGTCGCTGTGATGGGACCATGCTCGGGAGCCTTTAACCTCGGAGGATGACCTGAGGGTGCTAGGACCAGGCTCAGGTTCCTTTTGAACCCCGAAGGGTGACCCGAGAGTCGCTGTGATGGGACCATGCTCGGGAGCCTTTAACCTCGGAGGGTGACCTGAGGGTGCTAGGACCAGGCTTAGGTTCCTTTTGAACCCCGAAGGGTGACCCGAGAGTTGCTGTGATGGGACCATGCTCAGGAGCCTTTAACCTCAGAGGGTGACCTGAGGGTGCTAGGACCAGGCTCAGGTTCCTTTTGAACCCCGAAGGGTGACCAAAGAGTCGCTATGATGGGACCATGCTCGGGAGCCTTTAACCTCGGAGGGTGACCTGAGGGTGCTAGGACCAGGCTCAGGTTCCTTTTGAACCCCGAAGGGTGACCTGAGAGTTGAAAGTCATCAGGAGCCTTTTTAACCCCGAAGGGTGACCTGAGAGTTAAGAGTCGTCAGGTGCCTTTTTAATCCCGAAGGGTGACCTGAGAGTTGAGAGTCGTCAGAAGCCTTTTTAACCCCAAAGGGTGACCTGAGAGTTGAAAGTCGTCAGGAGCCTTTTTAACCCTGAAGGGTGACCTGAGAGTTGAGAGTCGTCAGGAGCCTTTTTAATCCCAAAGGGTGACCTGAGAGTTGAAAGTCGCCAGGAGCCTTTTTAACCCCGAAGGGTGACCTGAGAGTTGAGAGTCGTCAGGAGCCTTTTTAATCCCGAAGGGTGACCTGAGAGTTGAAAGTCATCAGGAGCCTTTTTTAACCCCGAAGGGTGACCTGAGAGTTGAAAGTCGTCAGGAGCCTTTTTAACCCCGAAGGGTAACCTGAGAGTTGAGAGTCGTCAAGAGCCTTTTTAACCCCGAAGGGTGACCTGAGAATTGAAAGTTGTCATGAGCCTTTTTAACCCCGAAGGGTGACCTGAGAGTTGAAAGTCGTCAAGAGCCTTTTTAACCCCGAAGGGTGACCTGAGAGTTGAGAGTCGTCAGGTGCCTTTTTCTTTGTGCCAATGATCTTTGCTGCCGACGTTGGAGTCAATCTTTGGCCTTTAGTGCCGAGCTGGCCTCTGGCTTGAATGCCGATGGTACATCGAGCTTATTGGATCCGGTGATACACAGGTCTTGAGGTGCCGAGGTGGCCTCGGGCTTTTTGAAGCCGATGGTACACCGGTCTTCGGTGCCGATGGTACATCGGGCTTTGAGATGCTAACGCGAGGTTGGTCTTGAATGCCAATGCAGAGTCGGTCTTCCCTATATGACATTTTTAAGTATCAATGAAAGAAATAGTCAAGTGCAGTGTACTTAGCTCTTGCGATACCCCTGTTTTCGTTCTGCGGACTTGAGTACTTCCGCTCGCTGGTAGTCTGCCTCTCAGGGAATCAAGTTGGTTGGAGTGGAGGTACCTCTACCCATACTTGGGCCTTCCTTGGCGTCACTGTCCGTAGGAGAGAAGGCTACTTAGGCGGAGAGTGATGGCTTTCTGGGCTTTAAGCTGCTGATGGGTTTGATGATGGTGGACCTCTTGCTGGGGAGATTCCCGGCAGGATAAGGGATGGCTGGCCTGGGCAGTGACCACAAAGTGAGTGGAAGCTTTTGCTCACTGTTGCGTGGTCCTCAGATGTTGCAAGCTTTTGCTTAGCTCGTTGAAGGTGCCTCCCAGCATAACTGGTGAAAGCTTTCCGGATTCTTGTCATCACCATCTTTACGATCCACCAATTTGATAAAAAAGGGATGAGATCTGCAAACCAGCATCGCTGATCCCCCTTCCTGGCGCGCTAATATGTTGCTGCCAAATCACTTGCGATGAACGTCGGGTGAGCTGAGATCTCCGTAGGCCTTCGAGGATGCAGAAAGGTCGCCGTCTTCCTTCTAGAGCTTGCAAAAAGTCCCAGACCGGTGGTTCCGGTGGGGACCCTCCGATGCCCAAGTCAGTGGGTTATAGAACATGAATGTTGTATATTTGTTTCCTAAGCAGAAAGTCGAAGGTTGGACCCCTTCCTGGCGCGCCAATCTATTGCTGCCAAATCACTTGCGATAAACGTCGGGTGAGCTGAGATCTCCGTAGGCCTTCGAGGATGCAGAAAGGTCGCCGTCTTCCTTCTAGAGCCTGCAAAAAGTTCTGGACCGGTGGTTCCGGTGGGAACCCTCCGACGCCCAAGTCAGTGGGTTGTAGAACAGGAATGTTGTATATCAGTAGAACTTGAAAGAGAGAGAGAGAGAGAGAGCCTCCCCTGCTTTGAGCTCGGGTCCTCTTCTTATACCTGTTTGGGGGTCCCGTTTACCTCATTCTGTTGGAACCGTCGAATCTTCCTCGTTGGGATAAGTTTCTCCGAACGGCAGGTGGTTAAGCTGTTGCTGGATGAGGGCCGCTTGTAGCGGTAACTGCTGAACGTGCTAATACTTGCCCGTGATTTCAGTGGGCGAGGTGCACGGCAATAGTCCTCGAATCACGAGATCTGTTGTATGAGACATGTTATTGTGCATGCGAAAGACCGAAGCCATTGTCAGAGGCCGACGCTGGAGGCCGGAGCCAAAGTCCAGCGCTGGAGCTGGCGCTGGAGGCCGACGCTGGAGATCGACGCTGGAGGCCGACGCTGGCGGCCGGTGCTGGAGGCTGAAGCCAAAGTCCAGCGCTGGAGCTAGCGCTGGAGGCTGACACTGGAGATCGGCGCTGGAGGCCGACGCTGGAGGCCGGCGCTGGAGGCCGAAGCCAAAGGCCAGCTGGCGCTGGAGGCCGGCGCTGGAGGCCGGAGCCAAAGGGAAGCTGGCGCTGGAGGCCGGCGCTGGAGGCTGACGCTGGATGACGGCGCTGGAGGCCGACGCTGGAGGCCGGCGCTGGAGGCCGAAGCCAAAGGCCAGCTGGCGCTGGAGCTTAGAGCAATTTTGTGCGCGTGGCTTTGAGGCCATAAATGCTACAGTGGCCGAAGAGTCCTTCGGAGGCCAAAGGGTGGCTCCGTTTTCCTTCACGGTTCTCTAACGGCGTTGGATCAGCCACATCATTAGCTATGCAAGAAGAATTAAATCAATTTGCTAGAAATAATGTTTGGACTCTCGTAGATAGACCTAAAGATCACTCTGTTATAGGATCAAAATGGGTATTTAGAAATAAATTAGACAAAAATGGCATAGTAATTAGAAACAAAGCTAGATTAGTTGCAAAAGGATCAAGAAGAAGGAATTGATTTTGATGAAACTTTTGCACCAGTAGCTAGACTAGAAGCAATTAGATTATTACTTGCATTTGCATGTCATTTGCATATCAATTTATTTCAAATGGATGTTAAAAGTGCATTTTTAAATGGATTTATAAATGAGGAAGTTTTTGTTGAACAACCACCTGGTTTTGAAGATCATGAATTTCCAAATCATGTTTTTAAATTACACAAAGCACTATATGGTTTAGAACAAGCACCTAGAGCTTGGTATGAAAGATTAAGTAAATTTCTAATTGAAAATGATTTTATAAGAGGAAATGTTGATAAAACACTATTTTTGAAAAGAAAAGACAAGGATATATTAGTAGTATAAATATATGTTGATGATATTGTATTCGGTGCTACTAACAATTTGTTATGTCAAGAATTTGCTAAGTTGATGCAGGGTGAGTTTAAAATGAGCATGATGGGAGAACTCAACTTCTTCCTAGGACTTCAAATCAAGCAAAGCAAAGAAGGAATTTTCATCAATCAAGCCAAATACACAAAAGAATTGCTCAAGAAGTTTGGAATGGAGTCAATCAAACCACTTGGAACTCCTATGAGTCCTTCATGCAAGTTGGACAAAGATGAAGATGGTAAGAAAGTAGATCAAAAATATTACAGAGGTATGATCGGATCTCTTCTTTACTTAACAGCCAGTAGACCAGATATAATGTTTGTTGTATGTTTATGCACTAGATTTCAATCTGAACTTAAAGAATCTTACTTAATTGCTGTAAAAAGAATCTTAAGATATTTAAGTGGAACTAAAAATGTAGGTTTATGGTATTCTAGAGACTCGACATTAAACTTGATTGCATACTCTGACTCTGACTATGTTGGATGTAAATTAGATAGAAAAAGCACAAGTGGAGCATGTCAATTCTTAGGTAGTAACTTAATCTCCTGGTTTAGCAAAAAGCAAAATTCGGTTGCATTATCTACTGCTGAAGCAGAATATGTTGCAGCTTGAAGTTGCTGTGCTCAAATTCTTTGGATTAAGAGACAACTTGAAGATTATGACATAACACTTGATAAAACTCCAATTAGATGTGATAACACAAGTACAATAAATCTAACTAAAAATCCAATTCAATATTCAAGAACAAAACATATTGAAATCAGATATCACTTTATAAGAGAACATGTAGCTAATAATAAAATTTATCTTGAATATGTTAATACTGAAGAATAATTAGCTGATATATTTATAAAACCTTTGAGTGAAGAGAGATTTTGTTATCTTAGAGGTGAATTAGGGATATGTGACCCTTTGGATTGATTTTGAAACACTAAGGATTGACTATCTAGATTTCTATTAATTTCTTGATATTTCTTTCATAATTTTAAGGACAAATCATCTAGTCATCTGTGCATCTTGATTTTTAATACTTCAAAATTTTATCAAAATTTTATAGAATTTTTTTTAACAAGTTTCAGTTGTTTGAATCTCAATTATTTTTTCTGAAACTGTCATTGGAGTCGACACCTTAGAATGAGGAGTCGACACCTTTGTCTGTGTCGCTCTCGGTCCCTGACCTTGGAGCCGACACCCGTGTAAGTGGAGCCGACTCCAGTTCGAGCGCTGACTGTGTTAGCGATTTGGAGTCGACACCCGACTTTGCGGGAGTCGACACCTGGGAATCCAAAATTGATTTATTAGGGCAGAGTCGACACCTCGTAATTTCCTAAACTATCGAATCCTCAACCAAATCCCTCCTAAACTCTCTCAAAGTCTCCCCATCTCTAATTCCACTCCTCCCAAGCTTTCCTAAAGATCCAATGGTGCCTAAGAGGAGAGGTTCGGTGTTTGGAGCGACTGTGGTGACCGGGAAGCGTTCCGTGAGGTGACCCATCCGCGAGCCGTCTCCAAGCGAGGATTCCTCCACCGATTCAGACAATCCTAACACCACTTCATCTCAGGTAGATACCCTAGCAGGGAGGGTAATCACAATGGGTAGGAAAGTTGACTTCGAATTCTTTCAATCTGAGGGTTTTTCAATTGGTAATCAACTTAAGGAACTCGGATGGGATAGAGTCTGCTCTCTTGATGTTCCCACTTACCCAGCTTTAGTAAAAGAATTTTATTTCAATTTATCTAGAGGAGATGGTGGTTTAGTAAGCTCTGTTAGAGGCAGACGGATTCATCTTACATTCCAAAAATTAGGAAATCTCCTGAGCATCCCTATTACCGGATTAGCTGTGGATATGCACAGTGATAGATCAGCGGCCTTATCAAGGATGTTAGGAAGAGTTGTTGAAGAATTTGAGAAATTAGGGCTAATCAGTTGCCCTTGGAATTAAGGTTGTTACACAACATTTGCAGCAGGATTTTGTTCCCAAAGACCGAACGTTTTGAGTATGTCTCCGAGCGGAACATTGTTGTGATGGATAGCGTATTGACCGGTCAGCCTATTAACCTAGCAGCCATGATGATATTCTATATGGCCGAGGCCGGAGGGAAGAGAAGATCATCACTACCTTATGACATGATTCTCACGATGGTATTCAGGGGCCAAGGAGTAGTGATTCTAGAGAATGAACCATCAAAGAGCCTGAGACACACCGATTATTATAGTTTGGCTACTTTACATCGAATGGGATTTGTCAAGATTAATGATCAGTGGAAAAGGAAAGGCAACGTAGATGAGAGAGCCCCTGAGCCCAGACATTCTGCACCTTGTGAGGCTGGTCCGTCTATGACGATTCCTTCTCCGCACCTAGTACTCCTGCACCAGCTCCTGCTCCAGTACCTATGATTTCATCCACTTCTTCAGTCGGATTTTCAGACCTTCAGTTAGAGCAACTAAAAAATCTTCTTATTGCTCAGAAGGATGAATTGAAAACTGAGTTTGACAACAAATTTATGAATCTTAAAGAAACTCTTTATTCCTTAGATGATCAGATTGCCAAAATTGAATCAACTCTTAGCTCTTTTACTGGATCTTTAAGTAATGACTTGAATAACATTTTTGAAGAACTTAAAGACATTTGTGGAGATTCTGAAACCTATTCAAAGAGCAATGCCGAGTTACAAGATAAAATTGTCACTGCTTGTACTTTTGTTGATGAAAGATTAAAAGACTACGTCAAGCTTCAGACTGAAGGAATGCAGAAGATTGTAGATCATTTAACAAGGATAATTAGAACTAATATGATCTTCATGTAATGATATTGATGTAATGAAAGTTGTAATTTTGATGTAATGAAAGTTTCAATTTTGATGTAATGAAAGTATTGTTTTTGATGTAATGAAAGTATAATTCTGATGTAATATAAGCATAGTTTCTTTTTAATGAAAGTTAGTTTCATTTTGCAATACTTGACCTTTAATGAAATTCAGTTTCATTTTGTAACACTTGACTTTTAATGAAATGAAATTATCTTTTGATCTATCAATTTGATCTTTTGACTTAACTTTTCTTTATCTTTTTGTTGATTACAAAAAAGGGGGAGAAAGTTATGTCGTATATGCATTGATTAGTAATTGATTGGAATTCAATTAAAGCTTATTTGATTGATTAATTTAATTGGAGAAAGTTATGTTGTATATGCATTGATTGGTTATGCTTTAATTGGCATTTATTTAATTAGATCAAGTGATACAAGTGATTTTGGATATGCATTAATTCAATTAAGCTTAAGTGAAAATTGAAATGACTAAATTCTAAGTATCAAACACGAACAATTGATAATTTGAACTTCATAGGGGGAGCTACCTTATTCAGGGGGAGCTTACTTATGAGGATCACTCTCTTGAAAATTTTAATTTAAGAATACTATGCATATACTCAATGTTTTTATAATCATCAAAAAGGGGGAGATTGTTGACCCAACTATTGATTTTGATGATTAATAAAGGAATTGAGTATATTTATTTGATTACTAATGGATTTGACAAGTATTTCAGGACTCAAAAATATTTGATCAATTTAAATAAATTAAGAAACGTGTTTTGAATCAATTGCAAAACATCAATTTCAAAGTTTCTGAACATGGAGTCGACACCTAGAATTCCTGGAGCCGACCCCATGGCCATTCAAATTTTCTTCTGATTTTTGATACGGTCCGGAGCCGACACCTAGAGTTTCGGAGCCGACACTCAGAGTTTCGAAGTCGATACTTACAGTGTCTGAGCCGACTCCGATGCGGGAATAGAACGTTAATTTTTTGAGCATCTTGGAGCCGACACCTACAGTATTCGGGAGCCGATACCTGACGATGGCGAGCCAACACCTAACTTTTTCGGAGCCGACTCCTCGATAGACTCAGAACTTTCTATTTTTGGAAAAACGACTTGGAGCCGACACCTGAAAAGTTGGAGCCGACTCCAACCTGTCTGGGACGAAAATTTAAATTGCCAGATCAGCTCTAACGGTAATATTTCCTTTTTACCTAATTTCTAATGGATATATTTTGTTTCTAGGTACATTCCAACGGCTATTTTTCTTCCCAAAATGGATTAAAAGAAGTCTATAAAAGGGGGAAGTGCACCGTTTGAAAATATAGAAAAAGAGGATGGAAATAGAAAAATCTCAAATCAAAAATCCGAGAAAGCCTGAGCCTGAATATCAAGAGAAAAGCACTCAAATTCAAATCCTTCCACTCCACAAAGTTCAAAGAAGAATCCAAGGCATTCAATCTTAAAAAATTGAAGGATTCTCAAAGGGGAAGAAGAAACTCTGTTTTGAAGATTTTCCAACTTCTCATCCGCAATATTTGCAACGAATCAAAGCTGAGGCCTGATTCAACATCTCCAAAGAGAAGAGGAAAAGAAGAAAAGAAGAAAAGCTCAACTCCAATCTACTTCAAACAGGCTTTTCTAAACTTATTTGTTCATTCATTTGAATATCTGCTCATTTGAGGAGCTTTGTATTATTAAAAATTCTTTTCATTCTTGTTTGTGCTGGTTCAATCTTGGGGATTGAACTAGTGGAGGTTGTATACCTCGGGTCAAGCTAGATAAGCTTGAGTTTAGGGTTTTGTGCTGGTGAGCCCGAAAAACCGGCTGGGTTCGTTGTGATCCCGGGGGAAAACAACAAGTTTTGAGTTGTGATCTTGTAAAATAACTCAGCTGTAATCTAGTCGATTATAGTGTGGACCCAAGTGAATCTTGGGAGTGGACGTAGGTGTTGGATACACCGAACCACTATAAAATCATTGTGTTTGTCGTGCTTCCATTATCTCTATCTCTATCTCCTTGTTTGTGCTTTATATTAGCCTTGCATTTAATTTCATTTAACTTAAAGCTAATAGTTTTCAAAAGGTTTAAATTTTTAAAGAACCCAATTCACCCCCCCCCCCCCCCCCTCTTGGGTTGCCATCTGGGCCAACAGATTTGAATGAGAATGATAGGAAGATGGCTCAGCTTAATGCAAAAGCCATGAATGTTTTATATTGTGCTTTAGATGCTAATGAGTTCAATAGAATTTCTATATGTATTTCCATAAAAGAAATTTGGGATAGATTAGAAGTTACCCATGAGGGTACTAATCAAGTTAAAGAATCAAAAATTAATATTCTAGTACACAAATATGAATTGTTTAGCATGGAACAAAATGAAACTGTCACATGCATATACACTAGATTTACTGATATTGTAAATGGTCTAAAAAGTCTTGGTAAGATGTATACTAACTCTGAATTGGTGCGCAAAATCCTTAGGTCTCTTTCAAGATCATGGGAAGCGAAAGTAACTGCCATCCAAGAAGCCAAAGATCTAACACATTACCTTTGGAGGAGCTACTTGGATCATTGATGACCCATGAACTGACCATGAAGCAACATCAGGAGGAAGAAGTTAAAAAGAAGGAATGATTGCCCTTAAAGCTGCAGAAAAGGAAACAAGCAGCAGTGAGGAAGAAGAGGAAGATGATGAGACAGCTCTCCTTGCTAGGAAATTTAAGAAATTTATGCAAAGAAGGAGACCCTTCCATAAGAAAAGATATGGAACAAAAATGGAAGGAGAAAGAGAAAAAGAAAAGGACAAGGACAAAGAAAAAGAGAAAGACCCCCTCATATGTTTTGAATGTAAGAATCGGAGCACTTTAGATATGATTGTCCTCAATTGAAAAAGGGATATAAGAAAAAGAAAAAGGCATATGTTGCAACATGGAGTGAAAGTGATGAATCTTCTTCCGAGGAGGAACAAAAGAAAGTTGCAAACATTTGCTTTATGGCAAACAACGACAACGAGGTAAGTTCTGAAAACCCTTGTAATGATTTCACATTTGATGAATTGTTTGATCCATTTAATGAACTAGTAAGTGATTTCAAAATTTTGAAAAAGAAAAGCAAATCTTTGAAAATGATAATTTAATTCTTATTAAAGAAAAAGATAACCTAACTCATGAAGTTGAAAAACTGAAATCTGAAAATGAAATTTTGATAAAAGAAAGAGAATCAATTTCGAATAAAAATGTTAGTTTAAAGAAGGAAGTTGATAAATATAAAAATATAGTTGATAAATTTACATGTAGTTCTGAAAAACTTAATCTGCTATTGAGTAATCAAAGAGTTGTATTTGATAAAGCTAGATTAGGTTATAAGCCTAACAAGAAACAAAAGTATGTTAAAAATTCTTTAGAAGAGAACAAGATAAAAATGAAGTTCATGTCATGGTTGTAACAAGAAAGGATATAAAGCCTTTGAATGCAATTTTAGAAAAACTTATAAGAATTTAAGTATTAAAGGAAAGAAAATATTGGTTTCAAAAGGAACAATTTTTATCTCTACTAACCATGAAGGACCCAAGAAAGCTTGGGTACCTAAACAGAGAGTTTGATCATCTTGCAGGAGTGTCTTGCGGCCAAAAGATCAAAACGAAAGTGGTATCTTGATAGTGGCTGTTCAAGGCACATGACGGGTGACAAGGATCAATTCATCACCCTTGAAGATAAAAGAGGAGTTGTTACTTTGGAGATAATGGGTAAAGGCCAAATTATGGATTTGGTAAAATTCAGATAACTCCCTCTACTTTTATAGAAAATGTCTTATATGTAAATAGTTTAAAAGCATAATTTAATTAGTATTAGCCAATTATGTGATAAAGTTTCAAAGTTTCATTTGAAGCTTCTATCTGCACTGTTTCTAATCCCATTGACAATAGCATTGTATTTGTTGGTAATAGAAATGGCAATGTATACTTAATTGATTTAGACAATTTGTCTACTAGTAATCATTGCTTAGTAGCTAATAATGCTAATGTAAATGAGATTGGATGGTTATGGCATCGTAGATTAGGTCATGCAAGCACACACTAATTTAAAATTAATTAGAATGGACTTAGTTAAAGGACTTCCAAAGTTAGATTTTTGAAAATAACAGAATTTGTGATGCATGTCAATTTGGAAAACAAACTAGAAACTCTTTCAAATCTAAAAATATTGTTTCTACTTCTAGGCCACTAGAGCTACTTCACATAGATCTCTTTGGACCCTACTAGAACCACTAGTCTATGAGGAAATAAATATGGTCTTGTGATAATAGATGATTATTCAATATTTACTTGGGTATGTTTTTAGCTCACAAGGATGAGACTTTCTCAATATTTCTGAAATTCTTCAAGAAAGTCACTAATGAGAAAACANTGGGTATTGTTTCTGGCTCATAAGGATGAGACTTTCTCAATATTTCTAAAATTTTCAAGAAAGTCACTAATGAGAAAAACAACACCATAGTGTCTCTTAGAAGTGATCATGGCACAGAATTTGAAAATCACTTATTTAAAAATTTCTGCACTGAACATGGCATTCATCATAATTTTTCTGCACCTAGGACACCACAACAAAATGGAGTTGTAGAAAGAAAAAATAGGACTCTAGAAGATATGGCCCGTACCATGCTATGTGAAAGCCAACTCCCAAAGTACTTCTGGGCGGAAGCTATAAACACGGCATGTTACATTCTTAATAGAGCCCTAATTAGGCCAATCCTTAAGAAAACACCTTATGAATTATGGAATAATAGAAAACCAAAGATAGGTTATTTTCATGTATTTGGCTGTAAATGTTTTATTCATAATAATGGAAAAGATAATCTTGAAAAATTTGATGCAAAATCAGATGAAGGTATATTCTTAGGATATTCAACAACTAGCAAAGCCTATAGAGTATTCAATAAGAAATCCTTAATTGTAGAAGAATCTATTCATGTAGCTTTTGATGAGTCTTTAGCATCAAGTTCAGAGAAGATTGATGATGAGGAAGATACAAATATACTAGAAAGGGATATTGAAAAATTAAATATAGATGTATCTTCAGATCATGAACAAGAAGCTAAAGATGATGATTCACCTAGGATTGATGATATTGATACTAATCATAATGAAGTAGATCTTCCTAGAGATTGGAGATATGCCTATGGTCATCCAAAGGAATTGATTATTGGTGATCCATCTCAAGGAGTAAGAACTAGGTCATCTATGAGGAATATCAATAATCATCTTGCATTTGTATCTCAAATTGAACCTAAAACTGTTGAAGAAGCTGAAAAAGATAGTAATTGGATGCTAGCTATGCAAGAAGAATTAAATCAATTTACTAGGAATAATGTATGGTCCTTAGTTGATAGACCTAAAGGTCATTCAGTTATAGGATCTAAATGGGTATTTAGAAATAAATTGGATGAAAATGGCATAGTAATTAGAAATAAAGCTAGATTAGTTGCAAAAGGATATAATCAAGAAGAAGGAATTGATTTTGATGAAACTTTTGCACCTGTAGCTAGATTAGAAGCAATTAGATTACTACTTGCATTTGCATGTCATATGAACATAAATTTATTTCAAATGGATGTTAAAAGTGCATTTTTAAATGGTTTTATAAATGAGGAAGTATTTGTGGAACAACCACCTGGTTTTGAAGATCATGAATTTTCAAATCATGTTTTTAAATTGCACAAAGCACTATATGGTTTAAAACAAGCACCTAGAGCTTGGTATGATAGGTTAAGCAAATTTCTGATTGAAAATGATTTTACTAGAGGAAATGTAGACAAAACCTTATTTTTGAAAAGGAAAAGACAAAGACTTATTAGTAGTACAAATATATGTAGATGATATTGTATTCGGTGCTACTAACAATATCTTGTGTCAAGAATTTGCTAAGTTAATGCAGGGTGAATTCGAAATGAGCATGATGGGAGAACTCAACTTCTTCCTAGGACTTCAAATCAAGCAAAGTAAAGAG
Source organism: Calamus simplicifolius (assembly GCA_900491605.1). Lineage (NCBI taxonomy): Eukaryota > Viridiplantae > Streptophyta > Magnoliopsida > Arecales > Arecaceae > Calamus > Calamus simplicifolius. The sequence continues at coordinate 177,605 of UESW01002658.1, read as the reverse complement.
GGGATTTTCATCAACCAAACAAAGTACACAAAGGAACTTCTCAAGAAGTTTGGAATGGAATCAATCAAACCCCTTGGAACACCTATGAGTCCTTCATGCAAATTAGACAAAGATGAAGATGGTAAGAAGGTAGATCAAAAATACTATAGAGGTATGATCGGATCTTTACTTTACTTAACAGTAAGTAGACCAGATATCATGTTTATTATTTGTCTATGTGCTAGATTTCAATCAGAACCTAAAGAATCTCACTTAATTGCTATGAAAAGAATTTTAAGATATCTAAGTGAAACTAAAATGTAGGATTATGGTATTCTAGAGACTCAACACTGAACTTAATTGGATATTCTGACTCTGATTATGCTGGATGTAAACTAGATAGAAAAAGTACAAGTGGTGCATGTCAATTCTTAGTAAGTAACTTAATCTCGTGGTTTAGCAAAAGCAAAATTCGGTTGCATTATCTACTGCTGAAGCAGAATATGTTGCAGTTGAAAGTTGCTGTGCTCACATCCTTTGGATTAAGCAACAACTTGAAGATTATGGCATAACACTTGATAAAACTCCTATTAGATGTGATAATACAAGTGCAATCAATTTAACTAAGAATCCAATCTAACATTCAAAAACTAAACACATTGAAAATAGATATCATTTTATAAGAGAACATGTAGCTAACAAGAAATTTGCCTTGATTATGTTAGTACTAAAGAACAATTAGCTGACATATTTATAAAACCTTTGAGTGAAGAGAGATTTTGTTATCTTAGAGGTGAATTAAGGATTTGTGATCCTTTGGAATGACTTCGAAACCCCTAAGGATGAATTGATAGTCGTATATGCATTGAAAGTTATAAAAGGGAAAAGCATTTAATTGCATATTTGTAGATGCATTGGAATTATAAAGGGAAAAGCAGTTAATTGCATATTTGTAGATGCATTGGAACAAATAACTGTTTAATTGGCATCTAATTAATTGCATATAGGGAGAAGTAATTGTCATATATGCATTGAAAGGATGAATAGATGTTAAAATTGATATAACGTTTAATTGGTATCAAACATTAAAAGTTTACTATTAAAAGGGAAGAATAGATGTTAAATTGAGTATCATTGGGGGAGCTTACCCGTGAGGAATAAATATTTAAGAAATTTGATTTGAAAATCTTATTGTTTAATCATGCATATACTCAATGTTTTTATAATCATCAAAAAGGGGAAGATTGTTGACCCAATTATTGATTTTGATGATTAATAAAAGACATGAGTATATTCATTTTGTTTCTAATAGATTTAACAAGTGTTTCAGGGATTAAAAATGTTTGATCAATCAAAAGAATAAAGAAACATGTTTTGAATCAATGTTTTAAAAGAACTTTTCAAAGTTCAAAGCTTGGAGTCGACACCCAAATAGTTAGGAGCCGACCCCAAGGTGTATCAGAAGGTTTCTGGATTTTGGTACGGTCTGGAGTCGACACCCAGGGTTTCAGAGCCGACTCCAATCTGAGATACAGAGAAGTGCATTCTGTTTCAGTTTCTGGAGCCGACACCTAAGATTTCGGGAGCCGACACCTGAGTTTCTTGAGCAGACTCTAATCTGAGAACAGAGAGCATGTTTTTATGAACTTTTCTAGAGCCGACACTTACAATTTCCGAAGCCGACTCCCAAAAGCGACAAGCCGACACTTACCTTTCTCGGAGCCGACTCCCAACAACTTTTTCTTTACTATTTTTGAACACCCGACTTGGAGCCGACACCTGAAAAGTTGGAGCCGACTCCAACTATCAGGAACTGATTTTTTATCTGTTAGAACAGACTTCAACGGTAAGATTTCTTTTCACCTAACCTCTAACGGCTATTTTCTTTGTGTGTAGAAGAATTCATACATCTCACAACGGCTATATTTTCCACCTAAACCTGGATTAAGAGATCTATATAAAGGAAAAAATCGTTCGTTTGAAAAAAAAAAAAAAAAGCACATACAAAAGAAAAGAAGAAAAATCAAGAAAAATACTCTGTGAAAAAGAGAGAGAAATCAAGAGGAAAGACTTAGAGCTCAAATCCATCATCCTCAGAAAGCTCAAAGAGAAATCCACAAGCTTCTCAAGTTCAAATCAAGGAGATTTCCAACATTTGAAGAGAGAAAGCAAAAGCCCCAAATCCTCATCTTCTCAACTGCAAGTTTCTGAAGAATCTGAGCTAAGGCCCTGATTCAATCTTTCAAAGGAGAAGAGGAAAAGAAGAAAAGTACACATTCAAACATCTTCAAACAGGCTTTTCTTATCCTTGTTTAGTTTATTATTTATTTGCTCATTTGAGGAGCTGCTGTGTACTTAAACTCTATTTTTCATTTGTGCTTGCTGATTCAATCGAAGGATTGAATTAGTGGAGGTGGTATACCTCGGTACAAGCTAAGGATAGCTTGTGGTTGGTTTTGTGCTGGTGAGCCCGGAAAACCAGCTGGGTTCGTTATAATCCCAGAGGGAAACAATAAGTTTTGAGTTGTGCACTTGTAAAATAACTCGGCTGTAATCAAGTAGATTATAGTGTGGACCCAAGTGATACTTGGGAGTGGACGTAGGTGTTGGATACACCGAACTACTATAAAATCTTTGTGTTTGTCGTGTTTTGACTCTCTCACTCTATCTCTTTATTTGTGCTTAGCATTTATCTTGCACTTAATCTCTTTTAATTCAAAGCACATAGTTTCAAAAGGTTAAATTCTTAAGAACCCAATTCACCCCTCCCTCTTGGGTTGTCATCTGGGCCAATAGAAAGTGAGTAAGAGGACTCCTCTCTGGCAGCATTGGAGTCTCTCTATGCTACTGATGTGACATTGGCTCTTTTCCAAAGAAATAAAAAGGGAAGGTGAAGGCAGATCTCTTAACTTTTTATTTTAAATTTAATTTTTTGTTCTTTGATGTTTACTAATCTTTTTTTTGGATATCTAAAGAAACATTGGGTTGTACCTCCACGTGATCGTGCTCGTGATGAAAGGTTCGGATCGAGCCGGGTTATTGTACCTTGGGGACAGATCATTAACAACCTGTACAAAGGAACAAAAAATGATCCTTAATGCAGTGTCTAACACGCCTCGATTCAGGCTTGATTTTCATTCATATATTCTTTTATTTTATTTGTGCATTTAAATTTTTAGAATTAATCTTCTAGCAATTTCTAGGAAAGGATTTTTGCAAAAATAAAACAATTTTCTAATAGCTAAGGATCAGTTTTTCTATATATACATTTTGTTTTGTTCAATAACAATTTATAAATAGTTAAGAACACCACAAAAGTTTAATTGCTTGCAGTGTCCTTTTATTCTGATAAATTACAGTTCATGGAATGTTTTAAGCTGCTTATAGAAATAGAATATTAAAGTTCTAATTTAAAACAATATAGTTGTGACAGAGATATAGTATAGAAGTGTGACTAAAATTGCTGATATTCTAATTCATTATTCCATGCAATTTTTAATTGCTCGATGTCTTTTAATGCTTTCTAATATTAAAGTTGATTTCATTGATAATTGTTAGTGAAAGTGTACAATGCATTTCTTGGCTACTATCAGTAACTTCTTGAATGAATTATTTTAATGGGATTGCAAAGATGAAGAGTCCCTTCTAATTATGTTTTTGGAACTGCTGCATGAAATTACAATATGTTATTTATGTTATTCACTGTATTTGATGTATGGAATAATCATTTTGGTGATGAACTGTTCTGTATAGAATGTGAGTTTTATGCATATCACAATCCAATTCTTTTTCCTTGTGTGGTTGTTCAATTACTTTTATGTTTAGATAGGTGTCATATAAAGAAACTTTTCGTAATATGCTCTGACAATCTAGTCATAGAGCGATGCCTTTGCATCCTATTAAATATGGAATGTTGGATGATGTTCTTGTTTTTTCCATGTTTGTGTATTGATGCATGTTCATGAAAACAGATGCTAGGTGTCTTATGCATGTTCATGAAAATAGATACTAGGTGTTTGCTTTTAATTTGAGAAAACCATCCGTGCTTTTCTATGCTTCGGGTCCTGGTATCTTAAACAAAAATTATTTTTCTATTGCTTCCTGATGAGGCCAATGAGTCCCATCGGCAATGGTAATTTCACCGAGAATGGACCAATCATGTCTGAAGTTGACCCTAGACCCTCGGCCGTAGCCCGACAGTCTTAACCTTCGACCTCAGTTCTCGGCCTCGACCTCAGCCAGACAGCCTCAACCTCAGCCCGGCATTTTTCATTGGGTTCCCACTCGGCTACACCGACTGTTCCGCCACCAGTCCCAGGTGCAACACTCGCACTTGGATCTTGGCCCCTCTCCCGATGGGGTTCGCAGGATCACTACCAGAGGACACCCTTGACGGGGAGATGACGGTGACATCGTTCCGCCGAGCTAGCTCCAAACCGGACCTGACTTCAGCTCTGGACTTCTTCCCGACAGCTCCTGAGGTTGCCCATCCCAGGCTCTCCGCTCCAGCTCCGCGGATGGACTGGACTCCACGTCTCCCGGCCATGGGTGACCCTGGTCCTTTCCCCGGCTGTTTCAGCCTTCGGCCTCGGCTCCAAAAGCTCTGAACGCCCGCTACAACTCCCTTCCTCGGTTGTCCCGGCCTTCGGACAGCCCGACTTTGACTCCATGGGCTGCAGCCGGCTCCCGCCGGCTCCGTGGAGTCCCGGGTCCCTTCTGCCGTCGGCCTCAGCTGCCATGCTCTCAGCCCCGATAGCTCAACTTCTGGCCACGCCCTTTCCTTTGTTGCTCTCGGCCTCCACCGACTCCCTGCTGCCGTCGGCCTCAGCTGCCATGCTCTCAGCTCCTGCCAACTCCGCGGAGTCCCAACTCCCTTCTCTCCCTTGGCTGCTCTTGGCCCTTGCTCCTGACAGTGGACCCTCAGCCTCTGCCTCTCGACTGCCATGTCATTGGCCCTTGCTGCCAACTCCGGCCCTCGGCACCCGACTCCATGGCTCCCGGCAGCCCTGGTCTCCAAACTCAGCCCCGATAGATCCATTTCTGGCCGCGGCCCCTTCCTCGGCTACTCTCGGCCTCCACCGAGTTTGAGTTCCCGAAGGACTCATGCTTCGCCCAAGTCCATCGCCGAGAGGCTAATACTCGCCCAGGAGCGTGCCTCTCTTTCCTTTGCTGCCGAGATGGAGGAGGGCCCGGTCCCATCTCTCTTGGACCTCAAGATTGAAGGTGCTAGGTCCACTTCCGAGCCTCAAACAAGCACCGAATGAAGCTTCTTGTCGAATTGGAGGCTCTGATCCTCTGACACCCAACTAATGGGGGGTGATGAGCTTGGAACCCATTCGAAGGAGGCTGCCTCTTCAGGAGCTACGTGCATGGGTCCACATGCATGCCTACGTGCGTGGGAAAGGAAATTATTAAGTAATATCCCATCAAGTGTCCCAGCTTGCCCAGCTCCTGGCTTCGGGAGCCCAGCTCCCTTCCGGTCTATTCTCACTCGGCACTCAGCTTCGACTGACCCCCGCCTCGGACTGATCCTCGTCAGCCTCGGACTATTCCCCCTCGACACTTGGCTTCGACTGCTCCCCTCAGCTTTGACTGATCCCCTTCGGCGTCGGACTATTCCCCCTTGGCCCTTGGCCTCTACTGATCCCCCTTGGCCTCGGCTCTATACCGCTTCCTCTTCATTCATCTTTCTGGGGCGTGAACAGTACCATGCAAGTGTTCACTCATGACCTTCTCTGAGCTCATCCAAGGGCATAAATAATGTCATGCACGTACTCTATAATCAATGCTCTATGAGAGACAAAGCCTGCTTCAACTCCAAACTTTATCTTCTGCCCCAGCAGCTATACTTTGGGCCCACGTGCCTGACTTTATCACCCATCGCTGTCAATGCAGGACAGCGGAAGGGTGGCATGGGAGACACATCTGGCAAGCACTATAGTGGCTACCCACGCTCTCAGCAGCCTGCAACAACAGCTATCCAAGTCAAGTAGCACCCACCAACCAGCTGCAGCCACCTACTCTGACGGAACATGGCCTGCAGCTCTGGCATGCCAAAGAAGGAAGCAAGCCTCACCCTTGCTACTATTGCTGCCACCATCAATAAATGCTCTGACAAGTGGCTACACCCCAGCTGATAGTCTCCAGGCATCAATAAAAGAGATAAGAGGGACCCTCGACCATGTAACTCAACACACAACACTCCTAAACACTCATGCTTGCTCACAGAGAGAGCTCTAAGCTAGCCTCTCTCTCTTTCAAGCTTTCTCAAGCTCGCGGCTATTGCTCAGAGTACTGACTTGAGCGTCGAAGGGTCTCCACCGAAATCTTCGGTTATTGAGACTTTTTTGTAGGCTTTCGATCGAGAGAAGCTCGTCGAAGGATCCTGGGCTCGCTGAAGGAGGCGACCAAATGCTTACAGACGTTCGAGGATGATAATTTGGCATTATCACTTCCTATCTTGCAATTATGTCATAGCATGCAGTGTATTGCTTTGTTATTAGTAATTTTCTACTGTCTATTTGTTACTAAACAGAATTTATGTTATTAATAATAAAGTGTTTAGAGAACCATATGCTATTTAATGATTGCTCAGATGCACAATAGAATTTCAGAGATTTTTAATTAAAGTTATTAATTTTTACAAAGATGTAAAAGGAGAGAATGGGTTAGATCTTCCACAAACTCTTGTGGAGGCTATTTGATTTAGGAAATTGGATTTTATTAAAAGCGGATTGTATTGGACTATGCTATTCATAGGAATTAGCATGTTGCCAAACTTGGTTAAAGGTATGGCAGTATACTATAAAATCAAAAGTTGGGATTTATGAAATGTTAAGAGGCCCATATGGTGTGGGTGTTGATTCTCTCATTTAATGCATACAACAGCCAAGATGAATAATAAAAAAAAAAAAGAATAAACTGAGATGAAAAAAGAGAAAAAAAGAGAAAAGTGCTATGGTTAGTGTTAATGCAAAGATTGCAATGCATAGTATAATGTTGCATAAATGGATGAAGGTTTATCTGCCCTATATTCTGAAACGCTGCATGTGATCCTTGGACTAAAATTTCATATAATTAAGCAATGATACTTTTGAATATTATATCAATGATGATTATTTATCTGCATTTTATGCAATTATCATTCTTTAATAGTTTGAATAAAGCTTGTTCTTTATGGCTATGATGATCTATTTCAGAAGCAAGCATATTATTGTTCTAATATATCTTAGTTTGATTCTCTTACTTAAGGTCTACTCCAATAAATATGTTATCTTCTTAAAATTTATCAAGTCTGAGAAGAATTAGGCAAATCAATTAACCAAGAAGTTATCTAGGAGTGAAGTCCTAGATTTATAAGGGGGATGAGGCTTAAGCCCAATATTTGGTCACTAGTAGTGGATACCCAACCTCTGTGATTTGAGATCTCATGAAGGAGGTTTAATGTGGTAGAAACGAAGCTGATTGAGTGATTGTGTTAGAGCATAAATTTTAAAAAAATTCTCATCCCATCCCTATAATGAGTGCTCTTATAAAGTGACAAAGTAAATTTATGTAAGGTTGAGTCATACTCTTAATGGATTCGAGGTAGGTTGTCTACAGGGTGTTAGTCACAAATACCCTTGAAGGATTCACCTATATGAGAATTGTCATATTAAGCTGTGACTAAAGGTTTAGGCTAACCTTAAAGAATTATCATAAAAAATCGAGGTACTAAGCGCAAGGCCTTTAATATGCGCTAATCGTATAAACCCAATTGATTCATACTGTGCGTGTGATTAGTAGAAGTTTGAGTCAAGGACCTAGTTCAAGGCTTAATCCACTATGACTCCTTCAGATGTATACAATCAATACTAAGTGAGGTTCAAGTACACAGGATACCTTACCTATTGCGCAGTATAAGATGTATTAAAAAAAATCAATAGTAACAACAAAAAATAATATAATAAAGGAAAAAGAAATTTATGTTATATTGATTTTAATATTTTTTAATTTAAAACTTTTGTGAAAAATTATTGAAAAAAGTTTTAATTAAAAAAAAAGAGGACCCACGAGCTTTGTTCGCGTGGGTCACTGGCATTACGCTTGCCAAGCGAGCATTCGCTAGCGAGGCGAACATTCCGCTAATGGCATTTTGCTGCTCGCGAGAGCACAAGCGTTTCGTGTATAAAAAAGAGAGGAAGAATAGCATGCCAAGAACATCCCTCCAATCATTTTCTTGGCAAGAATGAAGTAGCATAGAGAGAAAGTGAGTAAGTGGACTCCTCTCTGGCAGCATTGGAGTCTCTTTATGTTGATGTAACATTGGCTCTTTTTCAAAGAAATGAAAAGGGAAGGAAGAGGCAGACCTCTTAACTTTTTATTTTAAATTTAATTTTTATTCTTTGATATTTACTAATCTTTTTTTTGAGCATCTAAAGGAATTATTGGGTTGCAACTTCATACGATCGTGCACATGGTGGAAGGTTCAAATCGAGCCGGATCGTTGTACCTTAGGGACATATCGTCAACAACCTACACGAAGGGATGAAAATTGATCGCGTATCTAACATGCCTCGATTTAGGCTTAATTCTCATTCATATCTTCTTTTATTTTATTTACATATTTATATTTTTAAAATTAATCTTTTAGTAATTTTTAGGAAAGAAAATTAAAAAAATAAAATAATTTTCTAACACAAAGACTTGGTGCAGCAAAAGGTGACGATCACCGACTACGTGGACCAGAAGAAGGTGCTGAAAGCGGTGAGGAAGACGTGGAGGCGGGCGGTGCTGTGGCCCTATCCCTACAACGTGGATCCGAGTATGCCACCTACGCCCAGGAGTACTATCACCAGCACCACGTACCCCACCCCGGCCCACCACCTGATCTCTAACTCCTCCAATAATCCACACTCCTACAACTACTATAAGCATGCATGGGTGCAACGACTCCGACATGCATGGCTACTGTTGCGCCGGATCCGTCCTCCGACTCGAGCGGTCGATCTCTAGGGAGAGGAGGCGGACCTGCACAAAAAGTCCTCGTGCGAGAGGCGTTGGGGGTGGCCCTCCGTGGAAGACCCTCCGACGCTCAAGTCAGTGGAGAATAAATCGGCGATCAAAAAGATAATGGGGAGGTGGATCTCTCCGGAAGGCCTCTCCGGGGCGACCAATCGGGAGCTCTGGAAGGCAAGAGCACCGATGAGCTGCCGGCGTAAGGGCAGGAGAGTGAGAGCGCACGTATGAGTGTGCGTCCAAGAGTGCATGCGTATGCGTACCTGAGGGAATCTGCCAGTCTGGTAGTTAAGACTATCACCTGTGTCTTGAGCGTCTTCTGGAAGGTTCAGAGGTTGTTAGGATACGGAGGTGGATAGAATCAGGCCGTGGTGGGGCCGTTGGAATCCGTATCCTGTTTGTTAGGGGATCGACGGCCAGGAGAGCTTCTTGATGACTGAGATCTGGCTGAGTAGGCCTGGGTGGTTATGATAGGTCCTAGGCCACGTTTCGACATGATTCCTTGTCTAGGATGTCGTTATGGCGAACCTGGGCTCTCCTGCGTTGGTTCCACGGAGGTGGGTATTGGATTGTGGATCATTTAACGTAGCTGGGCCATGGTGACTCGGGGGGAAACGAGCTACGGAAGCCTGGAAGGGCCGAGTTATGGAAGCTCGGAGAGGCCAAGCTACGGAAGCCTGGGAAGGGCCGAGCTACGGAAGCCCGGAAGGGCCGAGCTATGGAGGCCCGGAAGGAGCCGAGCTAGGGAAGCTCGGAAGGGCCGAGCTAAGGAAGCCCAGAAGGGCCGAGCTATGTAAGCCCGGAAGGGCCGAGCTAAGGAAGCCCGGAGGGGGCCGAGTGTGGAAGCCTGGAAGGGCCGAGCTATGTAAGCCCGGAAGGGCCGAGCTAAGGAAGCCCGGAAGGGCCGAGCTATGTAAGCCCGGAAGGGCTGAGCTAAGGAAGTCCGGAGGGGGCCGAGCTGTGGAAGCCCGGAAAGGCCGAGCTATGTAAGCCCGGAAGGGCTGAGCTAAGGAAGCCCGGAGGGGCCTTGCTGTGGAAGCCCGGAAGGGCCGAGCTATGTAAGCCCGGAAGGGCCGAGCTAAGGAAGCCCGGAGGGGGCCGAGCTGTGGAAGCCCGGAAGAGCAAAGGGAGGAGGTCAGCCTTAGCCGCCTCGCACGGATATTAATGTAATGACGATTTTACCCCCCAACAGCTACTACCAGAAGCTGACCTACTCTCAAATCGTTGACGAGAGAGCCCGGTCTCTCTTTAGTGATGATAACCAGAAGCCTGTTCCATTATATGAATATATCTTCTGAAAATATATGTATATATATGTGCATCTGTATTTAATTTAATTAGTTAATTAACCAACAGAGCCGGCAGTTTGCCTAGCCTTGTAAAAATTTTTGGGTTTCTGTACTAATTAAGGGTGTGCGTATAATGAGGAGGGGTGTTTAATATTGGGGTCATATAGCAAGGGATCCCATGCTTTTAATATGATGAAAAATGGGTATTCGGACAAAATCTGTATCGTTACCCTTTGATTCGGAATTATTCGAAGGAAGTAAAGCTTTATATATATATATATATATATATATATATATATATATATATATATATATATATATATAAAGGAAACTTTTTACATGGTCTTAACTTTTCATTACTGCTAGTCTTTTTTGGGTTTTGTATGCCCCAATCAGCAACGTCATTGTGGATAAGCCATCTTCCATCAAGAGATGGAAGAGCCGGTTCGTTATCGCAGAGGGGAACATTGGATCCGGCTTCCCTCGGAAATGGAGGAACTTTGCTAGGGATGCAGAGACGCATCCAGTTTTGTCAGCGCAGGTGGAGAGGGATTTGGACGTCCTTCGCAATGGCCGAGTGTTTTCAGCTAACGACCTGCTATCGGAGGAGGCCCTCTTCGCAGCAGGGCTCAGCCCCCTGGACCCGCAAGGTGAATCCCTTCTTTTATCCCTTTCTCGCTGCGCGTTTTCTCGATGAATGTGCTTGGATCTGATCGCGCGTGTTTCATTCTTTCAGCCAAGAGGTCAGCGTTATCGAGCCTCTCTAAGAGGAAGAGAGGAAAGTGCCCAGGGGAGAGCAGTGGTACGGATAGCGGAAGGCCCGAGAAAAGGGCCCATACCTCCGCAAGAAGCCCGCCGAACACCGGAGTGGTTGCGACAGGAACGCCGGGGGCGAAGGGAGGTTTGGGAGAGAAGCCGTGATCCCTTGTCCTCCCGTGTTAAAGATATCGGATAGCTCAAACGAGGCTCCACTGGTTCGTCCGACCTCGTCCCCTATGAAAGAGGAACCAGCAACGGATCTGGCGGAGGCGATCGTTTCTGTGGGGCCTTCCGTCCCTGCGGGATCACCACCGGCTCCAGCAGGAGAGGGAGATGGGATAGCTGCAGCCGAGGAGGTTCAGGGGGAGCCCCCCCTTGGTCTCTCTGCAGGGGAGTCCGGTAGTAGCGAGGTCGGACCGCCCTCGATGGGTCAAGAAGCGGGTCAGACCGAGGCTTCGGGGGAGCCTGCGGAGGAGATGCAGGTGGCGGTAACCGGGAAGGATGCATCGGAGGAGGGGATGCAGCAAGGTGGGAGTCCCGCATTGGGAGCTCCCTCGAAAAAGATTCTGGGGAGGCTGGCGCTTGGGCTAGCTGAATTATCCGAAGAAGTCCAAGCCAGGGCCTTGATGGAGGAGGCTGGGAAGTTGGGGGCCTCTCAGACGGAGATCGCCTAGGTCGGTCCCTCAGGCGGGGACGGTCAGCCCAGCAGTTCGAGCGCTGGTGTTGAGGAGGCGTTTTCCGCCTTAATGAGGTCGGCCTTGTATCCGGATGCAGATCCTTCGGCGGACAAGTTTGCAGACTTGGAGCTGGTCGATGCCGTGTTCGGTCAGCAAGGCATGGCCGAGAGTATCCATCTCCTTCCCGACATCGACAATCGACCCTGATGAGGATGACTCGGGCCTATGCCTCGCGGGTAAGTTATTTCTTTTGTGCGGTAGATGTTTCCTGAGTGACCCCATCGTGGGTTTTTATTCATCTTTTGTCTCACAGAGCATTTTGCTTTCTTGGGCGATGTGCTGGCGTTTGAGTTTGGCGATGGGGGCCAGCATTCAGGCCAGGAGGGACAATGCCGAGCTTCAATCACGACTGAAGGTGTCTGAGAAGTTCGAAGAGCTTATGGATATGACTGATAGGAGCTTGAAGGGAATAAGGGCGGCACATCAGGTCGCCCTGGCCGAGGTGTCCAAGCAAAAGCGTAGGGTGGAGGAGTTGCAGGAACTCCTGGCGAAGAATGACAACGCGTGCTTGGAGCTGGCCAGAATCGAATCGAAACACTCTGCGGAGGTGAAGGCGATGCGGAGAGAACATAGCGAGAGTATGGGTCGGCTGGGGAAGGAAGCTGCCGACGAGAGGAAGCGTTTGACTAGGATGCTCGACGAGGTGGAGGAGCGACTGAAGCGCCGCGACAGCGAAATTGCCCACTTGAGGGAGGGCGCTAAATGGCAACAAGGGGTGATAGCTCGAGTGAACAACGAGCTGTCCCAAGCCCGGGAGGAAATCGGAGCCAAACAGTCGAGGATCAATAGTCTGCAGGAGAGAGTCGAGCTGGTTGGGGCTGACATAACAAGAGCCAGGGGTGAGGCTGAGGAGTTGGCCAAGAGGTTGGCCAGACGAGAGGAGGAGGTATGATCTCTTTCCCCTCCCCCCCCTTTTAGCTTCTTCTACTGGTTTCTTGTGATGCCGACTGACTTTGGCTTTCTCAGATGGCGAAGTTGGAGGTTCGGGCTCTTCAAGGCGAGCTTGTGTCCAACCGTAACAAGAGCTCAGAATTCAAGGAGCGGGCCGGCGAGTTTGAGGAGCAAAATATCATCCTGCGGGCCCAAGTTGCAGAGGCTGAGAAATGGGCTGCTGAGGCCAACATGCAGCTCACCATACTCAAGGGGAGGCAGGATGCCATCGGTGTTGACGCCTTCCAACTTGGGCTGTAGGAATGCAAAGAGAAGATATCCAGTGAGCATCCAGAATGGGATCTCTCTTTTCTGGACGCTGAAACTCCTGATGAGGTGAGTCCGAAGGAGAAGAAGAGGACGAATACGTCGACGTCTCCGACACTGACCCTGGCGCTGTCCCGGGTCCCGGCGAAGCCGCAGCCTCTGAGGGACGGTCGCGAACTGCCGCCGAAGGGGCAAAGGTATTAGAGAAGGGCGAGTCTAGTCACACCTCCGCAGATGTAACCGAGAGTTCCTCCAAAACCGATGTGGTTCCCGGCCCTTAGAGGCCACTTCTGCATTTTGTTTCTTGAAAGTCTGACCGACGCTTCTTAATGGATGAAACCTTTATTTTCATTTAAGCGTTTTTCTTTGTACGGCCCTGTTGTCGCCCGGTTTTGCCTCAATCGCGAGCAACTTATGGTTCGCTGACGTTTTTTGGTCATTTTTGTTTTGGGATTGAGGGAATGCATTGGCTTGGCCCAAGGCGGGGCGATTGCCTTGACTGGCGAACCGACAGGAGATCCGGTTCAGCTCATGTCTTAATTAAGGCTCAAGAAACAAAGCTGGACGGTTAAGGATGATTGGCAAAGTAGGTCGGCTTGGGCCGACAATCAAGATAGGTCGGCTAGGGCCGACAAGCAAGATAGATCGGCTAGGGCCGATGGGCAAAGATAGGTCGGCTAGGGCCGACAAACAAGAATAGGTTGGCTAGGGCCGACAGGCAAGGTAGGTCGGCTAGGACCGACGGACAAAGATAGGTCGGCGAGGGCCGATGGGCAAAGATAGGTTGGCTAGGGCCGACAAACAAGAATAGGTCAGCTAGGGCCGACAGGCAAGGTAGGTCGGCTAGGGCCGATGGACAAAGATAGGTCAGTGAGGGCCGATGGGCAAAGATAGGTCGGCTAGGGCCGACAAACAAGAATAGGTCGGCTAGGGCCGATGAGTAAGGTAGGTCTTCGTGCTTTTTGCTTATGTCAGTGCCCTGCCGTTTTCCAGGCGAATTGGTTTTTGTTTTACCAAAATCGGTGGTACGGCGCTGTGGAGAACGTAAAGCTGCACTTAAAGCTTTCCGGAAGGTGCTCTTTTCCCATGCAGGTCGTTTCATCGTGCTACACACGCAGCCGCTTACCATTGGAGGATGTTATTTTTAAAGGACGATCTCCTGAACCTGCCAGTTTTTTAAGTGCTAGTGGACGATCCCCTGCATTTAATGACCATGATTCGGGATCAGGAGGAGATCTCCATATACGTCACAGCTCAGGCGGTGGGCTTGGCGCGCAGTAGGGCGCCGCGTCTATCCTGAAGGGCCACGTGGTGGTATGGGCCAGATGTTTGAATCTCGGGCTTCCAGCTTGGGTAGCTTTTCCCCGGTTCATTTCTGCCTATAAAAAGGGGAAATGGAGGTCAGTTTTGGTCATCCCCAAAGTTTCTTTCCCGTTAGAGCTTTCATCATGCTTGTTTTCTGTTGCTGCGAGTGGGAGGACTGAGCTTTTCTCTTGTAAGCTCTTTGCCTCCAGATAGTTGGGGTGATGAAGGATCTGCCGAAGGATGGCTCGCCCTTAGGGGATGAGTCCCGGAGATCACATGGAGAGTGCACATAGAGGCGCAGAGGTCACACGGAGAGCGCACACATACTCTTCCAGTGTGACCTTTGTGGCCTGTTACGGGGGAGCGGGCTGGTTCGTCCGAGTCCTCAGAATCAGCATCCACGGGCCATGCCTCCTTTTGGGCCCCTCGGTTTATTCGACGGGGGCTATGGAAGGTCAGCTTCATCAACCGCCCAGTTGAGCTGACCGTTTCGTGGTTTGCTTGATTTGTCAATCCAAACGTCGGAGCATCACAGTTGCCTAGGTCTGCTTTGGAGTAGTTGCCCGAGTTTTGTACTCGTCTTTACTTTATGCATTTCAATGTTCTTGTAATGCCTCTAAGGCATTTATAACCGATCTCGACTGGCAATAAAGAGAGTTATGTTTTGTTTTTCAATCTCTATCTTTTCTGTGCCGAGTTTGCTGTCATTGTTGTTTGTGGGGTACAAAGGCGTCCCGCTTGTCCTTAGATGAGGATCCCACGCTGTTCGAACTAATCAAGGTTCGCGAGCGACGGTTCAGGATCATTCGGCGAAATACGTTCCTTCCTTTGGTCCGAAGTTTGGTATTTTCGCTCTTTGCTCTTATCGGAACTCGCATCCTTGCAGGTCGGCTTTGCCGAAGTTAAGAAAATCTATGCTTGGCTTCGCCGAGGTTTCGAAGGATGTTTCACTTGGCCCTGCCAAGGTTCGGAGAAACTGTTGCTCGGCCCCGCCGAGGTTCGGAGAATGCTATACTTGGCCCTGCCAAGGTTCGGAGAATGTTTTACTTGGCCCCGCCAAGGTTCGGAGAAACTGTTGCTCGGCCCTGCCGAGGTTCGGAGAATATTTTACTTGGCCCTGCCAAGGTTCGGAGATTCTGTCACTCGGCCCAGCCGAGGTTCGGAGATTTGGGCTCAAGGGAGCGATTCAGTTGTCATTGTGAGCCATAGTGCTAGGTCTATGCGGCGCTTGGCGATGGGCGCCAGGTCGGTACGAGCAGTATATTGTCACGCTTTTTGATTGGTGACGCTACTCTTCCCGAAGGGACAGGTCATTGGCCGGATACCGGACTTCTTCCCTCTGCGCTTCCCAAAAAAGAGGCCAGCTTCAGGAGGCTTGGGGAAGCGCTGAGGGCATTTATTGCGAGGGCCGGCAGATCAGAAAATGTCTTGCTTGGGGGAATTTTCAAACAGTCTGCTCGCGCTTACCGATCTCGCTCGGGATGGGGCGCGACACTTTGGATTCTGCAGGCATTGAAATGATGACACATGGCAAGCTCTTATGGGTCGGCGGCTATGGCGCGGCCGATTGAGATACATGTCCAGCGAGTATAAATATGACCGAGGGGTATCGGTCTCAGCCATCCCTCGGTTTAAATCCTGAAACAATGGCCTCTCAAGGGCGATCATCTAGTGAGCTGCGCACCTCACTCAACAACCTGCTTCACTCGAAGAGGAGGCATACCTCCATCACTGTCGACGGACTGGGCCTGGCATCGGCCCTCGCGAGTAATCAGCAGCTCGTGAGGGTCATAGAGGAGTACATGGACGTGACGACCAAGGAGGCGGAGGCCCTGCGCCGGGTGGTAAACCGGCAAAGGAAGGAGATTGCCTCACTTAGTCAGCAGGTGGCCGACCTCACGGAGCGTTTGGAAGACCTGTTGGCTTCGGGGAGCGACTCCGATCCATGATCCAGGGCTCTTTTTGCTTTCTTTTTATATTTTTTTCTGTCCTTTCTGTAATCCCTTTTTCTTGATGAATGAAAAATGGATTTATTTGAGTAATCCTCTTCTTTAAGAGTTTTGGCCTTGATCATGCTATTCTCGTAATAGTTAGGGTGTGGCCCCGTTGGTTTATGCGCTGATATAGACGCTTTGATCGACGGGTTTTAGGGTGTTACCCAAGATTTTCAGCTGCAGAGGGGAATCCCCCGGCTCTGCTCGGGCTTTTGGCCGATTACGTGGGGCTTAAGGGGCCCTTCCTTTTGTGTGTCAACGGTTTTTCGCTCAGCGTGCTTCGTTTTAAACCGACGGAAGTTTCGGGGGCTATTTGGAAGCCCCTCGGCCTTAATCGGGGCCTACGCACTTCGGCTTTCAGCCGGCGTCTTAACCTGAAGAAATTTTTACTCAGCCTTGCTGAGGTTCGAAGAACGTTTTACTTGGCCCTGCCAAGGTTCGGAGAATTTGTTGCTCGGCCCAGCTGAGGTTCGGAGAATATTTACTTGGCCCTGCCAAGGTTCGGAGAATTTGTTGCTCGGCCCAGCCGAGGTTCGGAGAATATTTTACTTGGCCCTGCCAAGGTTCGGAGAATTTGTTGCTCGGCTCAGCCGAGGTTCGGAGAATGTTTTACTTGGCCCTGCCAAGGTTCGGAGAATTTGTTGCTCGGCCCAGCCGAGGTTCGGAGAATATTTTACTTGGCCCTGCCAAGGTTCGGAGAATTTGTTGCTCGGCCCAGCCAAGGTTCGGAGAATATTTTACTTGGCCCTGCCAAGGTTCGAAGAATTTGTTGCTCGGCCCGGCCGAGGTTCGGAGAATGTTTTACTTGGCCCTGCCAAGGTTCGGAGAATTTGCTGCTCGGCCCGGTCGAGGTTCGGAGAATATTTTACTTGGCCCTGCCAAGGTTCGAAGAATTTGTTGCTCGGCCCAGTCGAGGTTCGAAGAATATTTTACTTGGCCCTGCCAAGGTTCGGAGAATTTGTTGCTCGGCCCAACCGAGGTTCGGAGAATGTTTTACTTGGCCCTGCCAAGGTTCAGAGAATTTGCTGCTCGGCCCAGCCGAGGTTCGGAGAATGTTTTACTTGGCCTGCCAAGGTTCAGAGAATTTGTTGCTCGGCCCAGCCGAGGTTCAGAATATTTTACTTGGCCCTGCCAAGGTTCGGAGAATTTGTTGCTCGGCCCAGCCGAGGTTCGGAGAATATTTTACTTGGCCCTACCAAGGTTCGAAGAATTTGTTGCTTGGCCCAGCCGAGGTTCGGAGAATATTTACTTGGCCCTGCCAAGGTTCAGAGAATTTGCTGCTCGGCCCGGCCGAGGTTCGGAGAATATTTTACTTGGCCCTGCCAAGGTTCGAGAAATCCTATCCAGACAGGAGCTCGGTCGTGCCGAGGATTGGTAAGCAGCATCTGTTTCTTTTTGCAATTTTTGGTGATGTAGTGCATAATGATTTGCATTGAGGAAAATGTGCCAATAGGAAGATATAATGGGGCATATGAAAAAAATTTGGAGAGGACGTACCCTATTGATAATATTTTCGGAGATTGTTCGAATTCCATGTCCGGGGAATGGATTTTCCATCCAGATCTTGTAGCTTGTAGGTTCCAGGTCCGATGATTTCCGCCACTTGGTACGGGCCCTCCTAGTTCGGTGCCAGCTTTCCTTGTTCCAGCGGTTTGGAAACAGAGGCCTTCGAAGGACAAGGTCGCCGGCAGGAAGGCTTTCCCTTTGACTCTGAAGGCATGATATGGGCTACTCTTGCTGATAAGCAGCCATTCTAATCTGGGCCTTCTTCCTAATTTCCTCCACCAAGTCGAGGTTGGTGCGGAGCTGCTCGTTGCTGGCTTCTTCCGAGTAGCTTTCCACCCGCAGTGATGGGAGGCCTATTTCCACAGGGATGACGGCCTCTGTATCGAAAGCCATTCGGAATGGGGTTTTCACCTGTCGGGATTCTCGGGGTGGTGCGGTAGGCCCATAAGACATGGTACAGCTCCTCTGCCTACCTGCCTTGGGCTCTGGAGAGGCGAGCTTTGATTCCCTGAAGGAGGGTCCTATTGGTCACTTCGGCCGCTCCATTGGCTTGTGGGTGCCCGACCGAAGTAAGGTGATGACAGATTCCATGTTCCTCACAGAACTGGCGGAATTTAGAGTTGTCAAACTGCTTGCCGTTGTCGGTGATTATGGTATGCGGGAGGCCAAATCGGCAGATGATAGACTTCCAAATAAAATCTCCAGCCTGTGCCTCAGTAATTTGCGCAACTGCTTCCGCTTTGACCCATTTGGTGAAGTAGTCGATGGCGACAAATAGAAATTTCCACTGTCCTGTGGCAAGCGGGAATGGGCCGAGGATGTCCATCCCCATTTGGCGAAGGGCCAAGCGGAGGATATGAAATTAGCTCAGCGGAAGGGAGTCTTTGGATGCTCGAATGCCTCTGGCAGGGGTCCGCAGGCTCGGACTAGGTCGTCTGTGTCTTTCTGCATGGTCGGCCAGTAGTAGCCTTGTCGTAGCACTTTGTAGCATAGGGACTGACTTCCCAGATGGTTGCTACAAATCCCTTCATGTACCTCGCGCAGAGCATAATATCTTCGGACGGGCGAAGGCACCTGAGCAGCGGCATAGAAAAAGATCGTTTGTAAAGCTGGTTGTCGATCAACACGTAGTGAGTGGCCTGCAGCTTCAGTTTTCTAGCCTCTCTCCGGTCTGACGGAAGCGATCCTTCTTTGAGGTATTTGAGGATAGGGTCGAACCAAGATGGTTCGGCCTCAACTTGCATTATTCGGTCGGCTTTCGCGATGCTGGGCCTTTCCAGAGTCTCCAAGTGGAACTTTTGCTCGGCATCCATTGTTTTTCCGCGGCGCCAATCGGGAGAGTAGGTCAGCGCGGGCGTTCTCAGATCTGGAATTTGAATAATTTTGAATTCGACAAAATGGGGAAGCAGGTTCTGTACCTCCTGGAGATATCAAATCATGTTCGGCTCCCAGGCCTCAAACTCGCCCCGTATTGGCCAGTTACCAGCTGAGAGTCGGTGAAGGCACTGAGCTTCTCCACTTTTAAATTGCAGGCGATGCGGAGGCTGGCTAACAGGGCTTCATACTCAGCTTCGTTGTTGAAGGCCAGGAAGGAGAATCGGACACCATATTCGAAGGTTATCCCCTCCGGACTGGTAAACCAGACCCGCACGGAGCGATGGGCATTAGATGACCCGTTGGCATGGAGGAGCCACCGGGCTCCAGCTTTTGGTTCTTCGGGGGAGCCTGTGGTAGAACCGTCCTCTGGGATGGTACACTCAAGGAGGAGTCGGCTAACACCTGGGCCTTGATGGCTGGGCGAGGCTGAAAATGTATGTCATGCTCACTTAGTTCGACGGCCCATTTGGTCATTCTTCCCGATGTCTCGGGATGGTGGACCACCGTTGATGGGTTGGTCGGTTAGAAACCGTCACGGAATGTGCTTGGAAGTATGGCCGCAGCTTTCGAACTGAGGTAATTAAGGCCAGCACCATCTTTTCATTCTGCTGTACCTTGTCTCCGCATCGTGGAGTAGCCTGCTAACATAGTAGATCGACTTTTTGGACTTTGTCTTCTTCTTTGATCAGCACCGAGCAAACCGCAACACCTCCGAAACAGCCAGGTACAAGAATAAGGTCTCCCCTGGGGACGACTACTGAGGAGCGGGGGCGAGCCAAGGTACTTCTTGAGGTCTTGAAACGACCTTTGGCATTCGGAGGTCCACTGGAAGTTTTTGGCCGATCGGAGAGTTTTGAAGAAGGGGAGGCATCTCTCGGCCGACCCGCGCCACAAAGCGGTTGAGGGCCGCTATCCTTCCGGTTAGGCGCTGGACCTCCTTGACAGATGCCGGGGTCGCCATTTGTTGGAGAGCTTGAATCTTCTGGGGGTTGGCTTCGATACCTCGCTGAGAGGCCATGAAGCCGAGAAACTTCCCGGAGTTAACGCCGAAGGCGCACTTGGTCGGGTTGAGTCTCATCCCGTACTTGCATAGCATGGCAAAGCTCTCTGTGAGGTCCTCCACATGCTGCGATGCCTCCTTGCTTTTGACCAGCATGTCGTCCACATACACCTCCATATTCCGGCCGATTTGCTCCTTGAATACTTTATTGACCAGCCTTTGGTAGGTTGCACCTGCATTTTTAAGACCAAAAGGCATAATGCGTAAACAGTAGTACCTCGGTCGGTTATGAAGGCAGTCTTCTCTTCATCCTTAGGGGCCATTCGGATCTGATTGTAACCGGAATAGCATCCATGAATGACAGCATCTGGTGGCCTGAGGTGGCGTCCACGAGCTGGTCAATCCGAGGGAGGGGGAAGCTGCCCTTCGGGTAGGCTTTGTTGAGGCGGTGAAGTCGATGCAGATTCTCCACTGCCGTCGACTTTTTCACCATGACGACATTTGACAGCCAGCTCGGGTAATTTACCTCTCGGACGAAATTGGCCTGATGAGTTTGTCTACCTCTTCCTCGATGGCCTTTTGCGCTCTGGGGCAAAGCTTCTCTTCTTCTGCTTAACTGGCCTGTGCATCTCATTCACATTGAGATGATGGACGAGGACCTCGGGGCTGATCCCTGGCATGTCGAAGGCGGACCAGGCAAAGATGTCAGCATTACTTCGGAGGAAGCCAATCAATCTGTGCCGAGGCTCTCCTTGAGCAGCGACCCAATTTTGATGGTTCGGTCGGGTCGAGCTTCGTCCAGTGGCACCTCCTTCAATTCTTTGCCGGTTCTCCTCGTTGTTCGGCAAAGTCCTCGCGAGCATCTAGCCCATCAACCTCTGGCATTCTGGACTGTAGGCTTGTAACAAAGCTTGCCGAGCCATGGCCTGACTTCCTCGAACAACTCCAACTCCCCGTTCGGTGGGAAACTTTATGGATAGATGCGGGATGGAGACGACTGCCTTGAGGGACATTAGTCCGGACCTACCGAATATTGCATTGTAGGGGGATCTGAGGTCGGCTACTAAAAAATCCGTTGGACAATGGCTACAAAGGGCCAGGTTTCCCGTGCGGACTGTCAGGGTGACGACTCCTTCTGGGACAATAACGTCGCCAGTGAATCCCATCAGGGTGGAATCCACGGCTCGCAGGTTTTCCATGAGTAATTTCATCCTGGCAAATACACCGAGGTACAAAACATTTACCAACTTTCACTATCAACTAGGATTCGGCTTACATCATAGTTATCAAGTTAAGGGATACAACTAGTGCGTCATCATGGGGGAGCTGTATCCCTAGGAGGTCATCATCGGGAAGGAGAGTTCGTCCGTCCGTGCCTTCTTTGGCACTGATCCATCACTGTCGCCTCTAGGGCTCGATCCCCGCCTCTTCAATCATATTAATACGGCCGATCACGGGTGGATTGGCGGGGGAGGAGGTTATTGAAGTTCGGGCTGGCGGTCACCTCCTGTTGTTGCGGCTCGGGTGCCCTCCTGAAATGATTCAGTCGTCCCGCCGGATCAGCCTCTCAATCTTATTCTTTAGCTGCCAGCATTCTTCAGTATCATGACCGTGCTCCCTATGGTAGCGGCAATACTTGGGTAGGATCTCTTCGGGTCGGGTTCCCTCGAAGAGGTATTGGCCGAGGGAGCTGGCGCGCTCTATCTCCATGAGGATTTTGCGTCCGGGGCATGGTCAACGGAGTGTAGTGGTCGAATCGCNCAAAGGAAAAATACTACGCAAGGGCGAAAAGCTATGAAAGAGGAGTCGGGACGTAAGCCTCTGGATCGAAAGTGGGATGAGCTCAAATCATGTGTACATAGACACAAGCTTGTGGAGGAGGTGGGAGAGCTTGCAAAGGATTTCCCTTACATGCATAACTTCGAAGAAGATTTTGAGCAATTGAAGGCTTCTGAGGATTGTTCCCAGTTACTTGGGGAGGGAAACCAAATTTCGGAAAAGATCTTTGCAGCTTCTCCACCACTTCAAAAACCGAGAATCTGAAACCAAAAGTCGCTAGATTCCAATACTGTGACTGTGGCAGAAGAAACTAATAGGGAGAGTATCCAAAAAAAAAAAGAAGAAAAGAAAAAACCCTCATATATTAAATGATGCTGGTGGACATCTGACGAGGGAAGAGTTAGCATCCTCAGCAATGGACAAGTGATGATGCCCAAGCGAGGACAGACCACTAGCGGGCTGAAGTACCCAGGTCAGCAGCAGGGGATCAATTTCTCCAAAAGAAAAGCTCCCAAGCCCTTAATCGATACCAAACACAATGCGAAGGCAAAAGCCTTGAAAGCTAAGTATGCCACACTCTGAGAACAAAGTTTCTTTTCATATAATCTAGCAGATTTCTTTTTATTTGACTTTCTAACCCCTCAGCGCCCCAAGGGACACAGACACCCCGGACCGGACACACAAGAAACCTCCGGAGGTTCAAGCCCTGTGTCCTAAGTGGCCCTGAGCTAAACCCCTGTGGCAATGCTGTACAAAAAAAAAATAATAAAGAAGAAGTTTTTTCATTTAATTTCTCAAAAAACCATTCGGGCCAGCCAAGCGACCGCCGAGGTAGTTTTCCGGTAGCCCCGCGATCATAAAGACACCCCCGGATCGGTGTGAGAAACCTCCAAGGAGGTTCAAGTCCTATGGTCTCGGCGGCTTCGAGTCAAACTCCCTGACCGGCCGAGCGACCCCCGAAATATTTTCAAAATGACTTTAGTGTCCTGAGATCATAGACACCCCGGGCCGGCCAAGAAACCCCCGAGGCGGTTTTATTTTCACCCCATCAATAAAGGTCACCCTTCGGGGTTCAAAAGGAACCTGAGCCTGGTCCAAGCACCCTCAGGTCACCCTCCAGGGTTAAAGGCTCCCGAGCATGGTCCCATCACAGCGACTCTCGGGTCACCCTTCGGGGTTCAAAAGGAACCTGAGCCTAGTCCAAGCACCCTCAGGTCACCCTCCGGGGTTAAAGGCTCCCGAGCATGGTCCCATCACAGCGACTCTCGGGTCACCCTTCGGGGTTCAAAAGGAACCTGAGCCTGGTCCAAGCACCCTCAGGTCACCCTCCGGGGTTAAAGGCTCCCGAGCATGGTCCCATCACAGCGACTCTCGGGTCACCCTTCGGGGTTCAAAGGAACCTGAGCCTGGTCCAAGCACCCTCATGTCACCCTCCGGGGGGTTAAAGGCTCATCACAGCGACTCTCGGTCACCCTTCGGGGTTCAAAAGGCCCTCAACGGTTTTATTACCGCCTCGTTGGCTCTATCTCTCATCCTCAGCAACATCAGTGTAGCTCCATCAGTTACATGTAAGGCCCCTAGCCGGCCCTTGGGCTGTCCTAGGCGGCCACAAGTATGTTAGGCCCCTAGCCAGCCCTCGGGCTGGTCCTGGGCGGCCAAGTATGTTAGGCCCCTAGCCGGCCCTCGGGCTGGTCCTGGGCGGCCACAAGTATGTTAGGCCCCTAGCCGGCCCTCGGGCTGTCCGAGGCGGCACAGTTATGTTAGACCCCAGCCGCCCCTTGGGCTGGCTTTTGAATGGCCTCAACATAACCCAAAAAGGGCATGGACGCCCTGAGCCAGCATAAGAAATTCTCGAAGGTTAAACTTGGATTCTAGGCGGTCCCGAGCCAAGGCCCGAGGCCATCTTGGCACCTAATGCTTTTGGAATCAGCACCAGCTCTATCTATCAACCTCAACAGCTCTATCACAGCCTTAGTGGCTCTATCCCTCTGTCCCAGCGGCATCATTACGACCTTAGCGGAATTATTATAGCCTTAGCGGCTCTACCGCTCTGCCTCATCGGCTCTATCGACCTCAATGGTTTTATTGCAGCCTCGTTGGCTCTATCTCTCAGCCTACGTTAGTGCAGCTCCATTAGCTCTATTTTTGCCTTGCCAACTAGTTGACGAGCGTCTCCCCCCCCCCAAAAAATTGGGGTACACTGCTTTAAGTGGCGGGCACAAGGTAATAAACCTACCCCCAATATTACTTAAAAAATTTTTTTACACTCCTTCAGCTTGGTTAGTGCAGGACCTACAAGCTCAAGGAGTGTAGGGGGCATCTGATAGGACCAGTTAACAGGCCCATAGGTAATAAAAATAGAAATTTTCAAACAAATTTTTCTAGGCGGCCATCTTCGGCGGCCTTCCTAAGCGGCTTAGTTCCTAGGCCTCGCTGCCTATTGGGTTTGGCATTTAATTCCATTTACAACTTTGCTCCCTGTTGAAATAAGTGCCCGTCATAATGAAGAGAGAGAACAAGTGGGAAAAATAGCGCCTTTTATCATTAATGTCCCATAGGCAAATCAATCAATGGGCAGCGCTTAATGATACAGAACCAAAAGGAAATCCTGCGACCTATTCTTCAACGGCCCTCCTTAACAATCCTAGGCGGCCTTTCATCAAGGTGGAGGAAGTCCTAAGCGGCCCCTCCTTAACAATCCTAGGCGGCCTTTCATCCTAGGCGGAGGAAGTCCTAAGCGGCCCCTCCTTAAAAATCCTAGGCGGCCTTTCATCTTGAGCGGCCCCCTCCTCACAATAATTATAGGCGGCCTTTCATCTTAAGCGGCCCCCTTCTCACAATAATTCTAGGCGGCCTTTCATCTTGAGCGGCCCCCTTCTTAACAATCCTAGGCGGCCTTTCATCTTGAGCGGCCCCCTCCTCACAATAATTATAGGCGGCCTTTCATCTTAAGCGGCCCCCTCCTCACAATAATTCTAGGCGGCCTTTCATCTTGAGCGCCCCCTCCTTAACAATCCCAGGCGGCCACAGTGATCCCAAGAGGCCCTTGGCGGCTTCCGAACAGTCCTAGGCGGCCCCGGCCTCGGTCGATAACGGCCTCGCCGGACCTAAGTCCCCAGCGGCCCTTCCTTAGTGGCTTCCAACTCGGACACGCCGGGCCCTACAGTGACTGTTCACCACGTCATCTTCTGGATTAATAAATTATGGCCACTTACTTTAATGAGATAATTAAGTGGTCATCTGTCTCTGATAAGATGGCGCCTAAGCTCTGACATTCCACTAAGAGATAAGCTTTATCGAAAGTTATCTTCATCATAAAAGTCTTGACAGGTGGTGGCATTTAGGCCTCATAGATGTCAGCCCTGATATTTCACCCACCAAAAGTACTCAGTCATCATGACACTTCAGCCACTCAGACTAAATGAGCCCCAAAAGTCATGGTCCATCATGAGGCCCCACGTGACTCATTCCCACTAGATGACAAAGATTCAAAACTTCTCAAGCAAGCTACACAGAGTACAATGGTGAATAAAGAAGGTAAGAGGTAACTCAAAAAGAAAAAACACGCTCATTCTGAGCCGCTCACTCTTTCTGTTTCGAGCTTTCTCAAGCTCACGGCTGTTGCCCAGAGCACTAACTTAAGCGTCGGAGGGTCTCCGCCGGAATACCCGGCCGTGGGACTCTTGCAGGCTTTGAAGACAAAGGAAGGGCTCCGATATTTCTGTGGGGGAACGGTCGACGCTCAAGGAGGCCGACTCAAAGTGACCGAGCATCAACAAATCTATAAAATTACTCTCATCATTTTTTACTAAAAATTTGTATCTATCATTAGAAGAGGAGATAGGAGTGTGGTGGAGATAAAGATTTATCATTCCTCATGAAGTAGGGATGAGGATGAAAATATCATAATTTATGAGGATGGGGTGAGAATAGGAATTACCACCGCACTCCGTTACCATCCCAGCCTACTAGTGGAGGTTAAATGTATCTTTCTTCACCAATAAACTTGATTAAGAGCTGCATCAAGTGTCACAACCTGCTACGGTTGCAAGCTTGAATGTGTTTTCTGTTATTGCCCCCCTTCTCAACACAACTTCACATCTGCCTTGCAAATAAATAAACAAATGTAAAAGTAACTCAAACAATCTTAACGACAAATGCTGTTATGAGTTCAAAGAATATGGTTAACAGGTACATGCATGAGATGGAGCCACTGGAGATATGACACTGAACGAGCTGTACGCCTTGGAAAGCCATCTCGAAATATGGACGTACCATATACGTGCTAAAAGGTTGGGAACTTGTTCACAAAAAAATTGATATATATATATATATATAATCATATATATAAAGCACTCGCTAAAATCTGCAAAGCTTTCCTTTTTCTCCTTGGGTGTGAGTAATTAACTCTCTCTCCTTTTTTTTTTTTTTGAAGAATCTGCACAGATGTGTTACATCAGTGAGATTATATAATCATAACAATTATAGCCGATTCTTGGAATATCCTTGATTTTTTGGGGGGGGGGGGGGGGGGGGGGGCATGTTCTCAGTTGCTAGTGAATTTCTCCAAGAAAATAGTTGTTTTGCTGCTTAAAATGATCTGTTTTATGCTTAGAACTTGTTTTCAAATTTGTTTGTTTGATTCGTAGGTGCATATAGTGGAGCAAAATGGGCATTTAGATGGTGAGATGTTTTTCAAACCGGTGCCAAAAGGCACCGATTTTAAAGGAAAGTGATGGAATCTAAACTTATTATGGAAATGGTGTTAAAGGGGAAAAGGCCATTCCCCCAGCCACTTCACCCCCAAGGCTCGGCCCCGTTAGCTGGGATGCTGACAGGGATCGAGCAGAAATTGCCACATGGTATGGCGATTTCATTGGACTGAAATCGTCACACCATATGGCGATTTGATTGTGAGTATGAATCGCCACTTCATATGGCGATTTCATCACATCAAGTGGCGATTCATACTCACAGTCTATGTGGCGATTTCAGTCCATTGAAATGTCACACCATGTGGCGATTTCAACAGTGCCCCCCGACCGAGAGGCTGTGATCAGGGGGATTCTTTTTAAGGTCATGTGTGCCCTTTTTCTCCTCCGCTCGTCACACCATCGCTCGCCGACTCCTTCACTCGCCGACTCCTTCGTTGCTCGCCGGAGATCCCGCCGCGCTCGCCTACCTCCGAAGATCTATCATCTAGAGCAGCCCCTTACTCCTCCGCTCGCCGACCATCCCTTGTTATATGAATTTGCTATGTTGATAGGGGCTTATTTTTAAATATTTATCTGTATACAATTTAGCTGATGTTAGACTAGCTGTTGGAGGCTCTTCTGTCAGCCTAGCTGTTGGAGGCAAGATGTGAACCCCTCTCACCTCTTCCCAAAATTTTGAACTTATGAGATTGGCCCCATTGCTGAAGCTGAAGTTTGGTGGGGTTTTTTTATCAATGAACTTCTGAAAATGGGGCTGGTTATCCTGGTTGTGATGAGAGAGCACCCTGATGCTAAGTTGCTAGCTACTCCACTGTAATGGCAACATCAATTGATGTTTTAAGACTCCTTTTATTTTACTTGGATCTTTTTTCCTGGTGCGGCTTTCACATTCATACAAAAGCAAATTAGATTGGCTCTCCAAACAATTAGTTTTTCAAATATGGCTCAAAGATCTTCGATGCTTCGAATCTCTCAATAAAACTTGTGATTTGGACCCTTTTTATTGTTCTGGGGATTAATAGATACTGATTAGGCCTTGGCTTTTTAGTAAAAAAAAAAACAAAGTAGTTGTGATATGATGTTGAAAGATTGGATCATTATGAAGGATAAATTTAACTTCTTTTCTCTGTCATGTGATTGAAGACATGCAAAATTGTACCTCAGCAACTATCAAGGTCCTGACATGACCTTTGATCTAGAATTCGGCCCACAAATATCATGGTACAACCTGCTAAATTTTAGTATATGCATAGCATAAAATATATTTACGGAAAGCTAAGCTTCAACATATGCATAGAGAAAAGCATAATATTTAAAAATAAGATCCATTGTATTCAGATCTAGATAATAGCGGCTTGATATGTTGTAGATGTGGCATAACATCACTTTTAGGTCTTTTTTGTTGTAAATGTTGCTTTTTGTTTATTGATTGCTTATAAATGTTGCTTTTGTCAAATTATCAAGACATGGCTCATAATGTCTTAGATTCAGGGCCTCGTGATCCTACTGTTCTCACTTTACAATAGTTGCATAAATCAACGAACATATTTCAGGGCGAGGTGTATATTATTGATCGACGGTCCTTAATTAATTTACATGTGTTTATGTTAATGCGGATGTATCATTTATTTTTTTATTTCAAGAGTTACCGGTTCTTAGATGCCGTCGGCATGACGCCCATATATGGAAAGAGACACCGGGAATGTCACACCCACGAGTGCAGTACTACCTAGATCATGTCGGCATGTTTGGCATATATCGGATTGGCCAGATTCGACTGGATGTCGGCCTTATTTCTGCACTGGTTGAGAGATGGCGGCAAGAGACCCACACATTTCATCTACCTTTTGGTGAGCGACCATTACACTACAGGATGTCAGTATTTTGAGTGGCCTCCGGATTGATGGTTCCGTTGTTACTGGGTTAGATCCGCGCCATACAATTCTGGAGTGGCAGGCTATATTTGGGAGGTTATTTGGTATTGTACCTCCCGTTGAAGCATTTCCGAAAGTCGTTTTCGTTTAGCATTCTTTGATCAATTCTATCGCAACCTTCACTTGGACGAAGATTGGATGATGAGGTTGTCCAGCAGTTTATGAGGGGACAACTTCTTTGAATCATTGGTGGAGTGATTCTTCCGGATACCTCTGGTAATTTAGTTAAGTTGATGTACGTGCCATTTCTGGAAGACTTGGAGGCATTTGTCGCTCTTAGTTGGGATCGGCTACGCTGGCTGGTTTATATAGAGCACTATGTCGTGCAACGAGCCCTACCCTAGTCTGACATCGGAGGATACCTCCCATTGCTACAGGTACACACTTTATTGTTATGTCTGAGATCGAGGTAATTTTTATTATTAATTAACATTTTGAATTATCCAAACATGCAGATTTGGGCATGGGAACGATTTCTATTTTTCATCCCACGAGACTGAGATTCCGGAGGCTAGACCTTCGGATGCCAATGATGATTGGCACTTAGGTGCACCGTGGGGGTATAGATGGCACGTAAGATACAACATGAAAAATATTCCAACCCATACACTACGTGCTTATAGGGACCAGTTGGATGTGTTGGATGATAGTGAACAACAGGTATGTCATGTTGTAATATGGAATTCAATTAGATCGATTCATTATGTTGATTAATGATTAATTAAATTTTTTCTATGCAGTTCTTATGGTGTCCTTACACGCCGGCAGTTATCTCTATTTTACCTTCAAGCTGCTTGGTAAGTTCGGATATTTGGATGGCACGGATCCCGTTGATATGTTTTGATGTAGTTGAGTGGCATTTGTGGACCGGGTGCTTCGTCAATTTGGATGTCGCCAGTCCATACCATGTCCATGCGATACGTCGCTACATCTTATCAGATTGATCGACGGGGGAGGTCAAATGCTGCATGGGACGTGCATATATTGCAACATGGAATGCACGGCGTCAGCATCTGATTATGGGAGAGCCTATAGTAGCAGGATTCCCATGCACACCTGATTATATGGCATGGTTTAGGAGCATCACTCAGATATGTGTAGGCCGCTCTGAGTATAGTACAAGGGGCTACGAAGGGGAAGGCACTTCATATGAGTTTCTGGTACTATTTTTAATTTTTTTTTGGGTATCTTTTTCTTTCAACTTCATAAGCTTTCATATGAATTTTTGTTGCCATATTATATACAGATGAGAGGTTTCAACAGTTGACTGTGGAGCTCGAGCGGGCTTTAGTCGCCCCAGTTGATGATGAGCGGCTACAGATTTTGAGAAGCGCAACGGCGATGGCGCATGGTACATTGTCTGTCATCGGACATCAACACGTTCGGAGCACAACTCCTTTAGCACTCTACCCGGAGGTGCCGGAGTCCACACGAGCCGATGTTGATCCGATGATGGAGACATTTCATTATACCCCATCGCCTTCTTGCATGCGGTCCCCATTGGCACACAAGTATTCGCAGAGGAGGGATGCCGGGAGGGTACATCTGCCTATTGAGATCACAATGCATATCGCATTGATGACATTGCCGATGTGGACATCGCCAAGATAGTGAGGATGCTGATGTTTTCCGATCACATTTGGACGTTGCTATGCATGATGTTTTCAATGCTAGCTCGATCCCCATGCAGGAGGGGGTATCTCAGGTGATTGATGAGGATCCTATACCGTTGGCGACCTATAGGCGACGGACTGGACGTATTCGCCGACCTCCTCGACGAGGATGTGGAACCTAGGGTTTTTAGATTGTTGTACTCAAACCAACTGATGTAAAAAATTTTTTTCATGTATTAGAAAATTTTAATTTTTATGAGAATGTGTTCTTCTAATGCATTTACTTTTTGTCATGATTGGCATTTACATTTGAGTTTACGGTTGAGTTTAGGTTGAGTTTAGGTTGAGTTTCGTTGACTTTCGATTCAGTTTCGGTCGTTTTCGATCGAGTTTCGGTTCAGTTTCGGTCCAGTTTCGGTTCAATTTCGGTCGAGTTTCGGTGGAGTTTCGGTCCAGTTTCGGTTCAGTTTCGGTCCAGTTTCGGTTCAGTTTCGGAGTTTCGGTCGAGTTTCGATCGAGTTTCGGTTCAATTTCGATCGATTTCTGGGTTGAAATCGCCACCACCACTTAAAGTTGGAAATTTATCTAAGGATATCGCCCCATGAATGAGGGTGTTCAGCATTTGGTAGAATGCCTGAATGCCTAAGGAAGCCTGAGGAAATTTAAGTCCCCGTCTAGATGCCTGAGGAAATCGCCACTGAAGTGGCGATTTCATGATTGGCCACTTGATTTCAATCAAGTGGCGATTTCAGGATTGAAATCGCCACTTCATTTGGCGATTTCAAAAGAGGCTTGTGAAGTAGGAGAAAATCGCCACATGAAGTGGCGATTTCAGGATTGAAATCGCCACTTCATTTGGCGATTTCAGGCAACCCTGTTGGTGGATGGGTGTAGAACGAAATCGCCACATGAAGTGGCGATTTCAATCATGAAATTGCCACTTCATGTGGCGATTTCAGTCCACATTGCTGGGTGGAGGATGTGGCGATTTCAGGCCAGCTTGCGGCAGGGGGAGTTGAGGAAATCGCCACTTGAAGTGGCGATTTTCTCAGGCATCCAGGCCGAGGGCTGTCTCATATGGGGGACTTAAAATTCAGTAGAAATTACCCCAACCCCCCCCCCCCTTGAAACTTATTTCATCCGAAATTTTTTTGTGCATTTGCCTGAGTGCCAAATGCAAAATAGAAAGACATCAATCAATGCCGAAACTCAATCAAAACTCGACCGAAACCAATCGAAACTTGACCGAAACTCAATCGAAACTCACGTCATCAATTGCCAAGCATGACAAAAAGTAAATGCATCCATAAATTATGAAAGTCATAGGCACAAGTGTATCAATATATAGTCTTGTTCCTAAGACAAGTACATCATAGGCCTAAGAATGCCATTTTACTTAAAGAGTACATAAATTTACGATCCTGAAGGTCCACCAGTTATATTAGGACAACGGCGTTTGGAATGACCCGTTTGCTTGCAAATAGAACATCGACTTGTTCTTCTAGGCTGAACCTCATCCATTTTGTTATGGATCCGAGTTGACTTTGGCTTTCCTCTTTCTTCGACCTAAGACGATCCCGATCAGGTATGCATGTGATCGGTGTTTGCAACCAGTAGTCTTCATGTGGTACCAGGTTGAACTCCCCACCCCGGCAGTAATGTAGGAGCGAATACTATATACTTCATCAACAAAAGCCGCTGAGTCCATGCCAATCTTTTGGCACACTGCTAACACATGTGTATATGGATATTTATATATTATCCACTTTCCACATGAACAAATACGGTCACTAAGAGAAACATCTGAACGTTGCCTCCACCCCTGAGTGCTTCACTAAACCTCCTTGTCACTACTTCATAAGTAGCTCTTTGCATGTTGTATCTAGTTACTCTGTGCTCATTAGCTTTGGCCTGACCTTCAGCAACCTTAATCAAATATGAGGAGTGAAAAGGTTGTTAGGGTTCTCCTGTACATACCTTAAGGCATCTACGCGTCTTGTGTTGAAGTATTTAACGAGACGATGAAATGTCATCTGCACACATGCAGTAATTGGAACATTTCTAGCCCCCTCAACACGCAATTAAAAACTTCTGAGAGATTAGTTGTTAATGTACCGTAGCGAAAGCCCCCGTCATATACCAATGTCCACTTCTCCGGCTCTAACTCCGATAGCCAAGTCCAAGCTTCTGAGTTGACTGTTTTAATCCTTTCCATCAGAAAGTTAAACTTCCGAAGCTGATGTTCGCTCGCTGTTTTCCATACTGCTCTTTTCAATTGAACATTTGAGAATCTCGAGTTAAATTTATTGCAAACATGTCTCAAACAATATCGATGATAAGCTCTTGGTGGAACCCATCCAATTTCATTATCAGCTATGGCACTTAGTATACCAAATGTCGGTCAGATATAAGACAAATGTCATTTCTATCTTTCACAACATGACTCCTAAGCCTCAGCAAAAACCAGCTCCAGCTAGCTGTACACTCTTCATCCACAATTACATAGGCCAGTGGAAATATCCTATTGTCAGCATCAGTGCCTGTCGCGATCAGCATCTTCCCCTGGTACTTTCCATAAAGATGTGTTCCGTTAATAGAAATCACTGGGCGACAATACCGAAACCCCTAACAGATGGTTAAAATGCCCAAAATATATAATTCAGGACCCGTTCAGAAGAACTTGCTTCACTGTAGAAATTCCAACATACAATTGTTTCAGGGTTAGCATTCTGCAGTGCAAGCATGTATCTAGGAAGCTTTGCATATGACGGTTCCATTCACCAAATATATCAATCAATGCCCTCTGCTTTCCATGCCATGCTTTGGCATATGACACTGTATAGTGAAATTGTTCTGCAATGGTTGCTATAATAGCTTCAATATTCACACTTGGATCTTTCTCCACAATGTGTCGAACAGCATGGCTAATAACTCGAGATGTAATATGTTTGTTATCCCGAGTTAAATTACTGAATAAATAAGAGTGCGGCCCTTCATACTTTGTGATCTCAAAAAATCCATGCTTCTTCAACTTGGTAGCACGCAACCTCCACGGACACCGTTGGGCAGTACTTAAAGAGGCACATCTCACAGACCATAATAGTTTCTTCGACTCCACCACATTATATGTGCGATGCTTCTTGATGTGATACATTTCACATGCTCTCTTCAGTTCATCTTTAGTATTAAACAATAATCCTTTAGCAAACTCAGTCATTGATGGATCCCAAAATTGAGATTTGAAGGGTAACTCTTTTGGAGTACTGACACATCCACCATCATCAAATTTAATTCATTATAAAATTTCGGTACTTGTTCATATGCAAAGGCTTGATGATCATGTACCTAAGTTGGAATAGGTTCTGGAAGAGTGTATGCAGGAATGGAGCTAAAGCCATGTCATGAACTACCACGTCTCCATATGACTCTTCATCTGAGTCATCATGTTCATGCCAATAGTCATCATCTGCACTTTCGTCTGACTCCATTCCCCGACTATCAATATTACACTGATTGTTTACCACATCAACACTTTGCACTGCTGGCATAAATCCCTTAATCATTGGGAAATCACCGGAATCCTAACCTGTTTTGCTGCTGGGATATAGGAGAATTGTCTCGAACATTCTCTATATGACCAACACTATATGGCTCTGGAACATCATCATTTAAAACATAGAGTTCAATACGCCGATATTTTGAACACTTCGAGGGAAATGTCAACATGTGTTCCTATCGTCGTCGTCCTCAATTGGAAGAAGCACATATTTTTAATACAATATTGGAGATCTCCACATCAATCTGATGATATGTCTCTATACTGAATTATTAGAACTGTATGTATCTGATCAACCAACTCAACAAAGCGTGTTCCCGTGCTCAATTTCAAACATTTACGTGAAGGTTGATTATAATGTATCCCTTCTTGGCCACCATGTTCAATTGATCCATCATAATATAGCAGAACACGTACAGTTTTCCATCTGAAAAAAGGTGATCAAAATTTATCTCCGATCAGCTACAAAAAAAAAAATTAAAATATGCATATATTTTAGTAGCATTTAGCATATATTGGTTCCCAAGATCCATATGGAACATATTAAGATCAAACATTTAATCTCCTATGATATCATAGCTAAAATAAAACATCAATATTGCTTTCTTCTTTGTCAAAAAAATCTATTAATATCAGTTATATGAGGGAATGTATAAACACACATCTCATGCATATAAAAATCAGTTTAAGAATGGAATGTGAATCTACCTTGATGGGAACTAAGTGCGGAGTACACACGATCCGAAAAAAGGTAGAGACGGTGTCGTTTAAGAGGTGGCAATTATCTGGATGGAGCAAGGGCGATTTAGGGGGCCATTTAACGCGTAGGGCACAGGCCTCCTTTTTAAAAAGAAAGTCTGCCGATCGGCTCTCGGGAGGGCAAAAGGCGCTAATAAAATCGCCACACTGTGTGACGATTTCAGGGTAGAAATCGCCACATGGTGTGTGAAATCACCACACCATGTGGCGATTTCTTTCCGTTCCTTGTAAGCACCCCAGCTAACGGCCCCGTCAACTGGGCCGAGGAGGGAGGAGGATGTGGCAATGAAAAAATATCATTTCAAATGACGTTTTTTCCTTTAACACCATTCCCATAATAAGTTTAGATTCCATCACTTTCCTTTAAAACCGGTGCCTTTTGATACCGGTTTGAAAAACGACTCTTTAAATGGTAGCCCTGGTCAGCAAAGTAATTGCTGGCATTCCATTCCCACTAACCATACAGAATGATCATTCCGATTTTAGGACCTCGGAGATGGGCTATTCCTCCTGTGGACGAATAAGCCGGAGGGACTTTGTGACCAGAAAATTTGTTTAGCGTGTGAATTCCTCCAATTTGTTGGAAGCCGGAATGATCCTTGAAGAAGCCATTTTAATGTCTATTAATATTGTTATTGTAGTTTGTTTGCCCTGTCTGTGGGTCTCTTATCATCCAATGTCTATTATTGCTTTGATGTTGAGAACTGGTTTGATGTCTCTATGGGACTCTGTGTTATCCAATCCATTGCTTTGTTGTTAAGAAATGGTTGAACTCCTTTTCTATAACAATTTAGCATTTGCGTAAGATATAAGCATGCAATCTAATTCTGGACTGGTGGAAGTAGGAAATAGAGTGGGATTAAATTGCCTGACTATCATATTCTATACTGAGTGACTAGAATGGGTACAAGGGCTGATTTTTCTAAAATAGAACAAAGGCAAGCAAAGGCTAGTTGCACCCTTGAAGAGCCTCTTCAAGATCATGAGTCCACAACATAATACCATCCACATATTATAACAACTCTTATTAAAAATTTTGAAAGAGCAAATCCTATAAATCAAAAAAAGAAACTAGCCGAGGAAATTATCCTCCAGTAAACGAAGGTGATATAAAGGTACAATTCTAGCTACAACCAACCTCCAGTAAACGAGGTAGGTATAGAACAGGAAGTGATTAACCTCTCCAAATCTCTGAAAACCAAATAATAAGAAAGGTTCACCGCTACAAGCCTACAAAAATGATATAAAGGTCTACCACAACAAGACAAGCCAAGCCAAGATGGATTAGCTCCCATCATCCCTCGCAACCGTAGCGCAAAATTAAAGAAAAAAAAAGAAAAAAAAATCTGGGACTATTCACTTGTAGTCCAAAATTCTCCGATCTCTCCTTCCAAATACTCACCAACATAATGATCTCTATCGTCTCTGAAGATCCTTTCTTTGTCCACGGTACCAGACAACACTTGTTCACCCAGCCTTGATAGCCTCATGTGCCATCAGCTTAAAAAGGCCGAAGGGTCAAGGCTCACCCTAGCCTTGCAATAAAAACCACATCCAATTGGGTAAAAACTAATGCCAGCCTTTTGGGACAGGTCCAGCGTTACCATCAATAAATTGATATAGCCCAGCAAAGCAATCAAATAACAATAGAAAATGAAGCAATCATCACACCTCCAGCATAACGAAGGGTAACACTTCAAGATGTCAAATTGTATGGTTTTTTAACACATTGTCATCATAGCATGTTATTTTATTTGGGAACTGAACAAAAAGGCAAGGCAAGGTTTTCATTACAAGTGCAATCAAGGCTCCACTTTTGTCGACCTGTTGATCCGAAGGCATGAACCAAGCACAGTGAGCAGGCATCAATTTCTTCGGTTCCCTGTCAGAAGAGCATAAAAGTCCAATGATGAGATACATGGATGACCTTCAGTAAACCCAACAGCTCATGTAGCATACTTGGTAAAGACTAACAAATCCGGTAAAAGCAAAGTGAAAAATTTGCAATGACTAGAACACTTACTGGGCACACATGGTCAATTGCAAAATTTAATAAACAGCAAGACTTGTATCATATTTCTAGGGTTAGTACCGTTAAGGCCATACCATTTTGAGCCACAACCTATTAAACAAGCCTTAGCTAGTGATAATTCATGACACAGGAAATTTGGGTGGGTCCAATCCCCTGTCAAGGTGAAGAAATGTAACAGAAATGAAACACCCAGCAATTTGAGGTTCGCAGGCATGGCCCAGCTTTAAAAAATTGTTGGGCAGCCGTACCTTTGACACAAGCAGGTACATACACTATCTCTAGCTGTGTGTTTAAGCAGAGTTGGACACATTTTTTTAATAGTGAAGGCACATAATTTTTTATTTGAACACAATTATTTTTAAGGCTAAATGCACATGTTTGTTAAGTGTACAGTGCACCAATGTCTTAAAACAGTAAGGACCACCAGTTTAAACTGCAACTCATTCAAACTGCTCCAATTTTTGTTGAACCATCTGGGCTTTAATACTATTAATTAATGGTTCAAATAT
Organism: Calamus simplicifolius; assembly: GCA_900491605.1. NCBI lineage: Eukaryota > Viridiplantae > Streptophyta > Magnoliopsida > Arecales > Arecaceae > Calamus > Calamus simplicifolius. The sequence goes on along the minus strand of UESW01002658.1, from coordinate 140,568 downwards.
GGGAAATTGGGGCTAGTGCTCGTTCAATTTAATATTCAACTCTCTTCTCCTCATAGCCAACAGAGCAAATAACCAGTGCCATTATTCTCCACTCGAACTCTCTCAACCCCTTGGTCTTCCCTTCAGTTCTTACTGCCACCTCATGCTCTGCCTCCAGCTTGTTCCTTTTGCATTCACAATCATTCCAATCATCACCAAACAAGTTTCTTATGTAAATTATATAAACATATTTGAATTTTGTTGCAAGCTAAATATTTTGGTATTAATTGGAATTGAAATCAAAGCTAAATGAGTTTATTTCTCTATCTCTTTTGAGATTTGTCAATTATTCAAGTTTTTCTCTATTTTTTTTAAAAAAGTTGAGAGTATGTCTAGCATCAATTTTATTTATTATTTCTATTTTTAAAAATAAAATCATAAAAAATTGAGGAAAAAAACATGTTTGTTGCCATTACTTTTATATTTTTCTTATAGTAATTTTCATTATTTCCTTAAAAAAATGAAAGTAAGAAATTCCTACTTTTATTATTTTATTTTATTTTATTTTATTTACCAACACCACCACCTCTGTCATTGCCACTGCCATCATTGTCACTAAAGATTAAAAATCAGAATTTATATTTGTAGCAAGGTTCTCAATACCAGACTCCTTACCAATTGTCTGATAATATAGGGTCAGTATGTTCAGCATGCAGGTTGGTTCAATTTACTAAGACTCCGCATGCTCTCCATCCCAAGTCCTGGTTTGGTACAAGTCCTGGTTTGGTAACGTGAATGGAATTTCTTCCTAGAAGGGCACAACAAAGCCAAACATGATCAAACTTGAGCTTGATAAAGCTTAGCTTGAAATTATTTTCAAGCCTGAATTTCAAGATCAAGGTTGATTTATTTATTATTAGGTTGAGCATAATTTGAGGTAAATTTTGATTTTGAGTCAAACTTAAGTCTAATTGATCAATTTCATAACTAAATCGAGATGAAACCAATTCAAGCTTATATCAAGCTTTCAAGCCTAAATTAATCGAGGCTTACCAATTTGAACAATTAAAACTAGAAATGAGTTATGATTTAAACATGAAACACCAATCTAAAAATTATTAAATATACCATGAATTATATTATCACTCCATACAATAATTTAACCAGCCTTACTGACCTGGTCCCTAATAGAACCAGTTGATTTTGGTCTCAGCTTGAAATTAATTTCGATCCTGTGAACTCAATTTGAGCTTGGTTGAATTATATTAAAAATATAGCTTGATTCAAGCTGCAATTCAGCCATGCTTGACCTCAGCTCAATTCACAGCCTAATTTCTGATTCCGTGGTAAGTTTGTTGCAAGAGCAATAAGGTGGGCATCCTACCTCCCAATTAACATTTAAGAAATTATGGCAGGACCCTCCAACATATGATGTCAAGAATTGGAATCCAGTTCATAGAGGGTTGTTATAGGTTTGGTGCAATAATATAAAACTCCCAATTTTTAGTAGATCATATCTCAAAGCAACCTGATACGAACAGCTGACTGATAAAAGGTTTGAGGAAAGAAAGAAAATTCAGTATACATAAGCCAGCAGAGACCACTGACCTAGTGTTTTGTCCTCCCACCAGTAGAGAAACCTAAGATTAGCAGCCTGCTTATCAATCTTGTAGAGCTGTTTCCAGTGTTCTGCAACTTCATATCCAAAGACACCACCACAAAGGGCTCCAAACCCAGTAGCCAAAACAAAACCTGCAATAATCATTAAAGAGTGAAAGCAGGAATTATGTACTAACTTAAAAATTACTATTTAAAGTTTATAGTACAACCAAAGAATTTTACATAAATCATGCTCTGTTAAACAAGTTTGCTGTCTTCTGTTTCACTACTGTCACTGATTTTTTTCCCCCATAACATTGTAAGAAAATCATCATTTCAAAGCCTTCATATCTTAATAGTGCATAGCAAATAAAGTTTGCTGTCTTCTATTTCACTACTGTCACAGATTTGTTCCCCCCCCATAACATTGTAAAAGAAACACCATAGCAAATACCATTACAAGAAATTAGTACATCCAAAAAGGCATACAAGCTTCAACAATCAACTACATGGTTGGGAGGTGACTGATGTACAGCGACTGTAATGAAGATATAGGGCCCTGCTGAAACATGGCCTAGATTTCATTTAAGAGCTAGAAAACACAAAAGACCTGTGACCACAAATAGCAGTCATTAGGACATATGTGAAAAGTTGATGTTGAGAAAATAGCTCTAATACTAATAATCGGTGATGTGATCTTTAAGCCAACTCGTATAGATGTTATAAGAATGGTTGGTTATGGTTACCGTAACCAATAAATGTTTGCATTTACTTAAGAAATGGAGATAAAATATTTTCCATATCTTTCTTTTCAAAAAGATCAATATTCTTCTATCTATTTGCAAAACTTTTATGAGTTTATTGATTCATCAGTCTTACAAACTTAAATAAAAAGGTTTATCTTTAAATGCTTATGTTCAGCATTGCTGCAGACAGTCATCATAGGCATGATCAGAACAGAGGAGCTCTGTTAAGAGTTCCAAAGATGCTTCAATAATCAATCCTGGTCCATGCTTATGCTTTGTCATACTGCGTTGTGTTTTTGTATCATAAGTCATACAAAATATGGTATTTGATTACCCTTCCCAGTGCTAGGGTTGCAGACCAAGCAGTCTGGGAACAGCTCAGACTCAGCCATGTAACAAGATCATTTAAGTTTGGTTCGGCTAGAAAACAAGCTGAGCTGGAACATTTTCTAAACCTTGACTCATAAATGAGCTTTGCACAAGCATCTTTGGTTTGAAAAAATAAATAAATAAATAACAGAAGCCCATCTTAGCTCAACAAGCAACTTGTTTAAGCTCAATTCAAACAGCAGAAGAACCAAAGTTATTATGGGTTTGCTTTTCTTTTACTTATGAGTAAAGTGAAACTTACCAGCAAGTTAGTACAGGGGACAATCTCTCTATGAACCAAAATGGTTATTATGATGGGATCCAGTGTTTCCTCCCAAACTTTTTACTAAAAGCTTTAAGTAGTTGATAATTCATAATGATAAAATAATCATAGGAGTATGAGAGGACATATTGCTTCAATACCATGTGGGCTCTTTGAATATTTCCAGGAAACTCCTCCTAAATGTGTTGCACCAAGGAGAGCCCCAACAATAGCATACTTTCTTGATTCCCTTAAGGCTTTCAACTGAAAAGGAAAAAGAGGTTCATTCAAGAACATCATTGGAACCTAGTCTTTCCACCAAAATCAGCAAGATAATATACATCTAAAAGCAAATGATCAACAAAGAAGTGTAAGGGGAACTGCAGAATTTTGCAAACTTAGGATGAAAGGGACAGAGGAGCAGATCTGCTTCAACATGGAAATACAAAAATTGCATAAGTGAAACCACAACTTTAACGTTCTCATAATATTTTTAAATTTATCACCATTGACTTGCAAAAAGCAACTAAGCAAATGAAGAATTGTAATTAAAATAAAGATGCAAAGCACTCGACATGATGTCAAAGACCAAAATTTTATGTTTATTAGATCAGTCATTTGCATTATTATCTCACAATACCAAAACTAATGAAATACAAGTATGCATGGCACTCAGATTTGGTAATGTATTAGATGGTTCAGAAGGCATGTTCTAGATCGTATACTAATCCAAGAAATGAGTTTTTGCTCAGCACAATATACCTGTCATTTTTGGGGCACAGTTTCCCATTAAATTTTTTTAAAAAAATTATAAAACCGCTATTAGGCCAGCTATGCTATATGGAGTAGAGTGTTGGCCGATACCGACAACATGTGAATAAATTAAGTGTAACAGAAATATGCATATTAAGATGGATATATAGTAAAACTTTACAAATAGAATTAAAAATAAACATATAAGAAAAAGGATAGAGTAGTCCCAATTGAAATTAAAATAAAAGAAAATCGATTACGGTGGTTTGGACATATACAACGAAAACCTTTAGATGCTCTATTAGAAAGAGCAATTTTAAGGATAGAGGTAGAGGTTGACCTAAACTAATATGGACAGAAATAATTAAAAAAATATAACTATTTGTAATTTGAATGTCGACTTAGTCTTGAATAGAGCAGAGTGGAAGAAGTAGATTCATGTAACCGATCCCATGTAGTTGGAAAAAGGCTTAGATGAGTTGAGTTGAGTTAAGTTTCAGGGCACAATTGAATTACCAGTCATAGTCCTATAATGTTGTGCTAACTTAATTGATATTCTATTCATTCCTTGATTAGAATTTTAAGATTCCTTCGATAAAATGCTGTGTCATATACTCTCCTTTCCCTTTTTTTTCTTTTTTCTATCTACTAGTAAAGTGAAACTCACGGGAGAGCAAATAACAAAGGTAATCTCCATATAAACCAGAACATAACAAGTAAACTTGGGAGAAAATAAATGGAACTTGGGCTATCAATGCAATCTCTAAATTACCAAAACTTGATCAGGAAATGAAGCAAGTTTGGTGTTTTGTTTTGGGCCACTATTTTCCCTTATTTGGTTCTTGTGTTGTCAATTTCAATAGTGTGACAATTCTACAATGAAGGGCAACTCAGTGCACAAAGCACAAGGCTCTTACCATTGTAAGGTCTATAGAGGGTCAGATGTATACAGCTTTACACTCACATGCAATGAGGCTATTTCTGTGTTTCAAGTCCATGACCTTCAAGTCATGATGGTGCAACCCTACTGTTGTGCCAAAGCTCACCCTCCATCACGAATTCTACATTGCACATCAAAACTGAACGATGACTATCTAGTCATATGAGCAGGCAAGCGAAACGATATAGTTATCAAAAGAAAAGCAAAATCTCCAGTAAAACCCAAATATATCCAAAATCCAATTCCAAAATCAACGAAAATCAGCAATCCCAGAAATCGCAGATCGACCGGAAGCCCCAGACCCTATAACAATCGAATCGAACCAAAACCCACCTAAATCCATCCAACACAAAACCTAATTCACAACAAAACGAAGCCATCATCAACATTGATCGCGGATGCAAAGCAAGCCCGAATCGATTCGAAATCCAAGGCTACAAAGAGCCGTGATCGAGAGAATCCAAGAGAGGCGGTGGGATCACGATCCGATCGATGACGATACCTGGGGCCGTAGACGGGATCGGAGGCGATGAACTCCTCGACGTCGGCGTCAGTCCACTTGGGGAGCGGCTCAGCGCGGCCCAGCGTCTTCTTGTAGTAGTCCAAGAAGGCGAAGTTCTTCCTCCAGTGCTCTTTCACCTCCTCGTAGTGCTTCCCCAGAAACCCCCATGACGACGAATCCGAGCTCTCCTCCGCCATCTCGCCGCCTCGCTCGCTCGGGTTCGGAGGAAACGGGCTCCTTCTGGGCCAAACAAAACTAAAGCGGACATGATGGTACCCTCGCGGCGTGGTGCCTCGGCGGCGGAATATTTCGTTAGGGCTATTTGTGACCGTTAGATTCGCATATCGGGAAGGTTAATGGCAGAGTGATGGACTTCTCAATCGGTGGCCATGATGATTCATGTGATGATTAGGATCTTAGGCTTTATTTTATAAATGATAAGAATATTCCACTCGTTAGATAAATAAAATTAACTATATAATTACTAACATTAATGCACACCTTAAGCCATTTAGAAGAAAGCAGAGGAGCTTTAGTTAATAGTATAATGTGTGCCTATGTTGCTGCCAAATCACTTCCAGAGAGCTTTAGACAGAAAAAAATTTTGTAGGCCTTCGAAAGATGATAGGACTGCTTTCCTCAGCCTGAAACCTGACAAAAGTTTCGGACCGATGGTTCCGATGGGGATCCTCCGATGCTCTAGTTAGTGGTCCGAAGAACAGCACTAGAGATGAGTAGTTCAAAATGAATCCCTTCTTGTGCTGAGTCAAGGTTCTTATACTGTTCGGATGTCCCTCTTACCCTTCGGGGATAACCGTTGAATCACGTCGTCCGCTAGGATCGGCGCTATAAGTGATGGGTGGGCATAGCCGTTACACGTGCGTCATAAATAACGGTAACCATCCGTAGTCTTAGCGAAGAGTGGGTTAGTGGGCCACGTGACAGTCCTAGGCACTTATTAGATCGATGGAAACAATATTTAAGGTTGGTTCCTCAGCCAAAATTAGAGGCAAGAGCATGCCGAGGCCAAGGCCGGAGCGAGGCTCGAGACCGAGGCTAAAGCGAGGCTCGAGGCTCGAGGTCGAGGCCAAGGCGAGGCTTGAGGCCAGGGTGAATCCGAAGCCGAAGCCAGCCGTCGAATCATTACTCAGTCTCGAGAATCGTGCAAACTGTTAATCCATCGTCTGGGGGCTTGATCAGCTACATCAGCCTCCAAGAACCTTGAGCCAAATCAACTTGACGTTGTCTTTTCTCACTCACTTTTATGTTGATCATTAGTAATAAAAATCTCACAAACTATAGCTTAAAGCAGCTAAAGGAATAGAATCTTCTTTGTATAGTATAGAAAAATAAACTTTATTTATCAAAGACTCACTTATTATTAATTAAAACTCTTATCAAAGAATAGTAGACTTATCTTTTTATCATAAACTAGGATTTCTATCAAAAGTCATAGTATCATAAATAGGACTCCTTGTATTCTTTGACTATAAATTAGGGCATCTCATCTTCCTCCTTTAATTTTACAAAATTGATTAACCAATATGATGCATATATTTAATTAGGGATACCATCGTTTAATAAATGCATTGAATAATTTATGGTACATGAACCATTTATCATTCAATACATTTTGACCATATACATTTTATTCATATTAATCTTCCACATGGTCATAAAGGCCACATTTATTCCCAACATTCTTCCACTTAGTTGAATAATCACATGAAGAGTTGCAATTCTTTCATACATTGCAGTGACTATAATATCATGATCTCTCTATACTTGCACTAAACAAGTTACCAATATGGATCAAGATGGTCTTATATCATTTGCAATATAATCCCTTCTATGCGTTACAAATTAATCACTCATTTAATTAAATTTTAATGAGGAAGAAATACGAACCATCCATCATATTACAAAATGCTCTCTTGTCATGTCAAAACATTTCATTAATCCTGCTAACTATAATCCCACAAAAATATGTGCATAAGAGAAATAAGAAATATATAAAAATATTTAACGAGAAATTTCATACATCTAGTATATTAAGAAGCCTCATGAAGTGTGCATATTCCCTATAGTTAGTCCTTTATTTACTAGGTCATTTAGGCTTTGAGTTTAGGAAAAACCTTTGTACACTGCATTCGGTATAACAAGTCCTACGTGGGTTGCACCACTCCTTCTTATTGGTTCACATGAATCTTACATGGCTTGATACGTTAGGGAAGATGCCATCTTAAATTTTGACATGTCATGCATTAATACTTGTTCAGTTTTTTTTTAATTTGTGTATAGGCTATGGTGCACATTTTCTGAATGGTATCGTAATTTTATAACTACGATATTGTAAATTTACAACTTGGATGTCATAATTTTTTTTGGCTTTCTAAATGGGTGTCTTAATTTTATAACTATAGTATCGAAAGTTTGCAACTAGGGTGTCATCTTAAATTTTAACATGATGTGCATTAATATTCATTCAGCTTTTTTTTAGAATTTGTGTACAGACATATTTTCTAAGTGGATGTTATGATTTTATAACTATGGTACATAAATTTACAACTGGGATATCATTTTTTTTTTGACTTTCTTAATGGATGTCTTAATTAATATCTGTTCACTTTTTTTAGAATGTGTATATACAAGTTTTCTGAGTAGGTGTCATAATTTTATAACTACGTAAATTTACAATTGGATGTCATAATTTTTTTTGACTTTCTTAATGGGTATCTTAATTTTATAACTAAGGTATCATAATTTACAATTGGGGTCTCATCTTAAATTTTGATGTGACGTGCATTAATACTCATTCAGCTTTTTTTGGAATTTGTATACAGACATTTTTTGAATGGGTGTCGTAATTTTATAAAAACGGTGTCGTAAATTATAACTGGGGTTTCAAAAAAAATTTGGCTTTCTAAACGGTATCGTAATTTTAAAACTGGATGTCGTAATTTTAAAACTGGGGTGTATAATTTTTTTCATCAAAATATGTAAAGTTGTCTTAACATTTTTTAATGGATGTCATATGTATGTGGACCAATAAGAAAGGGCGGTGCAGCCATATAGGACTTACTGCACGGATGTGGTGTACAAAGTCTTTTCTTTGAGTTTATAAAGTTTAAGCTTTTGAGCTTGTTGGTTTAGATTTGAGTTGGGCCCAGCCTATTTTTGAACACTTAAATTCGAACTAAATAATATATAAGCCAAGGAAAAGTCTTTGTACATCGCCTTCGGTATAGTATATTTTACGTGAACTGCACCACTCCTTCTTATTGGTCAACATAAATCCTGCATGGCTTAACGTGATGGGACGAGACAGGATAGCTGGATATGATCTTAAATTTTGAGCTTGACGTGCATTAATACTCATTTAGCTTTTTTTTTAAATTTGTGTACAGACTAAAAGCGGTGCAGCGCATGTTTTATGAATAGGTGTCGTAATTTTATAACTAGTGTTGTAAATTTACATTTGGGTGTCATAATTTTTTTTAGTTTTTTGAATAGATGTCATAATTTTATAATTACGATGTCGTAATTTTATAACTAGGGTGTCATAAATTTTTTCGATCCGGATATCGTAAAGATTTGCCTTAACGTTTTCTAAATGGGTATTGTAATTTTATAACTATGGTGTCATAAATTTACAACTCGTGTGTCATAATTTTTTTTAACTTTCTGAATGGGTGTTGTAATTTTATAACTAGAGTATCATAATTTTACAACTAGGGTGTTGTAATTTTTTTTGATCGGAATACGTAAAGCTTTTCCTTAATGTTTTCTGAATAGGTGTTATAATTTTATAACTACGGTGTCGTAAATTTACAATTGGGGCATCATAATTTTTTTTGCTTTCTAAATAAGTGTTGTAATCTTAAAACTACGTTGTCGTAATTTTACCGCTAGAGTATCGTAATTTTTTTTGGTCGGAATATCGTAAAGTTGTCTTAACGTTTTTTGAATGGATATTGTAATTTTATAACTATGGTATCGTAATTTTATAACTAAAATGTCTTAATATTTTTTTAGAAGGCAAGCCATCTCGTCTGTCCCATCAAGAATAGCGTATTACACTGTGACTTACGAATTATAATCATGATCTCTGTTATCCCATCCCATCGCGTTAAGCCATATATGATGTACGTAGATGAATAAAAGATGCCATGTAGCCCATATAAGATTTGCTGCATTGGATGTGATGTATAAAGTCTTTTTCTATAAGCCAATTAGCCCATTAGATAATTTTAAAAAAATAAAATTAATTTAATCTATAATTTAAATCAAATTTAATTTTAATTAATCTGAATCAATCCATAAGTCTTCCAATGCAATCGAGGCTGCGTCGTCTAACGGTTGGAGACCGGAGCGGATGAGAATCCATTAGTGGTGGTAATTATAGCATCAAATTAGATTTGGACCCTCAAATTTTCTTATGAATAATGATAAGCATGAGTTCCTTTGCTCAGAAAATTAACTCCTTTTGACTTGCTGCCACATCTACAGTGGCTCATAACGCCCTTCACCTGCCATGCCTCCGTGCTGCAGTCGTTCCATCTCTAGCAGTTGCCAGCTTTCCGCGTGATAATATTAAGGACGCCATGGGATGGGAGGGAAGACGTGGTCAACGCGTTGCGCCTCTTCGGCAAAGGATTTCATTACAGCAGTACAAACGCCTCGGACGTCGATCTAGCAATATTTTTTTTAAGTGCTGGACCACAACATTCAAGCTCCTAAAAATGCAGTCAGTTATGCATGAATCTTGTTCGCCAGTGACGCTAGCTTTAGTCATAACCAGTAGAATGATGGTTATTTGATGGGAGCTTCTATTTGCACAGCCCAAATTATTCCGTACATCTCCAATTTTTTTTTTAAAAATTAATTTATAAACTATTTTTAAAACTCTCGCCTTCCCTTCTTCCTCGTCCGCTCCGACAGCCCCCTCCTTCTCGAGTACCGGAGCAAGAGAAAAGTTGGGGAGAGGGATCGGCTTCCCCTTTCCGCCTTCCCTCGTTCGCTCCGGCAGCCCCCCACCTCCCTCGCCCTCGAGCACCGAAACAAAAGGAAGTCGGAAAGGGGGGTCGGTGCCCGAGAAGGAAGGCTGCCGAAGCAAATCGGAAGGAGGGGGTCCGCCAAATCGAATGCGAAAGAGGGAGAAGTTAGAAAGGAGCTGCCAAAGCGAACGAAGAAGACGGAGGAAGCGAGGGGGTGGCTATCGGAGCGTACGGGGGAGGGGGGTGGCTGTCGGAGCGTACAAGGGAAGGGGGGTTCCATAAGAGCGAATGAAAAAGGAAGGAAAGCTGGCTAGAGAGTATGAGAAGGAAGGGCAATGGTTTTAAGGGTAGTTTAGGAATTAAATTTTTAAAAAAATTTAATTGGTGTAGTGAGTAATTTGGGCTGTGCAAATAGAAGCTCCCTTATTTGATATGTAATCACCCAATTCAATTGATGTAATATTCCAATAATACCCTCACATTAAATGAAAAAAAAATATATATTTATAACTCACTTGCTACTCATTAACTTCGATTCATTTTTTTAAACTGTATAATTTCAGTTCGCTAACGAAATTAATTGGGCTAGCAGGTGAGTTTAGAGTGCTACCCATAGTTTGATGATGGTCCCATGAAAGCATGAAAGTCATCCTCACAGCACCAACGATCTAATTCAAAAATAGATCCTATTTAGCTTATGGCATGCAACTAGAACGTCATATTATAAAAAGAAAAGATTGTAATACCCTAATAATTTTCATTAAATGGAAAAGAGAGTGTTATGTGATTATAATTTAAGTCCATTTGCTATCTAATAACTTTCACTCATGATTTTGAAACACATGATTTTAATCCGCTAATGAAGTTAGTTGAATTAGGCTTAAAACGCTGCAAATGATGAACTTAAAATTTTGATTAATAATGTCTGAGGTCATGATCGGTGAAAATATCTATTGCACCACTCTATTACTTTAGGGACTCTGAGTTTTAATATTAATGGTTTTATTTTCTAATTCAGCATTCGGTCTTGTAACTTTAGTGAGTTTGCTTTCCATGCGGGAAAGTAGACTTGTTGGATTTGGCTTATGTTAATGTAATGTAAGGTGCATGAATTGTGATTAATGACTCTTTTTATCCATACTTCTTAAAGGCAAGCAAAGATTACACTAAAAATTATAAATAATGAGAATATCCATATTTGTATGGTAAGGTGATTTCAGATCCACATAACTTCATTCAGATATATAGAAGCATCGTTATAGTTAAGAATTAGAAAAGTTTTAACTTTCTCTTATGCTCTGTTTGGATTAAGAGAAAAGTGGGAGAAAAGAAAACTGGGAGGAGAGAAAAGTGAGAGGAAAAAAAACTAAAGAGAAAATATTTTCTCTCCTTCTGTTTGTATTAGTGGGAGGAAAATAGAGAGGAGAAAAAAAGTTGATAATTTACAATGACAATAATATCCTTATTATAGATTATTAAAAAATGCATCGGTTGTTTTTTTGGAAGGGTCAATATTGGAATGAAAAAAATAAAAAGCACTTTTGAGTTTTCTCTCCGAAATCTCTCGGTTTCGAAGAGAAAACTTTATATGGGGCCCACTACTTTTTTTTCTTTATTTTCCCTCTAGTTTCTTTCCTCCCGACTTTTCTCTCCATCTAAACAAGATAAATTTCATTTTATCTCTTATTTTCTCTCCTAGTTTTCTTTCCTCCCTAGTTTTTTCTCCATCCAAACAGAGGGTTAAGCTCACATGTTGAATCAATTAACCTACTAACATATCAAATTATGTAGTCCTAAAATCTTTTTTTATTTGATATAATACTTTTTAAAGTATTATAATATTTCTTTCTTATAATACGATGTTTTTATCGCATGCCATCAGCTACCCAAAATCTACTATAAGATAGGTTTTATAGGTAGCTTTTTCTTTGTGCTCATCAACTTTCACATATTTTTGAATTAAGTATATAACTATTTGTAACGCCTCAAATCTACTAATGAATTAAAATAATATAATTTTAAAATTTAAATAAAAATTAATTAATAGTTAATAAATTTAAGTTATATATATATATATATATATATATATATATATATATATATATTTCATTCGATATAGCATTATGTTTTAAGTTTTATCAGCCGAAAAAGCCACTCAGCTGGTGCGGTTAATTTATTCTCATGGCTCATTTGAATTAACAGCGTGAAGTGTGCCATTCAATGAAGTGATGATAGGTGTAAAACACTTGCATGACTTTTTCAGGTGATTTTTCCAAGTTTCAGTAACATCGATCACCATGCTAGGTGGATGAAAGATTTGTGATCGAGAATTCCTTTTTCTAACTACTGATAAAAGTTTCATCCTTGAGGCTGTAGCTTTCAGTTCTATCATCATTCAAATTCAGTGCTTGCCTCTTTTTACTTCGTTTCAAGCCTTCCCACTCCGCCAGCATTTCAGAACCTTTCCTCTTTCTTGAAACCCGTCAATGGTTCCCTTTCAAAGGAAATTAACAAGAAATTATTAACAAAGACTTTCAAGTTTCGACAAATAGCAGGAGACTAACTAAACTCTTCCAAAATTTTGCAAGCATTAAATGGAGGATACTTCTGTCACAGTCCTGTCGTATTTTTTCTTAGCTTCTCTCTGCGCTTCCCAGAGGCCCATTTACTCCTCTCTGTAAGAGAGCAGTAAGAACATTAATTACCACCCCATCTACTGACCACCTTTTAGATTTCCCATTCTATATCAACGTTCAAGTATTCAACCCATTTCCTTCCCCACCTTCGGTCTTGTCCAAATGGCGACCTTTGGCTACCCAATGCTCTCCATGTTCTTCTTCTTCTACGTCCTCCTGGCTTTATCATCGGTTGCTAATTTTTCCATCGCTCAAGGAGATGGCCGAAAGGAATTGGTGCCGGCGATGTTCGTGTTCGGAGACTCCCTCATCGACAACGGCAACAACAACGGCATCCCCTCCTTCGCCAAGGCCAACTACTATCCTTACGGCATCGACTTCGCCGGCGGGCCCACCGGCAGGTTCTCCAATGGCTTCACCATTGTGGATGAGATAGGTGATCGAGTCCTTTAACCTCTCTCGCCTTCACTTCAGTGCCTCTGGCTTCCTTAATTAATGGTGGAGGGGCAAGCTTTGATGTTTTTTCTACTCGCCAGGAGAAGAATGGCTTTCAGCTTTTTAATTTGAAATTATTAAGCAGTGGTCAAATTTGTTTACCATACTGTCTCTCTTTTATATTTCATATATATAGCATGCTTTGGACTTCTTTTTGAAAAGAAACGTGCCTTGGACTCTGGTATCAAATTATTTATTTTCATGGGGCTCACTTTACTCGATCTCTTTCATTACTATTGTTCATCTAAAGTTGATCTTGTTGGAACTCATTTTGCTTTTGATCATTCATGGTTCATGTCTTAGGTTCTGCCATTATTGCCTGTCATCACCATAGCATTATATATCACACCAATATATACTATCAAATCAATGCAACTGGTTGCATTTAACTTGATAGATTTCTTTCTTCTCTTGCAGCTGATCTTCTTGGACTGCCTCTTATTCCACCTTACTCTGAGGCTTCTGGTGAAGGCCTCCTTCATGGAGTCAACTATGCCTCGGCTGCTGCTGGAATTCTAGACATCACTGGAAGAAACTTTGTAAGCCCTCTACACTTTGGCTTTCCTCATGTTCTATGGCACCATTTCTGGCACTGATGTCTCCAAAACTTGGTGACCCAGGTGGGGCGAATACCATTCAATCAACAGATCAGGAACTTCGAGTCGACGCTGGATCAGATCACCAGAAACTTAGGTGCGAATGATGTTTACAATGCCATAGCTCACTGCATCTTCTTCGTGGGAATGGGGAGCAATGACTACCTCAACAACTATCTGATGCCTAACTATAACACACGAAACGTCTACAATGCCGAGCAGTATGCTGAGCTTCTGGTCCGGCATTACATCCGCCAGCTCACTGTAAGTTGGTGTGCCATTGCCCATTGTTTGAGGTTGGACCTGCTATCATAAGATTCATATAACCCATTATTAATTCCTTGCGATGGCTTTCCAACCTTGAAATCCTCAGGACGCTAGGAAGAAGGACTCAATTTATTGATCACCAGCTTTAATGTAATAAAATGTATGCAGGCTTCTAAGCTCAGAGAACAGATATATGGTCAAAAAGAAAAGAGATTGTCCTTGATTCATGAGAACCATATTAATGTTGCCAAACACAAGCAGGCAGTCTTTACTTGGAAATTGGAATGGGTTAGATAGCAAGCTTTAAATGAGCACTTTAAATTGTTCCAAAGAAAAAAAAAAACAAAGATCTAGTTGACCACTAGAAGGAGAGATGAATATTATTTAATTAAGGGAAGCCTAAAACTACAGTATGAAAACATGGGTAATTTTAATCTCTGTTTACTGGTGATAGATAACATGCTCTGTTTTCTGGTTTATGTTTTGCTTCTCTTTGTCTGGCTTATTACCTGTTCAATTTTAATTAAACTTGTAATTGTTTCATTTCATTGCCTACCGAAATGAATCCATGGGAAACATCTTCTCAAGAAAAAGAGAAACATTTCGTCTTCCTGTAGAGATTATACAACCTTGGAGCTCGGAGGTTTGTCATCTCTGGAGTAGGATCAATGGCCTGCATTCCGAGCATCCTTGCACAAAATCCTTCGAGCCATTGCTCGCCGGAAGTTGATAAACTTGTGATTTCCTTCAACAACAATGTCAAGTTGATGGTGAACAGACTCAACGTAAATCTCCCTGGTGCCAAGTTCATCTACATTGATACCTTCCGGATGATCAAGGATATCCTCACTAATCCCACATCTTACGGTAATTAAGTGCTTCCATTATGAGTTGAGTTGAAAAAAATTAAGGAAGTGGGACTGATTATGGCTGAACGTTATGATCTCATTCTTATACAACTTAAGATTAAATCTTTTATTTGTGTAGGATTTAGCGTGATTGACCGTGGGTGCTGTGGCATTGGACGCAACAGTGGGCAGATCACATGCCTTCCCTTCCAAACTCCATGCTCAAATAGGGATCAGTATGTGTTTTGGGATGCCTTCCACCCAACGGCAGCTGTGAACATAATAATGGCGAAGAAGGCCTTCAGCGGCGGCGCTGGTGTAGCGTACCCCATGAACATCCAGCGCCTTGCCAGCCTAAACCTCCAGCAAAACTAGCAACTGGTCTTAGATGTGGGTTTTGATGACTCGTAGTTTCTGATGCTATACGAGGGAAACCTTTTTTTTTTAATTAGATTCTCCTTAAGCCGCATTTTGCGACCCAATGAGCCTTTGGACCCACCTACATGGCTACGGGTCTTAAGCAAAGTTATCAATTTCGTTTCGGATTATGTTTCATTTTAGCTTATGAAACGAAATATTTCGGTATCAGATCGTTTTCGGTGCAGCTTCATTTTGAAATATATATATATATAATAAAAATTTATTCATAATTCATATTCTTCATAATATAATAATAACAACATAAAAATAAAAAGTTTAAATTTTTAAGAGGTACGGCCACTCAAAGAAGAGGGATAGGATAACTAGGGTTTTTTTGTGATATATATATATATATTAAATGGTTCTGAAAGGTTTAACAATTCATAAATTGGTCTTCGAAACATATTTTGCAGAAAAGAAACATACCGAAACGGTCGAAACATGCCGAAATGCACCAAAATGATCGAAAAATCTTTCGAAGCGAAACATAAGACTTATCTTTTTGGATAAGCTACCAAAATAAAACGTTTCGATAGACAAAATGAAACGAAATTAACAACTTTGGTCTTAAGAGTCAACTAGCAACTCATGGTCATTATGTAGTTAATTTAATTAGGCTTGTTATGATATGACCCGGTTTAGATTTGAAATAAGTTTCATTATTTAGACCGTTGGTTTAGTTTGAATTATATGTTTTCATCCAATGCAAGTTGACTTGTCATTTATACCCAATCTAACTCTATTAAGATCCCATGAGTTGAGTTTCACGGCACTTAAAAACAAAGAATTCAATTTAATTCCTCTGTTTTTTTAAGTAGTTTCGGAAATCCTTCTTGAGTTCAATGAATTTAATTAAATCAAAACTTCGAAAGTAGATTCACACATGATTAAAATTAGTGGGACTTGGAAATGCTATAATTCATTAGTGAACCCATTTTTCAAAGAATAAATTTAAAATACCTCTTCCTGATATTTATTCTTTTCTTTTTTCTTTCACATTTATTTTCCCAACTCTTGAAACCCTAATCCTAGACCATATCTTTGCAACCATCTCCGGTGCCATTGCAATGATGTGAACATTACCGTAGGAATTAGGATTCAAACTGGATCTTGGATATTAAAATGAAATAACTAAATAGAGAGATAATATTAGAATATATTTAATTTATTTTAATCCATTCCAAACAGTGTGATCAGTTGAATTCTAACATTTTAAGAATTATTTCAAATGCATAAATTATATCATGAATTCATTTCAGTTCAAATAGATAGAATTCAATTGGATTTAATTAAACTTTTTTAATAGAATTAATTCCAAAAGAATGGTAGTGTATTGGAAGGAGGCTTGAAGTGAGTGGGCAGTTGGAGATGAGATAGCCAATGCATGGACTAGTACTTTGAAAGTAATTAGAGGTGATTATTTATGATCCGTACATACCTGTAATCGAGTTACTTTAAGGAGATGTTTAGCAGTAGGTAATCTTCAAATTATCGTAATTTAAAAGGGTTACATCGAATAACCATGTTTGGTCGTATTTTGAATGACAATCTATCCTGCAGTGGTAATCTTTTGAGTGGTAATCCAGATTNTTAATTTTTTTTTATTTTAATTTCCTTGGCGTACAAAGTTACCGTCAGGTGGCCGGATCTGTTTCTCTTTTAAAGCAACACCCGCACCGTATCACCCTCGCTCTTTCATGCAGCATCTCTGTTTGGGCTCACGGCTGCAACGCTGTGAGCTTCGGGGAACGCAAAAGAGCGGGTGAAGAGAGAGAGAGAGAGAGAGAGAGAGAGAGAGAGAGATGCAGTTTGGACATCAACCCTGCGATAAAATCTGGAATAAAATAAACGTGTGAAGTCCGGGGGCGGTTCCCTCTGCGGCATTGGGTGATTTAAATGGCGAGGGCGGAGGCTTTCGTTCGAAGCCTCGGCGGTGGAAGGAACTAAGAAGGAGAAAAACGAGAAGAAGGATAAAAAAAAAAAAAAACTCCGTCCGGTGGGTATCTCTCTGCTGTCCGATCTCTTGCTCTCTTTTTCCCAAGCTTTCTGTCTCCCATCTTTTGTCTCCGCCTCCTCCTTTTCTTGATTCTTAGAAAAATCGTGCTTTATTTCTCTCTCTCTCTCTCTTTTAATTCTTGAGGTCCTCCTATTGGAAGATCTCGAAAGCTTGTTCTTGGTGCTACCGAGGGTCATTTCTTGAATCTTTTCCTTTTTGATATTCTCATTTGCTTGCAGAGTCAAGTGTGCTCCTAAGGAGGCTCGCAAGGTTTGCGTTCGAATTGGATTTGGGCTATTTCATGCTAGATTTTATGAATCTTGGTTCGGTTCTTGTTTTTCTATTGGCAGTTGAACAGATTTAGGAGGTCCGTGGATTTGCATCTGGATTTTTGGGCCGCATTTGGAGAAATCTGATCGTTTCTTGAGTATTTCTTGGTAGAAAGATCGTTCCTTGAGTTCGAGGTCCTGAATATTTCTTCGTTCATTCGGATCCATTGTTAGATGCCTTCGTCTTCTGGATGTCATCTCCATTTCTGTTCTTTTGGCAGTAGTTTGGGGTTTGATTTCTTTGGTTCCAATGCAAGTCGTTGGAGCTGATGATGGCGGCTTTGTTTTGTTCGCCTCGTCATGACAGCCGATGCTTTTGTTTGAAGATCGGCTGTGCTTTATAGTTCTGTATGTGACGTTGATATGGCTTCACAGTGGAAACCGAGGCCCAAGGGTGTTTCTGTTTGATGATATCTCTAGCAAGTCCAGAATCACTATTGTTGGCTATTTTGAGTTACTAAAGTTGGGCTTAGAACAGGAGAAGCTATGTTTCTTGATTTTGTTGATGCTATGAGGATGAAGCAAAATATTACCTATATGGTGAAACTATTTTGATTCTACATTTTAGGTCTCACGAATTACAGATTTGTAGGAAGGAGATCTGAACTAGCTAAAAATTTAACTCTGATGGTTGCAACTATTCTGGTACTGCATCAGAATACATGTTCCCTTTTAGTCTACATAGTTAACTTCTGGTTACTTTATGACTTATATTTATTAATTGTTCTCTTCAAAATGTCTCAGTGGAGTGAATAGATGAAAGTTATTGTCCCCATGTCCTTTATGCAATCTTGTTTGAGCATTTGGGTTGGATTAATTCTTTAAGCTTCATGGTCACTAAAATTCCTAAGATTTTATAATTTCGCAAGGCTTATGCCTATTTGGATATTCATGATAATAGGGTTAGCTACTGCTAAAATGGGTGTTTGTCTGGATTTAAAAGATCCTGTTTTCCCTTACTCGTTGAAGGTGAATGTTGGAATGGTATAGCTCGTCCTATAAATGAGGATGGATTTTGTTTTCTATTATTGAGAAATTTAGTTTGCTACCAAACTAGACCATATAAATTGTTTCATGAGACTGTTGTTACTATTTCCATTTGCTTCATGGAATTTCCCTCCAAATGCAATTTTTCATTCTTACTCACCAAAATCCTATAATTAACAAAGTCTAGCTTATTTTCATGATATCCCATGTGTTATAGATATAATTTTTGCATAGCAGAAAATCCTTAAAGCTTGCACGTTATGGCTTATGGTTTACCTATTGCCTTATATGATTCTTGATAACCTGACCTTATGCTTTGCTGTTTAGATATTGCAAGAAACCAGGTTAAATTCACTACCTATGATGATTCTTCGAGTACTAGCTTCAAAAGAAGTGTACATGAATTAAAATATTGATCTCATTAGTACAGATTACACTTTTTTGGAAACTCATTTATAAATGTTACATGGTCCGTGAGGTATCTAAGCAGCTTTTTAATATTATAGATTTGATGTTAATTGTAGAGATAGGTGAATATAAACACATAGGTTAGTTGAAGTTTGAAATCCTTCACATAGTCACTCGAGGCTTAAAGGTTTATGTTCCTACTTCCCTTGTTCAGAGGTTGTCCACTATTATACTTCACAAGTTCATCTGCTTTGAATTTTCAGCGCTTGTATTGTTTCATTCTTTCAATGCAACGAATCATTTCATGTAATTTTATGGTTACAGATTATTAGGATGTTACAACTTGCCATATCATCTTTTGTTTTTGTCTTTCATGAAATTCAGATTCCATAGCTAACTGCCCTTTCCCCAACAAAAAGAAAAGAAAGAAAAAAAATGCTGAAAAATATTTGGTTTACTTTGGATCTGCAGTACTTTTTTCAGGGTCCATTGGGAATGCTCAAGGATCACCAAAGGCTCATTCCTGCTGCAGAGGTGTTGTCTTGAAGGTGCATGAGAAGCAACTCATGGTACACAAGTGTGAAATGCCTTTCTCAGGCAATTTAATGCTCCTTTGATTAGATGCAAGTTTGGTGTGTGAAAAGCTTAAGAAGTCTTCTGACATTCAGTAGATAAGAAGACATAGTTTGAAACACTCTGCATTGAAGATTTAATCTCAAGGCCTTGCACACAGGGTCACATTCCAAGAACTACAGTAAGTACTTTGAATGCAATTCTGTGTCTCTTAACTATATAAAGATACGGTTAGAGGTCATGCCATTGGTGTGCACAGGTCTTAAGAAGTTCTAGTTGATTCAAGATCTTGTGAAATGGGTGCCAAAGAAAATGGAGAGGAAAGAGATGACCGTTTGAGTGACATGGAAAAAGAAGTCAGACAAGGCAAGGAAGGAGAGTCAGATTACGATCCTGCAAGAGATTCTCTTTCATCTCAAGGGGAGGCTCAGAGTAATGAAGATAACAAAGTAAAAAGAGTTTCAAGGGTTCCCAAAAAGCTCACAAAAAGGAATCAGCAGAAAATCGTCCTCGTTCATCAAGAAGTGGTACTAATCGTCTAGAATCCAACAAACTGCAATTTAAAACATTAAATAATAGTCAAAGGAAATCTCTAAAACCAAATGGAGCTGTTTCAACACCTAAAATTGTCAATAATAAGAAACCAGAGAATGCAAAGGCCCCTTCCAGACCATCATTGGATTTATCTGAAGAAACTGAGGACAAGACCATTGAAGAGGTTAAAGAGGTAGATGTCTTGGATGAAGCTCCAAATTGTGATCAGAGTGTTGGAACAGATGAAGAAACAATTGATATGGAAGAGAATAATCCAGATGATGACAGAGCTAGTACTTATCAAAAAATTGAGGATATGGAACAGAGAATTGAGAAACTCGAGGAGGAGCTGAGAGAAGTAGCTGCTCTTGAGATATCTCTTTATTCCATTGTACCAGATCATGGAAGTTCAGCTCATAAGGTACACACACCTGCCCGTCGTCTTTCAAGGTTATATATTCATGCTTGCAAGCATTGGTCTCAGGACAAGAGGGCCACTGTTGCAAAAACACAGTATCAGGCCTTGTATTGGTTGCTAAATCGTGCGGTAATGATGTCTCAAGGTAAATAAGCTATTACTTTTAAAGCTAAGGATGTTAATATAATTATCTTATTTCTAGGCTAACAGTCATATTCTTTTATTTAAGGTTGACTTTCTGGCTATCAAACACGGTTGTACTGAGAGAGAGAATATCTCAAACATTTGGCACTGTGTCCCATTTAAATCCAACCATGAGGTCTTTTGACTCAAATGGTGGTGCAAAGAAACCTGAAGGGAAATTGAGCCCACTAAATGGAAGAACCATAATGGAAGCAAACAAACAAAAAGTTTTGGTTTTATGCAGCAAATAGATGATTGGCAAGAGACTTATACATTTACAGCTGCACTAGAAAAGATTGAATCTTGGATCTTCTCCCGAATCGTTGAATCAGTATGGTGGCAGGTAAAATTGCATATCATATCTAATTCTTTTTGTGACATCATCATATTCCTTGGAGCATTGGTAGCATTAACTGCCAGGTACTCTGTATGATTTGTGCACTATATGATCCATGTTTGTTGCTGGGCGATCTTGTAGGGTTTAACAAGTTTAGAAATTGGAAATCGAATACAAAAAAGATTACAGGTTAGTCAAATTATGAGGCAAGTGGTTCCCTAATATGGTGACATTTATACAGAGTGAAAAGGGCAAAAGGGATAATCAATTAATACCAAATTATTGGTTAGACTTATATGAGGGAAGTTTCATTCTCAAGGTCTTTGTTAACCAAAGCGAATTTCTTATACAATTCCATCCAGAGAAAGCATCCAACATTCTTATTTTCCATTTTTAAGGTTGTAATTGCCTGTTTGCAGATAAATAACAAGGCAATTATTGAAAATCGTTGACTCACTAGCCACTCTTATTTGAAAACATATCCAACAGAATTGTTTCTCTCCTGGAAGATTGGTGCCTATAAACTTGTCTGTGGCTAATCTTCCAAATCATGAAATGTGTGTTAGCTATGACAAAAGGTAAGGGCATTGGTTTGCATCTGGTGGAGTCTTGAAATCATTATAAGGATATTATCCTGGTTAGATTTATGTATCTAGCTGTAGATTTTAACCTGGGGCATGTAGCTAGCACATTGGAATTTTAATAAACTTTAGCATACTTGATTTTAGGTAATGATGACTGACAAGATAGTATTATAACTATGAGGACTTACTGCAGTTTGGTGGGTTATTTATGTGGTGCATCATATTTTAGGTTGTTTGAGTGATATGTATGGGAACCTGAATTTTGGTGTAGGGTAGTTTCTTTAGAAACTTAATTATCAAGTGGGTTGGAACTTTAAGGCTCTATGTCATCAACTGGGTTAAAGGAAAAGTTGAGTTTTGGTTGACAATAGACTTCTTGATGTTAGATAATGTGATATTTTGTTTATTTGAATATAGTAGATGGAAGTCTTATTAAATGAATGAGGAAGGAGATATCATTAGGGTTCAAATTCCAATATCATTATGGTTCAAATTTATTGGAATCGATAAGAATTTCAGGGTATGGAAAGATTCTTGGATAACTGAAGTATGGTTTTGAAGGGCTTTATATGGTGTCCGTAGGAGTTTACCAGGTGGGAAGATCGAAATTATAAAAAAGATGGGAGATGTGAGGATCTCTTTCTTGAAGCAATCTAAACATGGAAAGAAATTTGCTTTGAGCAAGCTTCCTAAAGTTGCTTCATCTAATGATTGTGTTGAACTATATAAGATTCAAAGCTTCAAATTTGGTTTGGCTGGCCTCATATGGGAGTTTATTGACAGTCACATCCTCTCTAGAAAATGTAAGAATGGCATACATGTCTATTTTTCAAGCATGTCGCAAAATCTATGTACGACATTCAACATAATGTCATAATGTTGGATTCTGTTGAAGGCCTTTGTGATGGTTTCTGCTTTTCACCTTGTCTTCAAAAATTCCAGCAGCATGAACAATGTAGTCCTTGGAGATCAGGAAAGGAAAGAACAATGCCCAGTTGTAGTATTATAAGATACATAGGTTGGTGGTCATCTTGTTTTTTTTTATTATTAACCAAATCTGAGCACACATCACATGCATGCAAACACATTAATGGGCTATCTCATTGTAGCTTACCCATTTTATAAATATCATTGGCATGTTTTGTGTTGAAGCGAAGCTTACCAAATTTTTGATGGCATTGCAGTCATTTTGCAATTATGCATTTAATTGTGTTATAAATGTTAAGAATGTACAACCTGGTGTAGTTGTTATGTCTTAAAAACATTGGTTAATATAATATTGACATAGTTGCTCATATGAGATTTTCTTTTTTTCTTTTTTTTTGTATACCATTTGAAATTTCCTGTCCATTTGGTTTGTGGTCTGAGACTTGCTTTCAAGCTTGCCTTACCAAAATCTTTTGTTATCATGCTTCCAGACATTGACTCCACACATGCAATCTCCAGCTGAAGAGAAGTACACAACCAAAGGATATGGAAGATTGTTGGGTCCAGCTCTGGGTGATCAACAGCAAGGCAGTTTTTCCATTAACCTATGGAAAAGTGCTTTTCAGGATGCTTTTTCCAGACTCTGCCCAGTTCGTGCTGGGGGGCATGAGTGTGGCTGTTTACCTGTATTGGCAAAATGGTAGGAATAGACCAGATGCAGGAACTTTATCTTCTTCTTTACTTCATCAGTCATGATTCAATGTTCGATTGACTTGGAAATTAATCGTTCCTTTTTCATTCTGATCAGGTGATGGAACAATGCGTGTCCAGATTAGATGTTGCCATGTTTAATGCCATTCTGCGCGAATCAGCCAATGAAATACCGACAGATCCTGTATCGGACCCAATTGTTGATCCGAAAGTTCTACCAATTCTAGCTGGGGATTTGAGTTTTGGATCTGGTGCACAACTCAAAAATTCTGTATGCATCTTAATCAGATAACTTTTCTACATTCATCAAGAATAATTTCTTTGCTTCTTGCTTTATCAAATACGAACTTGTTTGTTTGATGCTATTGCTTGGAAACAGAATATTAGATATGATACTATGGGGAAAACATATTTATGATGCATTTTCTTTCCCAGCAGTTGTGAGAACTTTTTCTTTTTCTTTGTTTTCTTGATATAAGTTAGAAATTAATTTCACAATCTTGTAACAGGCCTTAGAGCCATATCCCTAGCCATTGAATCCACTGGTCCTGCCAGAAATACGGCCTCAAATAGGTCTGTAGAAATTTTGCTAAGTAAGCCAATTGGCTGAGCTGCTTGCTTTTACCCTAAGGTCCCTAACCCAAATTTCCATGGAATAAGTCTCTAACTTGTTTAAGAGAAAATCATTGTAGGAATTAGTCTGATGCACAGTAACTGTTGATTAGACTCTGCTAGAGTTTCTTGTTTGCTCTTAAATTTAGCAATTTTCAATCCTCATAAGGACATCGGTGTCTTATGGCCTTATCTTTGACTGGGTGTGTTGTGCTACTGCCTTAGGGTTTTCCATTGTCTGGTTCTCCAAACACTCTTGATACGTGTGAGTTCAATTTTATGAAGTTCATGACCATGAAATGAGATGACTGTAAACTATTTCATGATATTTCTCAATTCAAGTAACTACTGGCTTAATGATATTTCCTTTGAATTCATGCATCGTCGATGAAAATTTGTTTTGGACTTCATGAATTCACTAGTTTCCAAAACAAAACACTATACCAACGACCTCCTTTCTTTTCCATTAGTGCTCATTTTAGTCAAAATATCGACCAACATTCTTCCCATGAAATATCATACATGAATTGTCACCATATTTCTTTGAAGCCTACCAAATTCTCCTTTGACATGTTCATGTTTCATTTTCCATGTTGGATCAGACGCTGCTTTAGTTTTTTGATCTTTTTTGGAACAAAAACATAAATTTAAGCAGGTAAACTGCAGCTTGCGGGTATGGGTCTACAATTGTCTTCATGTGGATGTCAGGACTTAGTAAATTTGGCACATATACTTTTCCTTTTCTCATGAACAGGCAATGAAAGATGTGTAACCGGATGAAATTGCCCTCTGCAGATTGGGAATTGGTCGAGATGGTTGACAGATTTTTTTGGTATAGATGTTGATGATTCCATCAAAGATGGTCAGGTTGCAAATGAGGATGATGATAGAAGGGAAGGGACTTCTGAATCGAAATCTTTTCGTCTGCTCAATGAGTTGAGTGACCTTCTAATGCTCCCCAAGGATATGCTTCTTGAATGGGCTGTCAGAAAAGAGGTTAGCTTTTTAACATAAATAAAGTTTGAAGTTTAACCATTCCAGTAGTATTTTCTGATTTTTATTGTTTATTAAAGGTCTGTCCTTCAATTGGTCTACCCTTAATTACACGGATACTCTGCAACTTCACACCTGATGAATTCTGTCCAGATCCTGTCCCAGGTATTGTCCTGGAGGAACTGAATTCTGAGGTATGGTTTCTGGGCGCCAAATGTGCTCTTCCAGCTAACCTCTTCTTGCTAATGGCTTTAGATGTTATCACAGTTCTTTCAGGACCTGATTTTTTCAGAAAACTTCCTATCTTGTTAACATCTGTTCTACTTTTGTTTTCGTTAGTTACATTCACTAACAAGTAGAAAGAAAACCACCCATGGAAATGCATATTAGCACCCAGTTCTCCTGGGAAACCTACCTGCTGAAAACAAACAATTCTTATGGGCTTTCTCCAGTTTCTGGTTTATGTATGGTCAAATTAC
The DNA here is from genome assembly GCA_900491605.1 of Calamus simplicifolius. Classification (NCBI taxonomy): domain Eukaryota; kingdom Viridiplantae; phylum Streptophyta; class Magnoliopsida; order Arecales; family Arecaceae; genus Calamus; species Calamus simplicifolius. Next base: position 115,088 of record UESW01002658.1, on the reverse strand, counting down.
ATACCTGAAACCTTGCATTGTCAAAACTAGCTCTGCAGTCCCTGTGAAAATAAAGAAGAAAAGAGAGAGAGAGAGAGAGAGAGAGAGAGAGAGAGAGACTGCATCAGTTAATTCCTTGACTTTGTTGTCACGATTATGTTAATATGTATCCTTCAGATCCATGACTTATGCCATTTGCAGCGACCATATGCTTTCCACTATATATATATATATATATATATATATATATATATATATATATATATATATATAACTACCTATAATCAATATAGGTAGATTTGATTATATTCAAATGTAGAATGTAGAACTTAGTAGGTAAGTTTTTTGTCATCTTTCCGACCCTTGGTTCCATATTGATTCCATCCTATTTTTTTATTTATTTTTTATTTTGAGATATGTGAACTATATAGATCCCCATCCTCAGTGTGCGCGCGCGCATGCGTGTAACCAAATCTACCTCATATATATGTGTATATTATTCCCTCTTTTGTTCTCACTGATAATTTAGTTTGCCTAGAATTACTGATAGGTTTTTTTGGTGGACAAGCACCATATTTGCTTGTCATTGCAACTGCTTAAAGGAATCAGAGACATTTATCCATTCCTCCTAGGCAGGCTTAAACACAATATGCTTGATATACTACTCATTCTTGCATTTCTATGGCTGTTTACTGGATGGCATCTTCTATTGCTAAATTAAACCCTCTTGAATCCACGGGTGACTCTTTCCAATTAAATCTGCTCCAGCAGGTCCATTTTAGGTGCTAGCGTGATTCAATCCCTTGCTCAGTTTTAGTTCACCTCACTTTCTGCCTTGCCTTCCTTCTTAGACAAAAGACTTCCATAAGAGGTGGTAATTTCACTGCAGTGGGTTTATTAACCAATCCTCTGTCTTATCACGTAGTTTCTACATCTCCACTAAACAATTATCTAGACATGGATTAGTGAATATCATGATGGCAACAGATTTGTTAGCCTCTAATATCCTACTTCCCATGTCATCCTCAAGGCACTAACTTTTCAACCAAAGTGGAAGTCAGTCTTTAGTTTAAATACTTCATGATTGCCATTGGTGTCTCCTCCTTGCAGAGCTTGTTGGAACGTCGGCTATCTGACAAGGATTTGATCGGCAGCTTTCCATGTGCTGCTGCTCCTGTTGTCTATTCACCCCCTTCACCAGCTGATGTAGCAGTGAAAGTGGGTGATGCAGGCGGGAAAGCCGAGTTGGACCGGAGGGCATCAATGGTCCAGAGGAAGGGATACACCAGTGATGAGGATCTGGATGATTTAGATTTCCCCCTCACATCCATCATGGACAAAACTCCTCCAGTGTCCCCAGTTCTCGCAGATGGAACCCAGAAAGAAAGTAAACAAGCCAATGCAAGGTACAAACTCCTCAGAGATGTGTGGTCTGTCTGAATGTGATTATAGGCCTTCCATGGATCTCCACTTTGTTGAAAAGAAGGCATTACCAACGACAGAGAACTGAGACACTAAAGGCAATATTATTAAGGGCAACACAGTAAAGAAAAAAAAAAAAAAGCAATCTTGGTACCCTAAAGAAAGGACGATCTTAGCCTCTCCATCTGTGTTCAGGTGGCAAACCATAGGAAAAGATGATTTTTTTTTTCTTTCTTTAAAAAAATGGCCCTTGCGCCCACATTGTATCACATTCCAGCTTGTTGTTTTAGACAAGAACTACGTATACGGGCCTGATTGATTGATATGTTTGTACCTTTGTATAGCCTATTATATTCCAATGTTTTTTAGTTGGGAGGGGGGAAATGAATTCCGTTGCCTTTGCCAGAATGCATTGAATTCTGCATCATATCAATGGTTGAGATGATTAATTATGATAGCCTTAACGCTCCCACTCTTATCATTCTACAATTTCTCGACCAGTCGCTACCTATTTACAAAGCATCGGGCCCTCGAGCTAAAAGAGCATTTGATCGAATGCCGACTCGAATCACCTTGCGCCTCCATCCTCGTGGACGCATTAACAACGGTTCACGATTATCTTGCAACGGTGTCCCAATTACAGAAAGATGGCGAGGCATCCGAACAGACCCTAAAAGAGCTTAAATTCCTCTGAATTTTTAGCACCTACAAATCATTAGCTTGGTCTAGTTCTTGATCCAGTAAACAAATTTAGGTAAGTTGAAATGAAATTTTATCAAAGCTGCATCTCATGGATCCGAACCACCACGCAAAATTCCAAGCATGCAATATTTAAGCACGTAGCGGAATAAAGTAAACCATTCAAACAAGCAATTGCCAACCGATTACCATCAAGAACTGGTAGAAAGTACATGGTTCAATATAATGTAACTAAGGAAGATATTCTTAAATATTTCTTCAATTCAGCAAATAAAATCTCACGGTTCAACACTCAAATGGCATCCAGAAGTGTCTACAAAATCCGAAACCATTCTCCATAGCCATAATAACCTCAAAACAAGGCATACAACGGCCAAGAATTCAGTCTGCTTCCTCAACAATCTTAGTTCCTAAACCTTTAAAACCTTCTTGGGGAATCTCAGCAACAGTGACCAAAGAGTAGAGCTCTTCTTTTGCATCTTCCTCCTCATTCCTTCTACGGGCAATCCTCACACGAACCCGTCTTGGCACGCTCCGGATCCCCTGCTCCAGATATGCTTGTTGAGCTTCACATCAACCCTGACATCCGTTGTTCCCATGGCCTTCTGTGCAAACTTTCTGATCTCTTTAATGGCCTTCGGAGCCATCTTCTTGAAAGTGCTGATCACAAAATTACAAAAGAGCAAGCACATGTGTAATACTTGTTAACTGATAACAATGCAAGCACAACAATGAACAACTCTGATGTCATGTGAAAATTTGTCCGTGCACTTGCCTAAAGGATATATTGTTAACGAAATTCAGACTTGCTGTTCAAATAGGGTCAAACCCTAACTGAATAACAGTATCTAATACAGAGCATATCCAAAATTTATTGCAATGGTCCAAAATGGATTATCAATTCAATAAGCCTTAATTACCTAATTTGTTGCCCACCCAATGGCAAAAAAGTAAGAGAGACGTTAGGTACTCGATGTGTACTTTAGGTTTAGTCATACCTTATGATGTTAAACCAAAATGAGGCATGATACTAGGATACTTGACTCAAAACATAAGCAGTTTTAAACAAGTTGCCAAAACAAAAATGACATTGAGCAATTCAGAGAAAAATTTCCATGTAAACTTAAAGAAAAATGGCAGACCTCTAAAACTGACACTAATGTTGTTATGCTAAGAAATCTAAATCCAGGGCCAATTTCAAAAAGTCTCATGAAAAACTAATGTGAGTGATATTATGAGGCATGCTGGAGCTGCCCCATGTAGCGCATGAAAGCCCACCCAAACACAAACATTGTGCAGTACATGGACACCCATGATTGGGGGATTAGACTACTCCAGTCCATAACTGGCGCAGATCCAAAGTCGAACTTAAAATTGATTCAAGCTAACCAAAACCTTGTCTTGCTTGCATTCTGTGAAACATCACAAAACTAAAAATCTTGAGTTATATAAATTTTTAACAAATGAAAAATTGATATTCCAACTAAGTCTTCTAACAAATAGCATATAATGATTTGAAAGTAGCATCTTTCTAGTTTGTGCTGTTCCTGTTAAAATTTACATTTTGTACATTTGAATTAATACTTGGCTATTCTTACAAATATTGTCAAAATAATGATGCACCTTTTCTTGAGTACCATTAAATTCCTTCCTATTCTAGTTTGTTAACATTCTCAAGAAATGTAATAATGTAAGACTGATAAATTAGAAAGCGTTCTGCATTCAATCACAAAAAAAAAACATGTCACGATATTCAATCTAGATCATGTGGCTCATTAGTTGACTCATGCATCATTCTCAATCATTAGAATAGTCCAACTAGATTGAATTTAGAGAGTATGATAAAGCATTCAACATAACACAATTCCGAACTGTTACTTAATGTCGTGAATATAGAAATGTCAACTATTTCATGTGATAGTATAGAGATGGCATGAAAGTAACCAACATGTTACTCATCTCTTGACCCACAAAATCCAGTTAACCATTACACTAAGCATAACATGTGACCGACATTTCTTACTAACCATAAAATGTACCAAAAGCTTCTAAGTTTCCTTATTGACTAAAACCAACCACAGTTATTTTGTTTCATGATTTAACAACCACAAGTGGGAAATGAGAACAAGATACTTGTTATATAGAGCAGCAGACCTATGATCTAAAATACTGTCAGTACAACTACCTAAAGAACTACTGTTGTGCATAAGCCATATGAGCATCAAAGCCATGCTGAGCTACTAAATCCCCATTACCAATGATAGCATGTGCTGGCTACCATAAAGAAGCAAGAGTCTGACACCAAATAATTTCAAATTGCCAACATCCAAGAAAAGTGGCGGCTGATGATGCAGAACAGATCAATGGCTATATTTGTTATGCTAGTACCTCAAAAGAAGTACAGGAATATGAATGATTTAATATATTCATTCTACAAAGCCAAACATAGAGACAAAACAAAGTTAATCAAGGGGTCACACCAAGGACTAAATTTGCCAAGCTAATACCCCTAACAAAGTGCAATTGTATGTTACCATAAGTTACTAGAGTTTGGCTCATTTGATGTTTGTGACAGTCATGTTACAGTACCATAGATGGTTGTGATCTTCCAATCTCAATTTATTATTGGTGCAATGTGATAAATGAACATCTGATTTTGAAAATTATGCTTTTCTTGCAACTTTTAACAACAAAGTAGGTGTATTATTAAAAGATGTGAGTAGCATAGATTCAATTTAACTGGAACAAATAGATAAGTTCTTCATGCTAAAAAAAGCAAACAAAAAAAATACCAAAGTATCGCTATCACTGCACATATATGGTTGTGAACAGTTTTTCAATACAGATTATCAATACTTAAGAATTAAGATAACATTTATAAGTCTTAAGAATTAAGATAACATTTATAAGTTCCATGAAACATAGCCCTCTTGTAAACATCTTTTCTTAGACAACAGTTTAGAGAGAGAGAAACCAAGGAAAGCAAATCTCATATATATCAAAAAGCAGAATTCTTTTGACATTCCCACAGCAGAAGAGAGGTATACAAGCTACCTTGGACACAACATGAGCATCAGCATTGTAACATTGTGTGTGTGTGTACATCATTAATGCACCGGAGCAGTGTTGATGTCTGGATAAATGGACAGTATCCAAGGTGAATTTGAGTGCAGGCATTTGCAGGTGTGCCCATGTATGCACATGACCACATTGCACACTGCAATGAAGATTTTTGTCCATTTATTCAAGCATCGATGCTCCTAATATCAAGATGAGACATAATTGAATAAACAAAAAAATATCTTTGTTCTTCTTTGCAAAAATTACATTGATTCGCCATGTCTAGTACCCATTCATTCTCCTCTTATAGATACAATATATACTGACTTTAAGATCAAATCGAAGGAAATTCACCGTTCCTTTAGGGGAAAAAATTTCAAACGTCCTCTATCCATCTAACCTCGAGTATAACCAGGCCCACTCTGCACAATTCTAGTCCCGTTCCCCCTCTCACTCAGAAACCTAGCTGGATCCCTTTTTTAAGTGACATCACAAGAGATAAATAACAAAACCAATCCAATAAAGGAACCATAATACGTTAGCAAAAAAAAGGACCCATAATATATCCATAGCTATTATATTTAACTTCAGAACGGATCGAAAACGACGATGAAAGATATCAACGGGATCATGAAAAATCAAAGAAAACAATTCCGGATCTACGTAAAGATTTAAATTTGAGATGAACAAATCCACGATTCAAGCAATGAACGAATCCACGACTCAAACGGCTGCACATAACGAGGAGCGGGGGAAAAAAATATAGAAGGGGAGAGGGGCAAGAGGAATATACCATCCATGAAGGCGTTTGTGGAGGTTGATGGTGTACTCTCTGGTGACCACCTCCTCCTTCCGCCCCTTGCTCGCTTTCTCCACCATCGTCGCCGCCGCCGCCGCCGCCGCCGCTCTACTCTCTTTCCTCTAAAACCCTAAGCTAGGGGACCTGCGGCTGAAGAAGGAACCCTAAATTGGGCGCGGATGAGATATTGTGGAATGTTAGCCAAAAAAAACACCTAGAGTTGAAGCAAATAACGAAACCACCCTGCGGCTGAAGCCCTAAGTGCGATGGCGAGGGGAGATTCTAAATACACCCAAAAATTACTCTCCGCACACTAGATTTTTTTTAAAAAAAATTAAATTACTCTTCACACCCCTTAATTCTCTCTACATAAAATTTTTTTTTTTAAACTACCCTTAAATCCCTCCTACACATATTTTTCTTTCTCTCTACACCCTTCTCCTTCACCCCACTCGATCGACACCCTTCTCTCTTCCTTCTTCCTCTTCCCTTCTTCTTCCTCGGCCAGCAGCGATATGCGGCGAGTTGCGGCAGTGCAACATCAGCATCAACAATAGTGACGATGACAGCAGCGACAGCGATGACGATAGCGAGGCTTTCTGTTCGACGTTGGCGTTGATGGTGAGAGGCTATTCCCTTGCCCTCCCCCATTTTTGGGCATCAACGGTTTACCCCACAGGACCTGATAACAATATCAAGGGATCCAAAAAAAATTGTATTTCGTATTTAAATCTTGGAGTGTTCGGCCTGATTAGGCCAAACACGCTATGATTGTTCGACCTGATCAAGCCGAACATGTCATGACTGTTCGACTTGATCAAGCTGAACAATCGTATATATGTTCGTCTAGTCAGGCAGAACAATATCAAGGGATCCAATATATATATATATTATATTTTAATCTTGCATGTTAATGCTGATTAATACCATATTTTAGATATGGATGTTGGTCTCTCATGAGTTAGACCCACGACGTCAGCCAAAAGACGTCGTGCTAGGCATGCTGAGCCTAAGGTTCTTGTTGCACCATCGCCCCCAGCTAAGATAGTAGACGATGACATACCAGCTAGGGATGTTGAAGATGAAGTGGTTGGGCCATATTCAGACGGTCTAGAGGATCAGTTTGTCCTGATTAGTTTCAGGACACATATAACAGCCTCCATCTAAAGGCAACAGGTATTGTTTGTTTGTTATTGTATTATATTTTCTTTAATGTATTATTACAATGCTGTAATATAAATTATTAATATTATCCATTTATATTATAGGAACGACCCCACTGAAATACATGAACCATACCGCCAAGATAGGTGAATGGCAGTGGTGGGCATCAGGGCAATCCAATAGGGGGCCCTGATAAAACTAGTGCATTGCTCTTATAGGTTCACCGATAAGATTCTTGTCTCAAGCTTCATAAAGAAATGGTAGCCCGAGATGAATACCTTCCATCTTTCCTTTGATGAGATAATAATCACGTTGGATGACGTAGCTGCCATATTAGGGATTAATGTCACGGGTATCTCAGTGTCACTATCATGTGATAGGATGAGTGATCGGAATGCTGAGGACCTACTAGTGGAGCTATTGGGTGTGTCACAGATAAACATGCGTTAGAAGGCGTTATCAGTATGCGGTCAGTCTGTAAGGTTAGAATGGTTGAAAAGTAATTTTCATGCTGTATCTGATAGAGATAGCCACCATAGGATAAAGTGTGCAGCGCGAGGGTATTTGCTATTTTTGTTAGGGTGCACACTCTTTGTTGATAAAAGTGGAACGATGGTGTCTATAGCTTATCTTTCTCTACTTCGGGATTTGGATAGGGTTAACACATATGCCCGGGGTACTATTGCGTTGTCTTATTTATATCGCTAATTGGGGATTACGTCTAGGGCATCTGTTAGACAAATCTGTGGATATATGACGCTGCTCTAGGCATGGATTTATGAGCATTTTTCAGATCTCACTCCTCACCCATCCCTTGATTATACTGATGCCAGGCCCCGCATGCACCAATGGATTCCTAGTAATCCATCACATACCACGATGGACCATTTAGTGGTTCTACGTGAGTCATTAGACGTTTTGAGGGCTGATGAGGTATGTACCATAGAACTATTCACTTATATATTTTTATAATTTTGATTTACCATATATTACTAAACTGAATAATATTTATCTGTTGCAGGTAGTTTGGGATCCCTATTGTCATATTTGGAAGGATTATCTATTCCTAAATATTGCATTCTTTAGTGGATGCATGAAGTATATGGATGTCGTAGAACTCTATCATCTTGAAAGGGTTTTACGACATTTGGCAGGATGCAGATGATCTCCCGTGCACCAATAGCCCTTGCGCGAGCCAATAGAGGATCGACAGCAGGATCGTACCGCATTACGTACATCTTCTATGATCATACGTGGGAGAGGTGGAAGGATCACCTGCTAAGCAGAGCGACCAGGAGTCATCCGATTACCTAACCATCAGATTACATACCATAATATATGGATTAGTGTTCTCGTATCACGCACCTGGTAGTTCACTCCTAGAGAGCCGATCTAGTATCCTGAGCACGATATGAAGATGTTGATGCTGACATGCACCAGCAACATAATGCAGATGCCATTAGCATTGGTGCCAGCATTCTACAGATGGGTCAGGAGGAGGTTGTGTCATAGGGGATCGACCTGTACGACGTTATTTTTCATATGACATAGGTGTTGCAGAATTAACATATCTCAACAGATAAGCCTAATGTACCTGGCCCTAGTCATGCACCACCACAGCAGTACAGGCATCGACAATGGCGGGATGGGGATTGATGATGAGCTCTCATGTATTTTATAGCTATTAGCACTTATTTTTGTTAAAAAGGCATAATATTTTGTATTTATAAAATACAATGCATTTTGAATGAAAGTTTCAGTTTCCTTTAAATTTTCTTTTTGTGTGCTAGAGTCAAAATTTAATGCACTAAATTGAAATATGTCAAGCATTATACAGTGTTCAAAATATGTTTATAAATTTGAACTTTGGTTAAAAATGCACTTTACAGCTCAATAGTCTCGCTAATTATAACATCTGACGAGATATTTTCTTTGAATTATTGAATCCTAGAATCATATGAACTTGTCCATCCGGAAGCACAAGATAAATAATATGTTTGTCAGTTGGTTGCTATTGGCGGAATGGGATGACCCGACAACAGGAACACCTACAAATTTATAAATTAGTAAACAATATTACTCATTTAATTTATGAGCCATTTAAAGTGACTAAGAGTCATTTAATTAACACCTCCACAAAATGGTTACGATTTATGAAAGCCACTGCAATATCTTTGCGGGATAGAGGAGGAAGAGGCACCGATCTGAGAGGTAGGAATGTAAGATATTGTTGCAAGGAGAGATGGTATAGGATAATGTTATAGCAGGATGCTATAAGATGCCTCATATCTGACATAGTTATCCATTGATCATATGGTGGACAATCCTCAAAATACGATAATGCGTGAGCGATCTCGTCAAGCCTCCCTTCGATAGTATATAATACACGATAGTGCTCTGAATGACATTGCAACTTATGTAATAAATCCTTCCTAACACATAACCACAGTTGCCATCAGCTTTTACATCCTTGATATGCTGGATGTATGGTCTCAACCCATTTGGAATTTGATCAATATAGATAATTGGCTTATGTGATCGGATTCGAGGACGAATTACCTACAAACCACATCGAATGCTATAAATTATATCGAAAACAATCGCATACTATAAATTACCGACACGTCCCGACATGGGCCGACATGCCTCCGCACGGTATGCCCCAGTATGCCTCGGCACGGATTGGCATGCCTTGGCATGGCACTCTTTTATAAAAATAAAACAAATGCTTCTTACCTTTTTCTTCAGCTGCCTTTTTGACATCTGCAATTAAGAAGCCCCATCTAACTATTTAAATTTTTAGGCAATTATATCCAACTTTGATTCACAGCTTAGCTTCATACTCTGCACATTTATAGCAGGCACCATATCAAGTTTTCTCCAATAAGAATCTATGCAGTCGAGGAAAATAGACTGACCTTCCATCCTGTATCGCACAATCTTATGAGCACATGGTAAACCATGTGTGCATCGAATAGCACACCCACACGCTGAATCATCAATCCCAACCGTATTAGCTCGGTTTGATTGGGCGAGAATATGATTTAATGCATTTATAGATATGAAACCTCGTAGTTTTTTTTGAATCCAGCAGGCTTAAAGTTATGAGGCTTTAATGTCACTGCGTTGCTACTCAATCAAACCATGTATTTTTGTCCAAGATGACTCGAAAGTCCTTTGGCTTGATCCAAGCTGTCTTTTAAGCTTTGCATGTGCACTTTTAGCCCTAGTATAGTAAATAAAATTAAATCAAAGTTAGATAACAAAGACATAATTAAATTATAAAGTTGTTAAATGAATCAATTTCTTGTGATACCTATTTATTGTCACATTCCCATAGTGCCTACATGTGTTCGTCCATGCCGCAATAAATCTTTCCTTATATTTGCTCAGCCAACTATCTGACACATACCGTAAAGCATCTGGATATGTACTGAACTCTCTCTGGAATGCACTTCAGTGATCATTATACTCATCTTCTGTGGAGGACAACACTAGTATATTCTAACTCATTATAAACTTATCACATTTCTCCTTCGTTTTAAATAATCATTTGTACTATGTTAAAACATTCCTACTAATATGTCATCTACATAACAAATGTATTGCTATAGAAAATACCCTCTGAATTGCATTTAATAGAGCCAAGTCTTTATCTATGACTATCAGCTCAGGCAAAACATCAACATCCATGACATTGCGCAATCTCTCTAATGCTCATGCATAGTTATCTTCCCGCTCAGAGTCCATGTATGCAAAAGCAATATAAAATATGAGGTCAGTTGATATCACCCCCTTAATCTCCAAGAGAGGAAGACGATATCTATTCGTCTTGTATGTGCAATCCATTATCAAAGCATGAGAAAATGCATGTAAAAATCTATGCTGCCAAGGTGTGCCCAAAATAAGTTATGCACAACATCAATATTATTACAATTCCTATGCTACTCAATATATTTAGCCTTGGTTAATTTACCCAGAAGATATTGCATCTGTGATCTCTCAGCTTTCTCTGCAACCTTACACCTTTAACGTGCATTATAGATCGTCTTGATTGTCGTAACATTGAGGGCATCCCTTTACTTCAATATAGACAATATGTTCTTTGGTCGAACCAAACTCTTCGACATATCCACTAACAATAAAGTCTTCTGCTTAGATAATCGTTTAGCATATGAGTGCCCCTCGAGATGCTTTGCAGCCGAATGATTGTGCACTCTACAAACGATCATTAACATTTAATCATCTGCAGTGTCCAATTTCCTTTCTCTTAATGCAAAAGGGCATTCATACTTCTTTGTGCCACTAGCCCTGGTCTTTAATCCCTTTTCCTTTATGCTTGTACTTCTATAGGTACCATTCTTCTTACAACCAAACATAATTCTTGATTTCCTAACATTGCTACACAAATCAGAAGTTTTAATTATAACAACAAATCCATTCCTCCTTCTAGCTTTTTGACACCAATTATATAAGTCTTGTCTACTCTTGAATATTTACACATTAAATAGTTTAATATGAGTAGACAATTTTACACATAGCTCAATCAACTAATTAAACAATTACAAGAAAAATTATCAGACTTCGTAAGTTGTAAATTTATTTGTGTAATTCATCACACATTTAGAGCCAATCATGTTGCATTCGGCTGAAGCATCGCCCTACATGTACAAAAAATCATGTTAAATTGATATTTGGCCCATATAGCTTCTGTTCGGCTCTATGGGGCCGAACATTTACCTTCCGATCGGCCCATCATAACCGAATATAGGCTCTCTATTTGGCCTCGGCAGGGCCGAACAATGGTGATTTGTTTAACCCTGATAGGCTGAACAGAGCACGATTTTGGGAATTTTTTTGAAACATGTTAAAAACTAAACCTTTGCATTCGTAAAATCTTTCCAAATTGCTAGTTGTTTGTCCATTGTTCAAATGAAGGTTGAAATCCCTTCAAACAAGGGGTTTAGATGTTAGTAATGAATTAATGAATTGAGGGGGAGTGAGGCTATCAGCTAAAACGTTGAGGGGGGGGGGGGGGGTTGTTAACATCAGGGGATGGCAAATTACGTTAATGGATGTTAGTATTTACTTAAAAAAAATAAAAGAAATTTTTTATGAATAGAGAGGCAATTTCATTTCTGGGCACTGAACAACAGACCATCTAAAAAGAGGCCAGATGCGTTTGCGCCGCCCATTCTAGCCTATGTTTCATAAGAGGAGGCTGAAATATCTATGTCAATTGGAGTGTAGATATTATTGATTAAGAGGGACCTAAATCAGAATATAAAATCATTACTTTTGAGTGTTGCTGAAACAATTTTGTTGGATGAAGCTTCCCTGCCATCCAACAGAGAACCTTTATAATCCCACATGTGGATGAGGTTATAAGATAGGAAAGCCATCTTAGTTAGTTATTTGTAGTGAAAAATAGATGGTATGTGTTGCGGCCGACTCACGTATGATGAACGTCGGGCAGGCTGGAATCACTGAGTGCGTAGAAGGGCCGTCGTCTTCCTCCAAGAGCCTTGGTCTGTTGGAAAAGGCCGCCGTTTTTCTCCAAGAGCCTGCAAAAAGTTCCGGACCGGTGGTTCCGGCGGGGACTCTCCGACGCCCAAGTTAGTGAGTCGTCGAACAGGGATATGATCTTTGTAGAACTGTTGTAAAGCAAGTTTTATTTTAGAGAGAGAAAAAGAGTCCCCTTGCATGAAGCTCGGGTCCTCCTTTTATACCTATTGGGGATCCGTATACCTTGGTCTGTTGGAACCGTCGGAACTGTTCCGTTGTGATGTTTCATCGAACGGTAGGTTGTTGGACTGTTGCTGGATAAGGGCCGCTTATAGCGGTAACTGCTGATCAGGCTGACACGCCCGAGCTATCCGGCAGTAGTCCTTAGATCGCGGGGTCAGTTGCCTAAGACTAATCCTCGTATGAAGGTCGACACTGGGGGCCGACGCTGGGTGGCAATGCCGGATGTCGGAACCAAAGCTTCAGTACTGGGACTTATTAAGGCCGACACCTGTGGCCAATGTTGGAGGCCGATGCTGATGGCTGACGCTGGGGGCCGACACTGGAGGCCGACGCCGGGGGCCGGCGCTGGTGGCCGACACTGGCTGTCTGGCTCTGGAGGCCGACGCTGGCTGTCTAGCTCAAGAGGCCGACGCTGGCTGTCTGGCGCTGGTGGCTGACGCTGGCTGTCTGGCTCTGGAGGCCGACGCTGGCTGTCTGACTCAAGAGGCCAACGCTGGCTGTCTGGCTTCAAGAGGCCGATGCTGGCTGTCTGACTCAAGATGCCGACGCTGGCTGTCTGGCCCAATAGGCCGACGCTGGAGGCCGGTTCCGAAGACTGATGTTGGTGGCTTTGGGTTTTGTTGTCACATCATTGCTTTCGGAAATCGTGCAGAAGATAATAATACTCCAGGGGAAACGGCCAGCCGTATCAGATGCTCCCCCGCCCCTGAGATGGGTAAGCGTTTATTTATCTGCGAAAGGGGTGCGAATATCCTCTAGGTGGCCGGTTTCTGCGTCATTATTTCGCCTTTGTTGGGATTAGGGAGGATTTACCTCGGGCAAAGTTACGAAAAGGCGGACGGAATCATTGTGATAAGGTTGACTCCCCTTTTGCCGGTCTTTTCGAGCTTATCGTATTGGCAGGTCTTCGAAACGTCTCCCAACTGAAGACGGACGCATGGTCGGATCGGACGGTGAGGGGGATGTTTCGGAATGGCGCCATGATGGCAGATTGCCCTTATCTTCCTATCTTCCCCATTTCTTCCGCCATTGTCCCCTTTTGAGTCCGCCAGCGCTTCTGTCTTTCGTTCATTTTCTCTGTGCTCTGTCTTTGGCTCGCGTTTTTCTTCTCAGGTTAGTTCCCATGGCTTCTTCTCCTTCTTGCTCCATTTCCGGTTCTTGGGGGGGTTCTTCCCAGTCTTCTGAATCCCAGTCCATCCAATGGTCCACCTCATCTTCTAATCATTCACCAGAGCCACGACCAGTCGATCGTCCCTCAACCGATTCGTCCGACCGGCGGACAAACTTCCGTTAGAACCCGGCCGGCGGTTGCCGGCCCTTCTAGGGTCACCAAGGAGTCCCCCGAAGGGACTGCGTCGGCCATGTCTGCCCAGGACATCGCGAACTTAAGGGCCAGGTACGGCTTCCCTCCGGACCTTCACCTGTTCGCTCCCACCCCTAACGACAGGGCAACCTCTTCCCGTTCCAGGAGGGTTGCCTTGTACGGGGCCTTTTTTAAGGCCGGGCTTCGGTTATCAATTCACCCCTTCATCCTTAATCTTCTAGATAGGTACTCCTTGACCCCGTCCCAACTAGTTCCCAACTCCTTCCGAACTATTGTTGGTTTTTTAGTACTCTGCCATCTGCAGGATATAGAGGCTAGCATTTCCTTGTTCCGCAGCTTCTATACCTGCGCAAACAGTCGGGGTGGTGGTCTTTCACTCCTAGATCCAATAGGATTCTTAGGTTGTGCCTTCCTTCCTCCGTTAAGGGTGGAAGGACAAGTTTTTCTTCGCGGACGTCAGCGGGGTTCGTGGAAGCTGGGGGGTACCCAATATCGACGCCAACAGGGACTCCTCCATCCTTCCACGAGACCGGATGGCATTTGGGCAGCTCCTGACTGCCGATATTCCTAAGTGTAATAAGCTGATAGCCGAGGAGAATCTTCACCGTGCCGGCTTAATTCCCTCGAGGGGTGAGCACTAGTCCACTCGCCTCTCTTCTCTGTTCTTCTCCCTTCTCTTTTTTTTTTTTTAACTATCCCTTGCTTGCGTAGGGATGGCGCCGACTTTGCACAAGCTTAAGCAGGTAGCCGCCAAGAAGAGGAAGGCCGCGGGGACTGTGTCCCCTACCGAAGGGAGGGCTGCCACCAAGGTTCCCAGGAGGGCCGACGCCGGGAGGGTTGGTGGCAGAGAGACCGACGCTGGGGTGGCCGACACCGGAGGAACTATAGTCATGAAGCCCCTACGTGCCAAGGTCTCGAAGAAGGGCGGCCCCAAAAGGGTCGACACTAAAGGGGTCGACGCTCAGGAAGCCAAAGCAGTGGGGCCCGTGCGCATAGGCGAGGCGGCCTAGCCCCAGGCCGAAGAACCCGTCATGGAAGACGCGGCGAAGGCCAGGGCCGGCAAGGAGGTGGAGCAAGGCCCGCCGGAGGAAGAATCTCCAGCTCCAGCTCCTCCAATTATTTTACTTGACTTATCTCCTGATGGGAAGACGCCGTCTCCCACGCCTAAAGAAACGGATAAGGCTCCGGCGGCAATAGCGGCAACTCCAGTCGCAGCCTTGCCCCCTACGGGGCGGCAGTTGAAGCGCCCCTGCCCGCTAAGGGGCCGGATGCGACAGGCTCCGAGGCGGGATCAGCCTCGGTAGGTCCGACGCCCAGGGAAGGGAGGAGTATCGATCCCTCCTTCCAATCAATGCTGGCAAACCATAGCCGCTGGGCTACACGGGTCATAGAGGAAGCTTCAGTGGCGGAGGTGCAAGAGTACCTCCGAGGTCAGGGGTGTGTTACCTTTTTTCGTGAAGCCTCGGTGGCGCACCTCTGGGTGAGTTCTTGTGCTATTATTGTCCCTTTTCTTTTCCCCTTTTGCTTTCTTTATATCTGGATGTTTTCTTTTTTTTTTTTTTTTTTAGGCCCTAAACTCCCTTGTCGCCCTTAAAGATCTCTGGACTCTGAGCGACACCGCCATTGAACAAGCGCGGGAGGAGATGGTCTCCCTTCAAGTCAGAGCAGAAAAGGCGGCGATGGCTCTAGAGGACACCCGGGCCACCCTGACGGGTGAGGTAGAGGTTATTCGGCTTAGAGCCGAAAAAGCTGAATACGCGCTGGAAGTTGCCCAGCGTCGCGCTGCCAATGAGCTGGACAATGCTCAGGTGGCAGAAGAAAAGCAAAAAGCGGCCGAGGAGAAGCTGATGGCGACCGAGGAGAAGCTGGTGGCGACCGAAGAGAAACTGATGGCAGCAGAGCAGGAGGTATGTGTTCTAAAGACTCAATTGAGTTCTGCCTCCGCCGAGACCAATGCGGCTAAGGAAGCCACCCGCCAACACATAATTAAAATCGCGGATCTGGAGGCGGTAGTGGCGGAGGCCCAGAGAAGAGCCATCGAGGCGGAAAAGAAGGGGCCAATGTCATAGAGGATTATAAGAAATCCGCAGCCTTCGATGACGAGGTAGCCGAGTCAGCGGCGCTAGCTTATGACACCGGCTTCCAAGATTGTAAAAAGAAAGTCCAGGAGCTTTACGACCTGGAAGATATCGAGGAGCTGCAGCCTGACGACGTCCCTGAGGATGATGCCCCGCCTTCGGATGCCCATTAGCAGCTTTTTGTTTTTCTCCTTGTCGGAATTTTGTAAACTTCATCATCAATGAATATTTTTAATCTCTTTGATCCTTCAATTATGATCTACTTCATTTGTTCGAACTGCTGTGAACTGCCAGTCGATAGGATTATGTATAGTAGGTTACGCTAGATAGGACCATGATGCTGTCCTAAGCATTGACAAGACCGATATTCGGTGGTAGCGCAGATTTTAGTTGCTATCGTAAACGCGAGGTGCTGGTCCTCGGTGCCAACACATAGTTGGTCTTTACGGCCGACGCTGAGCGTCGGTCTTTCGTGCCAGCGCATAGCTGGTTCTTGACTGCCGGAGCGGATCCGGTCGTTTGCTGCCGACGCTGGGCGCCGGTCTTAGGTGCCAACGCGGAGTTAGTCTCTGACTGCCGGAGCGGATCCGGTCTTTTGCTACCGACGCTGGGCGCCGGTCTTAGATGCCAACGCGGAGTTGGTCTTTGACTGCCGGAGCGGATCCGGTCTTTGCTGCCGGCGCTGGGCGCCGGTCTTAGGTGCCAACGCGGAGTTGGTCTTTGACTGCCGGAGTGGATCCGGTCTTTTGCTGCCGACGCTGGGCGCCGGTCTTAGGTGCCAACGCGGAGTTGGTCTTTGACTGCCGGAGCGGATCCGGTCTTTTGCTGCCGACGCTGGGCGCCGGTCTTAGTGCCAATGCGGAGTTGGTCTTTGACTGCCGGAGCGGATCCGGTCTTTTGCTGCCGACGCTGGCGCCGGTCTTTGCCAACGCGGAGTTGGTCTTTGACTGCCGAGCGGATCCGGTCTTTTGCTGCCGACGCTGGGCGCCGGTCTTAGATGCCAACGCGGAGTTGGTCTTTGACTGCCGGAGCGGATCCGGTCTTTTGCTAAACATACTCATTCGAAAATAAGAACATGTCTATTATTCATGCATCAAACAGATTCAAGTTAATAACGATAGAATTCTATTGATAGTACCGTCGTAAATTGTCGGCATTCCAAGTTCGAGGGAGCAGCTTCCCGTCTAGCTCTTCGACTTTATATGCCCCATGGTGGAGTACCTCTTTGACACGGTATGGTCCTTCCCATTTTGGTGCCAGCTTGCCCCCTTCCGTTGGCTTTGATACTTCAGCTCTTCGTAGGACCAGGTCTCCTGGCCGGAATGTCTTGGGCCGCACCCGAGAGTTGTAGTGTTTGGCCACTCGCTGACGGAATGCTGCCATACGAAGATGCGCTTGATCTCGCAATTCTTCCACCAAATCCAGATCAGCCCTCAGCTGGTTGGAGTTGCTTTCTTCGTGGTATAATTCCGTCCGGGGACTAGGAGCTCCTATTTCCACGGGGATGACCGCCTCGGTCCCAAAGACCAAGCTGAAAGGGGTTTCCCCTGTGGGTGCTCGCGGTGTCGTGTGGTAGGCCCACAACACACTGAAAAGTTCTTCCACCCAGCGCCCTTTACAGCTATCTAGCCGAGCCCTGAGCCCTTGGAGGATGATGCGATTGGTCACCTCAGCTGCGCCGTTGGTTGGGGATGCCCTACGGAGGTGAATCGGTGACGGATGCCCAGGCCCTCGCAGAATTCTCGGAAGGCCGTGTTATCAAACTGTCGGCCGTTGTCTGTAACCAGGGTGTGTGGTAACCCAAACCGGCACACCACAGATTTCCAGAAGAAAGCCCTTACTTTGGCTTCCGTGATCTTAGCAAGAGCTTCCGCCTCGATCCACTTAGTAAAATGATCGACGGCCACAACTAGGAACTTACGTTGTCCGGAGGCAGGAGGGAAAGGTCCCAGGATGTCCATGCCCCATTGTGCGAAGGGCCACGGTGCAGCCAGAGGGGTCAGCTGGGACGCCGGTTGATGTTGGACGTTGGCATGACGCTGGCAGCTGTCACATCTTTTAACGAGTTCAGATGCGTCCTCTTCATTGTCAACCAATAATACCCCTGACGTAGAGCTTTATATGCAAGAGCCCTGCCCCCCAGATGGCTTCCGCATATCCCCTCGTGTATCTCTCGCAAAATATAATTGGCGTCGGTGGGACCGACACACCTGAGGATAGGGTATGAGAATGACCTTCGGTAGAGCTTTCCCTCCATAAGGAAGAACTTCGGGGCTCGTCTTTTAAGTTTCCTAGCTTCGGCAGGGTCTTCTGGGAGGATGCCTCAGTAAAGTATTGAACATAGGCGTCCATCCAGGAGGGCTCCTGCTCCACTGGCAAAGTTTCTCTTGGTACATCAATGCTTGGGGCTTCTAAGTGCTCCACATAAGCCTTTCCCAACATCCCATCAGCTGAGGCGGCGAGATGGGATAGGGCGTCGGCTCTAGCATTCTCTTGTCGAGGAATGTAGCTGACGCTGAAGTGAGTGAATGGGGAAACCATTGAGTGCACCGCGTCTAAGTAGCGGGCCATGATGGGATCCTTTGCCTCGTACTCCTTTGTAATCTGGCCAGCAACCAGTTGGGAGTCGGTAAAAGCCCTAAGGCGTTTCACCCCAAGCTCCCGAGCCAACCTTACTCCGGATAACAAAGCTTCATATTCCGCCTGATTGTTAGTGGCTGGAAAGAGGAAGCGAAGTGCACACTCAGTCACAACCCCATCCGAGTTGGCCAAGATGAGGCCTGCTCCGCTCCCTTGAGAGTTCGATGCCCCATCCACGTGAGGACCCACTCATCGTCACTGGTTCCAAGGGGCTGAGTGTCCGTAGGAGGTTCTTTAGGTGGCTCCATTCCCCAAGTACATTCGACCAAAAAATCTGCCAGACTTGAGACTTCATGGCCGAACGGGGGCGGAAAGATAATCAACTCCCCCAGCTTGAGGGCCCACCTGCCAGCCGGCCGGAAGTATCTGGACGAGCTAGAACCGTCTTCAGAGGCTGGTCTGTGATCACCGCGATCGGGTGGGCTTGGAAGTATGGCCGCAGACGCTGGGCAGACACGATCAATGCAAAGATGATTTTTCCATGTTTGAGTATCGGGTCTCTGCATCATGAAGCACCTTACTCGTATAGTATACTGGCCTTTGTGTGCCATCAGTGTCCACACGGACTAGCACAGAGCTAACAGCCTCAGGAGAGGCCGCAAGGTATAGAAGGAGCTCTTCTCCACCCGTCGGCTTGGCTAGCAGTGGCGGGGTAGATAAGAATTCTTTAACCCTTCGAACGCCTCCTGGCATTCTTTGGTCCACTCGAACTCGTTGATTCTGCGAAGCGCCTTGAAGAAAGGCAAACACCTTTCAGCGGACTTGGATAGGAAGCGGCTTAGGGCGGCTATCTTCCTGTCAGGCGTTGTACTTCCTTCTTATTGGCAGGAGGCCTCATGTCCAAGATGGCTTGGACTTTGTCTGGGTTTGCTTCGATCCCCTCCGGGTCACCATGAAACCCAAAAACTTCCCAGCTGTTACCCCGAATGCACACTTGCGAGGGTTCAGCTTCATCTGATACCGACGAAGGCTGTCAAAAGTTTCTGCTAGGTCCGCGATGTGGTCATGGCATGAACGCTTTTTGTCAGCATGTCATCCACATACACTTCCATATTACGCCCTATCTGACCTTCAAAGACCTTGTTCATCAGCCTCTGGTAAGTAGCTCCCGCATTCTTTAACCCGAAAGGCATTACCTTGTAGCAATATAGACCCCTTTTCGGTTATGAAGGAGGTAGCTTCTTCATCCTCCGGGTTCATCCGGATCTGGTTGTATCCAGAGAAAGCATCCATGAAGCTAAGGACCTCATGGCCGGATGTAGCGTCCACCAGTTGATCGATTCGAGGCAGGGGAAAGCTGTCTTTGGGGCATGCCTTGTTGAGGTCGGTGAAATCTACACACATTCTCCAGCTTCCGTTGGCCTTGCGGACTAGAACCACATTAGCCAACCATTCGGGTAGTGGACCTCCCGAATATGGCCCGCAGCCATTAACTTGCGGATCTCCTCGTCGATAGCTTTCTGTCTGTCCGGAGCGAAGTTTCTCTTTTTCTGTCGGACCGGCCGACACTCTGGCTTGAGGTTAAGTTGATGGGTGATTACTTCTTCAGGGACGCCCGGCATGTCGAGGATGACCATGCGAAGACGTCAGTGTTGGCCCGCAGGAAAGTAGAAGTTGATGACGTGCCTCCTCTGGGAGCGATGCCCCCAGCTGAACAGTCCTTGCCGGGTCATCACCCAAGGGGAGGGTTAGAAGGTGCTCTGCCGGCTCTCCCCTTCTTCCCAACTCCCTAGGATCGAGCGACTCAGAGGCTGTCGCTGACTCTGCGTTCAGCGGGCTGGGCGACAGATGGTAGCAAGGCGGAAGTGGGCTTTGCTCCCCCTTCATTTCTCCGATCCCTTCATTGGTGGGAAACCTTACCAATAATCTCTTAGTGGAGATCACGGCATCCAGCAGATTCAGCCCCGGTCTTCCCAAGATGGCGTTATAAGCCAGCGGGACCCGGACCACCAAGAAGTTTATGACCACGGTGCTCTGACATGGAGGAGTTCCAGCCGTGACCGGGAGAGCAATTTCGCCTTCGACGCTCACTGAGTCTCCCGTGAAGCCCATTAGCGGTGTGGCAACGGGTCGGAGTAAAGACCTTGATAAGTTCATCCGAACAAAAGCCTCATAACTCAAGACATCCACAGAGCTCCCACTATCAATTAGAATTCTTTTTACAGGGTGTTTAGCTATAGTCATGGACACCACGACGCTGTCGTCATGTTTATTAACTACCCCATCTAGATCCTTTCCGAAGAAAGGTATTACAGAGTCTATTCCCTCTCGCGGCCTCTTCGAACCACCATCCGCTCCCCAAGAGATCATAGCTATGGTCTTTTCAGTTGGGGTATTATCCACGCCAGCCGGGCGACCTGGGGGCACCGGGGCCCGTCGCGGGGAGATTCCCCTTCGAACAAACTTGCCCAGGTGGCCTTGCTGAACCAGCTCCTCGATGGCCTTTTTTAGATGGCGGCAGTCTTCGGTGTCGTGGCCGTAGTCCCGGTGGTACCGGCAGTAAAACTCCTTGTTGCGGGGCCCCCGGACTTCAAGGGAGCCGGACGCTTGAAATATGGTTCCTCCTCGATCTCCAGTAGGATGTGAGAGATGGGAGCCATGAGGGGAGTGAACTGCTCTTTAGGAACCAGCGCCTGTGGCCGGCGATCTGAGCGTCGTGGAGGCTCGGGCTTCGAGGTTGTGCACCAGCGCGGTCAGAAGGCGGTGGTTTATTACCGGGGTTCTTGTCAACTTCTCTCCTGGAAGAATCTGCTTCGTCAGCGCGGATGTACTTCTGTGCCCGGCTCAGAAGCTCGGCGTAGGAACGCGGAGGCTTCTTATCCAGGGAGTAGGCGAATCTGGACGGGCGAAGTCCTCTCTTCAGGGCCAAGGTGGCGACGGAGTCTCCAGGTTGTACACCTCCAGCGCTGCTTCCTTAAATCGAGCGACGAAATCCTTTAAGGTCTCGCCACTCTTCTGCTGGACAGCAAAGAGGCTATCGGCAACTCGTGGGATCTTTCGACAGGCATCAAAATGAGCCAGGAAGGATCGCTCAAGTTGCCGAAACGAGTTGATGCTGCGTGGGGGCAGACGGGAGTACCACGCGCGTGCCGCCTTACGGAGCGTGGCCGGGAAGGCGACGCATAATAAGGAATCCGTCGCTCCCTGGACCTGCATGAGGACTTTGTAGCTTTCCAGATGGTCCAGGGGGTCCGTCGTTCCATCATATGGATCCAATTGAGGGAGACGGAACCGGGGGGGACCGGTTCCTCCATGATATGGCGAGAAAGCGGGGGGCGATGCTCATACTCCGCTGCATAGGGATCGGCGATCCGACGGCTGAGTTCGTCCAACCGCGATGGTACTCGTCAAGCCTTTGCTCGGCCCGACGGGTGGTTTTCCGGGGAGTGTTACCTCGGGATGAGTCGGAAGAAGAAGATCGCCGGCGCAAAGAATGTGCCCGCTTGGACTCCTTTTCTTCCGGTCGGTGGTGGGAACGGCCGGAGCGACGGGAGGGAGACCGTCGCCCCTTGGGATGATTCGGAAGAAGAAGATCGCCGGCGCAAGAAGTGCCCGCTGGACTCCTTTTCTTCCGGTCGGCGGTGGGAGTGACCGAGGCGACGGGAGGGAGACCGTCGTCGCTTCGAGGTCCCTTGGTGATGAGGTTCGGGGGCGAGCGGTGAGAGACCTCAGGCGGGGTCCCTCCTTGGTGAGACTGAACTGTTCCTCGCACCCCTTCGCCCATCGCAGGGGGTTGAGTTACAGCAGCCACATATGCTCTTGCAGCCCCCGGACCATCGTCGTCAGATCCTGGACCTGATGGGCTAGACATCAAGCCGGTCGGGTTGGCTTGTCGGTGCGAGGGGTGGAGCATGGGGGTTGGCCTCCGAATGCTCAACTCGCGGGATGTGCCCGGCTGCCTGGCTGGAGGAAGCCTCTTGTGCTCGCGTGGTCACCATCGCTTCCTTTGCAAAACTGGAGGGGTTCCAGGAGAATTTTTGACCTGGCTTGCCCCCTTCCTGGCGCGCCAATCTGTTGCGGCCGAATCACGTATGATGAACGTCGGGCAGGCTGGATCACTGGGTGCGTAGAAGGGCCGTCGTCTTCCTCCAAGAGAGGCCGCCGTTTTCCTCCAAGAGCCTGCAAAAAGTCCCGGACCGGTGGTTCCGGCGGGGACCCTCCGACGCCCAAGTTAGTGAGTCGTCGAACAGGGATATGATCTTTGTAGAATGTTGTAAAGCAAGTTTTAAGAGAGAGAGAGAGTCCCCTTGCATGGAGCTCGGGTCCTCCTTTTATACCTGTTGGGGATCCCGTATACCTTGGTCTGTTGGAACCGTCGAACTGTTCCGTTGTGATGTTTCATCGAACGGTAGGTTGTTGGACTGTTGCTGGATAAGGGCCGCTTATAGCGGTAACTGCTGATCAGGCTGACACGCCCGAGCTATCCGGCAGTAGTCCTTAGATCGCGGGGTCAGTTGCCTAAGACTAATCCTCGTATGAAGGTCGACACTGGGGGCCGACGTTGGGTGGCAATGCCGGATGCCAAAACCAAAGCTTCAGTACTGGGACTTATTAAGGCCGACACATGTGGCCAATGTTGGAGGCCGATGCTGATGGCTGACGCTGGGGGCCGACGCTGGAGGCCGACGCCGGGGGCCGGCGCTGGTGGCCGACACTGGCTGTCTGGCTCTGGAGGCCGACGCTGGCTGTCTGGCTCAAGAGGCCGACGCTGGCTGTCTGGCGCTGGTGGCCGACGCTGGCTGTCTGGCTCTGGAGGTCGACGTTGGCTGTCTGACTCAAGAGGCCGACGCTGGCTGTCTGGCTTCAAGAGGCCGACGCTGGCTGTCTAACTCAAGAGGCCGACGCTGGCTGTCTGGCCCAATAGGCCGACACTGGAGGCCGGTTCCGAAGACCGATGCTGGTGGCTTTGAGTTTTGTTGTCACATCATTGCTTTTGGAAATCGTGCAGAAGATAATAATACTCCAGGGGAAACGGCCAGCCGTATCAGTATGTGATTGCTAAATCGTCAACCTAATAATTTTTCAAAGCCATGCACATATGAAATTCAAAAATAATTTGACAGTTCATTATATAGGCAATGAAATCTTGAACATATTGAATTTGAATTTTTATTCAAACCATGTGATACCCCAAATTTAGTTCTATATTGGATAAGAAAGAAAGTATTATTTACCTATGACTTAGATTCATTTGCTATCCATTAATTTTTACTTGAGTTTTTAAGACATCGTTTCAATTCGTTAACAGAATTAATTAGGTTAGTACGTGGGTTTGAAGCATTACAAATGGTATGAGAACCGACTCAAGTATGCAAAAGTTGATGGACATAAGAAAAGGACTATCCATGGAATAATGGTAGAGCCCGTAAAGTCACCCTTAAAGCACCAATAATCGAGTTTGAGAGTAGATTCTGGCTATGTGGCATACAACATTATAAAGAAGAAAGATTGTGATATTTCAAATTTAGCCCTATATTAGATGAAAGCATTATCTGCCTATAACTTTCAATTATTACTTATTAATTTTAAAGTTAATTAGAGTAACAGATGGGCTTACGGTGTTACAAACTATCAACTACAATCTAATGGTCAATCAGATTACAGCTGCATTCTTGGGGAAAGATCGGATGGTTATGGCTTTCACATGTCCTAATTAACATAGTGCTGCTTGTCATCTTTGTTTCTGAAATAAAGTTAATAAGAGCATAGAAGGGGAGAACCCATTTGAGCATTGAAAGTTAGCTCTGAAATAAAATTTTAATAAAAAAATGCTAAATTTCAGAGAAACCATAACCTTTACATTGTTGATAAAGAGCCGGGAAAATCCTTGAAGTCTACCTCCTAAAAGATTAAACTCCAAGATTAAAATAGACCGAATAAGTTTCATCTCTCAAACTCATCAATGGTTGCAACAGGAAATTTCTTCTTGTCCCCATTGCCATGAAACTGACCGGATGGTACTCACTTAACCCTTTGCTTAGTGAAAAACTTGCAGCTCGCTGGAATGCAGTATCATTGCGTTTGTCTCCTTGGCAAAGAAGTTGAATGTCTTTGCTTGCAGAGTCGTCGATCTTGTGATAAACAAAGCAGCCAGGCGTGCTTTCTGACTCTAATGAAATAGTGCTTGAATCACCATCAAGTCCAGCAGCCACCCGAAATTTTGATGTGTCAGTTCTATTAGATACCATCTCTGAGATTACAGTGACTACAAGGCTCTTGTTTGGACCTCGGTGCTTGACCAATCTTCCTGGGAGATCAAATGGCTCGAGCATGATGGATTCTCCAACGAGATCCTTTGGAGCTGGAAATTGGGATTTTCTGGTGTTGTTGTACACAAGTCTGAAAGTAGCTTGGGCAGCAGCATTAGTTCCAAGCTTTGGTGATTCCTCCATGGTGACCGTGCGCTCTTGGTCTTCTCTAGAGACGTTCAAATTCGAAAGGAACAGAGTCTTGTTCGCACTTTCTTGAGTAAGAGATATCAGCTGAGAATTATAAGCAGCTGGAACTGGCAATATCCAATCAGAATGTGAGCTGGCACTCCCATTCTTCAAATCCCATGCACCACAGGACAGACCAGCAAGAAGGTAATGTCCATAGAGAAATGCTTTTGTTGATGCGTACTCAGGACGATCATCTGTGAGGATGAAGTTTATTGTTATATTTGAGAAGCACCAAACATAAATCTTTGTGTGATGTGAGAGAGTAGCAGGGAGATATGGCAATGCATGCCTCCCCTGTTTCAGTAGAAAGAATTTGGCAATGCATGAATGATGATGAAAAATAGAACCAAGCTTTTGAAATCAAATATAAATTAGACTGAACGAAATCAACATAAGAAATTATGTGATCGACTAATTATTGACAAGCTTTTTTAGGATATAACCTTGTATAGCCTCTGTCCACAAACCAATTGGCAATTGAAGGGCCACCCTGTCTTCGTGGCTCCACTTCTCAGTGATCGACAACGCACCACCTAAAATAGTTGACAGATAATTTCCAAAACTATGGTCGATCATTTTAGTAGTAATTCAGCACCAACTCACTCTTGACATTTTTTCAGCATTAAACCGTTCAAAACATTGAAATTTTGTTCTGTATCGGACGCAGCACACAATCTAGAAATCATCAGCAAAAAGAAACTCACCTGGAGAAGGCACCATTAAATCTTTTCCATTAAGCGTAGCCTTTGCGCCATGAGAAGATGTCCAAATTGGAATGCGAATTCCTATAGTGGATTTTTGGGCCACCAACTGTGAGATGTAGATGTTAAAAATTTAGAAAACATTCTCACTTATTGGAAGACAACTGATATTGGTTCATATATGAAATATAGTTCAAAGTTTCAAAGAAATTTAAAATTTGTTCCATGACCACTTTTCAAATATTCAGCTAAGGAATTATATATTGTGATGAGATTACAACAACTACGCAATTGAATACCAAGCTTCAAATGAGTTAGTTGGATATAATAATCACCTGGTTAGAAGATATAGTGTATAACACTCGCAGGTATGGGTCCCATGAAGAAACTTGTTCTACTCTTTGTTGCAGCTGAATTCCTCCAGACCTCCAATTCAGAGTACTAGATATAAACTGAATGACATGAAGCTTAGGGATGCTTCCCTCTTCCTCGAAGTATATTGAATCACCCAACTTTGAGAATGATTCAGTAGCTGTGGGAGAAAAGTTGAATCATCGACAATCAGACAAAGTAGCAGCAAAAATATATTGCACATGGCTAACATATTTTTATTTATGGCACCTTCAAAAATGTACTTGAATTCAATTCTTGATTTCTGCCTGTGCAATCATATAAAATTTTCATTCCTAAGCGTGCTTATGAACATAAAATGAATGGCTAAAGTTGCTTACGAAAGGTCGACTCCAAAAAGCTAACTACTGTTGTTGGATGCGATAAATTCGGTGATTATTAGAAGGGTAATGCTTGTTATAATACTAAATTTTCTGCAAACAGGAGTCAAAATTTTTATGAAAAGAGTTACAGCTACACCAGATTATATATGTGCCTTCAAAATCTTTAACTTGATGCCACCGAAAAAAAAAAAAAAATTATTGCAGGTGAGAGGCACAACCTGTCCCGTAGCAGCACCAAAATTTATCGAATGCGTTTCCCCAGCCACCTTGACCATTAATTGCTTTCGAGCCTCCTGGATTCATGGGAAGAAAATAAATCATGATTCCTGGTTCTCTTCCTCTTTGAATGCCCAACACACCATTTGTAAGTGCTCGCTCGTAGTAATCCGCATAGGCCATTTCCTTTGTCCATCTAAATAAACTTCGTGAAACCTGCAGCAATTGCATTGCAGTGGAATATTTATTCCAGCTTCCATATACAGGGTAAAATACTGATTACTTTCATGCAGTTTAAGTATTACTAAGATATATCTGCATGGTTTGAAATATTATACTTAGCTATCATATACTTTAAATGCTATCAAATTATGCCTATATAGCTTGATATATAATACTTTAACTATTATATGATGACGCCCAACCTGCACGTCGGGAACGGATTGATTTTCTAGGCTCCGCTTCACCAGGTTACCTGCAAAGAAGTCCCAGGACCGGAGAGGATTCTCCGGTGAGACCCTCCGACGTCCAAATTAGCAATTGAGGTCATAGCCGAAGAGGAGCTCGAATGAGCTCTTTTTAGGTGAAAGGGTGCTCCAGAGGAGAAGAGATTTCTCTCTGGGTCTTAAGATAGCAATTTTTCCGGGGATTATCGCGCATACCTGTTTACTGAGTGGATTCACCTTTTTATAGGGGTTGACCCTGGCATGATCACGTGGGATTCTGTGAGGAGGGAATATCCGCGGAGTTCTTGGAGTTGTGTGAATCTGCGCTGGTTGGTGGGTCCTGTCTCATCGGAAAGGGAGAAAGCGGCGGTTGGTGGGCTAAGTCCCATCAGTCAGCGGGGCTATTGGGTAGTTGGGTCCAGTCCCATCAGCAGCGTGGCCAGCGGGTAGTTGGATCTAGCGTTGTCAGGCGGTGCGGGTCAAAGAGGTAGCGTCCCGAGCTACCAGGGCCGTGTTGGGGCAGGTTTGGAGGAAACCAGGAAGTCTCGATTCTCTCGGGGGAGCCAAAGCTTATCTGGGTCGGCCAAGGATGGTTGGAGCCGACCTTGCCGACTAGGACGTGTCGGGGCGGGGCCGACTCAGCGATCCTGGAGATGCCAGGGCTGAGAAGGGCCGACTGGGAAGGATCGGGGCCGACTCGACGAGCTTGGAGGTGTCGGGGCCGACCAGGAAGGGTCGGGGCCGACTCGGCGGGCTTGGAGACGCCGGGCCGAGAAGGGCCGACCAGAAAGGGTCGGGGCTGACTCGGCGGTCTCGGAGACGCCGGGGCCGAGAAGGGCCGACCAGGAAGAGTCGGGGCCGACTCGGCGGTCTTGGAGGTGCCGGGCCGATAAGGGCCGACCAGGAAGGGTCGGGGCCGACTCGATGGGCTTGGAGGCGCCGGGGCCGAGAAGGGCCGACCAGGAAGGGTCGGGGCCGACTCGGCGGTCTTAGAGGTGCCGGGGCCGAAAAGGGCCACCAGGAAGGGTCGGGGCCGACTCGGCAGGCTTGGAGACACCGGGACCGAGAAGGGCCAACCTGTAAGGGTCGGGGCCGACTCGGCGGGCTTGGAGACGCCGGGGCCGAGAAGGGCCGATCAGGAAGGGTCGGGGCCGACTCGGCGGGCTTGGAGATGCTGGGGCGCACCATGTTTTGATTTTACCGAAATTACCCATGTGGCTACATTAGCCACATCAGATGCCCCCGCCCCTGAGCGCTAAGAGCCACGCGTCTACAATCCTTTGGGCGAAAGGGGCGCGAAAATTCAAAAAGAATGATTGCCTCATTTAGTGCGCTTTAAATGGGCTGATGTGCTGGCTCTTTGTTTTGAGGCAGTGTCGCTTCGAAGATCTCCCGTAATCATGCGTTAGGTGGTGATGACATTGGCGTCGGACGCTCCGGAGAAGGAGCCCATTGGGTGATGGGAAAAAGGCGAAGGGCATCATTGCTGCTCTGTTTTCTATGGCCCGCGATTGGCCGGGGATCGCGTCTTCTGGAATGGATCGAGGCGGCACGCCTCGGGCGCAGGCGAGATTTTCGGCCGGCAGTCTGCGACGCAATGGGCGTGCGCCAGATGGCGGGATCTGGGGCGGCGTTAGCTGGAGAGGGGGGGCTATAAAAACCTCCCAAGGACCTGTAGAAACCTTTACGCTGCCATTGCTTTCTTCTTCTACTTTCTTCTTCTTTGAGTTCTTTTGCGACCTGAGTCTTTCCAACTCCCAGGTTAGTTTCATCCCTTTTTTTTTACCTATGGACCGTCGTGCCATTAGAGAGGGCAAGAGACCCGTAGAAGAGTCTTCCCAGTCTAGCAGTGAGGACCAGGCCCCTGTAGCTAGGAGTAGAATGCCTCAGTCGGTGGGCGGTGTAGTCATTCGTGGTGAATCGGGGGCAGTAGGTCCCTCGATCACCTCCGGTCCTCCTATTAGGGCAATTCCCTTGTCCTCTCACCGTTCGGCGTTTCCTCCGGCGGTGAGTTCCGATCCAGCGGGTCCAGCTGGGTGGCTTCCACCATGACCTCTAAGGACATAGAGACCCTTAGAGCTAAATACAATGTCCCTGACTTCATTGACCTGTCCGCCGGGGCCCGAGGACAGGGTGACCTCTGACCATCCGGGCCGGGTCGTCTGTACGAGGAGTTCTTCCGGTGCAGCTGCGCCTTCCTTTCCATCCTTTTTCCTTAATCTCTTAGATAGGTATAGGTTAGTGCCGGCACAGTTGACTCCAAACTCGATTCGGATCATTTGCGCCTTTGTAATCTCTGCCACTTCGAGGGGGCCTGCCCAGGGCTGTCCCTATTCCAAGCTTTCTATAAGCTCCGCCGCCAAGGTGAGGGTGCCTGGTGGGCATTTACCGCCAGGCCGGGTAGAACCTTCCCATTGGTCTTCCATCCAAAATTAGGGGTGGAAACCTAGATTTCTCTTTGCCCATGTCGAGGGGGTTAGGGCTGCTTGGAGGTGTCCCATTAGCCGCGATTTCTCTTTGCCCATGTCGAGTGGTGTCCCATTAGCCGCGATGTCGGCGAGCTCCTTTTGAACCGCTTCAGGGGTTTTGTGTGCCGTCTGAAGGGCGACTCGATCGGGTACGGAGCTGCTTGGGTCTTAACCGACTCGGGGGGCACCGCCGTGCCGAGGCCGAGTGGTGTCCCATTAGCTGCGATGCCGGCAAGCTCCTTTTGAACCGCTTCAGGGGTTTGTGTACCATCTGAAGGGCGACTCGACCGGGTACGGAGCTGCTAGGGTCTTAACCGACTCGGGGGCACCGCCGTGCTAGGGCCGATGGTGTCCCGTTAGTTGCGATGCTGGCGAGCTCCTTTTGAGAGATCTGGTCCTTGGAGGCAAGGGAGAGTAGGTCGTTACGTCAGAAGGGACCCCTTTATTGCTCACGCCCTAGGGGAATACATTATTGATAATATTGGCGAAGGTTATCCGCATTCCAGGTGCGTGGAATGGGTTATCTATCGAGCTGTTCTAATTTGTATGCCCCCGATGGAGTNCACGGCCGGCCACCTTGGCCGGCCGGACCGCCACCGGACGCACGCCCGGCGCCGGTGGAGGCGACAGGTCGGAGCTCAGGCCCGGCGAGGCGGCGAGCACGCCGCCGGGCCCGAACCAACCAGCGGAAGCCAGGCTTCGCCACGCGCGAGAGAAGGGCCGATTGGCCCTCTCTCTCTTCTCTCTCTCCACCACCACCCCGCCGGACACCTCTCCCGGTGCCGGCGGGGTCGCCGGCCGAAGCTCAGGCCCAGCGAGGCGGCGAGCACGCCGCCGAGCCTGAACCAACGATCAACCAGTCCCTCTTCTCTCATTCTCATTTTCTTTTCTCTGCCTCTCACGCTCTCTCTGTCTCTCTCGCTCTCTCTCTCTCTCTCTCTCTCTCCCTCTCCAGAGGCCAGGGGATTACCTGAAGGAAACGGAAGCCAGGATGATGGAGGGAGTCTCCCTCCATCACATATATAATCCCCTACATAACGCTTCAGTATAAGGGTTCGGGAAAACGAAGCGCTTCGCTGAGAGCGAAGCGTCAGACAGCACAGGACCAAGTCCTGAACTTGGTTCACATGAACCGGGAACCGGGTACTACAATCCCGATCGGCGATGATCCGACGGTTGCGATCGATCCAAACCATGATCGATCCCGGTCGGCGATGACCTATCTCGGACCGTGGCGATCGATCGGATCGGCGATGATCCGACGGTTGCGATCGATCCAAGCCATGATCGATCCCGGTCGTCGAGTATGCGACGGTTGCGATCGATCCCATGATCGATCCACGATCGATCGATCCCATGATCGATCCCGGTGGCATCGACCTATCTCGGACCGTCGCGATCGATCGGATCGGCGATGATCCGACGGTTGCAATCATCGAAGCCATGATCGATCCCGGTCGGCGATGATCGACGGTTGCGATCGATCCAAGCCATGATCGATCCCGGTCGGCGATGATCCGACGGTTGCGATCGATCCAAGCCATGATCGATCCCGGTCGGCGATGATCCGATGTTGTGATCGATCCAAGCCATGATCGATCCCGGTCGGCATCGACCTATCTCGGACCGTCCGATCGATCGGATCGGCGACGATCCGATGGTTGCGATCGATCCAAGCCATGATCGATCCCGATCGGCGATGATCCGACGGTTGCGATCGATCCAAGCCATGATCGATCCTGATCGGCGATGATCCGATGGTTGCATCGATCCAAGCCATGATCGATCCCGGTCGGCGACGACCTATCTCGGACCGTGGCGATCAATCGGATCCGACGATCCGACGGTTGCGATCGATCCAAGCCATGATCGATCCCGGTCGGCAAGATCCGACGGTTGCGATCGATCCAAGCCATGATCGATCCCGGTCGGCGATGATCCGACGGTTGCGATCGATCCAAGCCATGATCGATCCGATCGGCGTCGACCTATCTCGGACCGTGGCGATCGATCGGATCGACGATCCGACGGTTGCGATCGATCCAAGCCATGATCGATCCCGGTCGGCGATGATCCGACGGTTGATCGATCCAAGCCATGATCGATCCCGGTCGGCGACGATCCGACGGTTGCGATCGATCCAAGCCATGATCGATCCTCGGTCGGTGCGATCGATCCGACGGGTTGCGATCGATCCAAGCCATGATCGATCCCGGTCGGCATCGACCTATCTCGGACCGTCGCGATCGATCGGATCGGCGATCCGACGGTTGCGATCGATCCAAGCCATGATCGATCCCGGTCGGCGATGATCCAACGGTTGTGATCGATCCAAGCCATGATCGATCCCGGTCGGCGATGATCCGATGGTTGCGATCGATCCAAGCCATGATCGATCCCGGTCGGCGACCTATCTCGGACCGTCGATCGATCGGATCGGCGATCGATCGATTGCGATCGATCCAAGCCATGATCGATCCCGTCGGCGATGATCCGACGGTTGCGATCGATCCAAGCCATGATCGATCCCGGTCGGCGTCGACCTATCTCGGACCGTGGCAATCGATCGGATCGGTGATGATCCGATGGTTGCGATCGATCCAAGCCATGATCGATCCCGGTCGGCAAGTATCCGACGGTTGCGATCGATCCAAGCCATGATCGATCCCGAATCGGCGACGATCCGACGGTTGCGATCGATCTAAGCCATGATCATCCTGGTCGGTGATGATCCGACGGTTGCGATCGATCCAAGCCATGATCGATCCCGGTCGGCATCGACCTATCTCGGACCGTCGCGATCGATCGGATCGGCGTCGATCCGACAGTTGCGATCGATCCAAGCCATGATCGATCCCAGTCGGCGATGATCCGACGGTTGCGATCGATCCAAGCCATGATCGATCCGGTCGGCGATGACCTATCTCGGACCGTGGCGATCGATCGGATCGGCGATGATTCGACGGTTGCGATCGATCCAAGCCATGATCGATCCCGGTCGGCGAGTATCCGACGGTTGCGATCGATCCAAGCCATGATCGATCCCGGCGATGATCCGACGGTTGCGATCGATCCAAGCCATGATCGATCCCGGTCAGCATCGACCTATCTCGGACCGTCGCGATCGATCAGATCGGCCACGATCCGACGGTTGCGATCAATCAAAGCCATGATCGATCCCGGTCGGCGATGATCCGACGGTTGCGATCGATCCAAGCCATGATCGATCCTGGTTGGCGACGATCCAACGGTTGCGATCGATTCAAGCCATGATCAATCTCGGTCGGCGATGACCTATCTCGGACCGTCGCGATCGATCGGATCGACGACGATCCAACGGTTGTGATCGATCCAAGCCATGATCGATCCCGATCGGCGATGATCCGACTGTTACGATCGATCCAAGCCATGATCGATCCTGGTCGGTGTCGACCTATCTCGGACCGTCGCGATCGATCGGATCGGCGATGATCGGACGGTTGCGATCGATCCAAGCCGATGATCGATCCCCATGGATCGGTCGGCGACGATCCGATGGTTGTGATCGATCCAAGCCAGGATCGATCCCGGTCAGCGTCGACCTATCTCGGACCGTCGCGATCGATCGGATCAGCGACGATCCGACGGTTGCGATCGATCAAAGTCATGATCGATCCCGGTCGGCGATGATCCGACTGTTGCGATCGATCCAAGCCATGATCGATCCTGGTCGGCGATGATCCAACGGTTGCAATCGATCCAAGCCATGATCGATCCCGGTCGGCGATGACCTATCTCGGACCATCGCGATCGATCGGATCGGCGACGATCCGATGGTTACGATCGATCGAAGCCATGATTGATCCCGATCGGCGATGATCCGACAGTTGCGATCGATCGAAGCCATGACTGATCCCGGTCGGCGATGATCCGACGGTTGCGATCGATCCAAGCCATGATCGATCCTGGTCGGCGACGATTCGATGGTTGCGATCGATCCAAGCCATGATCGATCCCGATCGGCGATGACCTGTCTCGGACCATGGTGATCGATCGGATCGGTGATGATCCGATGGTTACGATCGATCCAAGCCATGATCGATCCCGATCGGCGATGATCCGACGGTTGCGATCGATCGAAGCCATGACCGATCCCGGTCGGTGATGATCCAACGGTTGCGATCGATCCAAGCCATGATCGATCCTGGTCGGCGACGATCCGACGGTTGCGATCGATCCAAGCCATGATCGATCCTGGTCGGCGACGACCTATCTCGGACCGTGGCGATCGATCAGATCAGCGATGATCTGACGGTTGCGATCAATCGAAGCCATGATCGATCCCGGTCGGCGATGATCCGACGGTTGCGATCGATCCAAGCCATGATCAATCCCAGTCGGCGACGATCCGACGGTTGCGATCAATCCAAGCCATGATCGATCCCGATCGGCGATGACCTCTCTCGGACCATGGCGATCGATCGGATCGGCGACGATCCGATGGTTGCGATCGATCAAAGCCATGATCGATCCCGGTCGGCGATGATCCGACGATTGCGATTGATCCAAGCCATGATCGATCCCGGTCGGCGATAATCCGACGGTTGTGATCGATCCAAGCCATGATCGATCCCGGTCGGCGACCTATCTCAGACCGTGGCGATCGATCAGATCGGCGACGATCCAACGGTTGCGATCGATCGAAGCCATGATCGATCCCGGTCGGAGATGATCCGACCGTTGCGATCAATCCAAGCCATGATCGATCTGATCGACGACGATCGATCTCGGACCATCGCGATCGATCGGATCGGTGACGATCGAGGGTTGCGATCGATTGAAGCCATGATCGATCCCGGTCGGCGACTACCGATCTCGGACTGTTGCGATCGATCGGATCGGTGACGATCCGATGGTTGCGATCGATCAAAGCCATGATCGATCTCGATCAACGATGATCTGACGGTTGCCATCGATCCAAGCCATGATCGATCCCGATCGGCGATGACCGATCTCGGACCGTCGCGATCGATCCGATCGGCGACGACCTGACGGTTACGATCGATCGAAGCCATGATCGATCTCGATCGACGACGACCGATCTCGGACATTATTAATTTTTAATTATATTTTTTAATTTATTGCGTCGCTAATGCTTCGCTAATTTGGCATTATGAATTTCTTTTAAAATATTGCGACGCATTAATTTGCGTCGTTAAATAAAAAAAATTTTATTACTTTACTGTTTTATTGTATCGCTATTACGTCGCTAATTAACATATTTATTTTTAACAAAACATTGCGATGCACTGGATTGCATCGCAATATTTTTATTTCATAATACTATTTTCTTAA
This sequence comes from Calamus simplicifolius, assembly GCA_900491605.1. Classification (NCBI taxonomy): domain Eukaryota; kingdom Viridiplantae; phylum Streptophyta; class Magnoliopsida; order Arecales; family Arecaceae; genus Calamus; species Calamus simplicifolius. The sequence goes on along the minus strand of UESW01002658.1, from coordinate 79,836 downwards.
AATAAATTTTATTTAAATTAATTGCGACACAATTATTGCGTCGCTAAATTTAAAAATAATTTTATATTTTTTTGGTTTATTGCGTCACTAATGCGCCGCTATTTAAAATAATTAAGTTTTTTAAAAACATTGCGATGCACTGTTTTGCGTCGCAATATTTTTTTTCATATTAATATTTATAAAAATTAATTTTATTTAAAATAATTGCGATGCAATTAGTGCGTCGCTAAATTAAAATTAATTTTTACAATTTTTGATCTATTGCGTCGCTAATGCGTCGCTATTTAAAATTATTATGTTTTTCAAATATATTGCGACGCACTGAGTTGCGTCGCAATATTTTTATTTCATAATTATATTTTATAAAAATCTATTTTTTTATTAATATTTGTGATGCAATTTTTGCGTCACTATATTAAATATATTTTTTCTCATTTTATGTTTATTGCATCGCTAATGCGTCGCTATTTAACATAATTAATTTTTTAAAAACATTGCGATGCATTTAGCTGCGTCGCAATATTTATTCTTTTAATAATATTTTAAAAAATATATTTTATAATTATTGCGATGTATTTTTGCGTCGCTAAATTTAAATTTTTTTTTTAATTTTATGGTTTATTGAGTCGCTAATACGTCGCTATTTGCGTCGCAATATTTTTTTGGCGCGGAGGCGTCGCAATGTAGTCGCAATTTTAGCGACGCATTTTTGCGTCGCTAAAATTGCGTCGCTATTTCATTATTTTCTTGCAGTGAAGGGCATGAAAATGACAAAAACCCAGTTCAATAAAGGAAAATGCAGGGATTATCAGTTCCACTTTCCAAGGTTCAACTTATCGGACATGGCAGAAACTATACTACAGTTCTTGTACTTGCTATATTTGTCTCTTTATAAGCAACAAATTTGATAGAGTTGTACTCAGCGTGCTTGCAAGTCAATCTAGTAACGACAGGCCAAGTCAAATTTACTGGGACATGGGCAGGTCAGTTAGGCTCTCATCAAATCATATCAGATAGGATCTGAAGGGTCTCATTTAGTTGGGCTGAGCTTTCTTAGACTGGTCAAGTCAGGTTAATCAGATATATTTAATTAGGTCTCATTTTTCAAGTTTAGCTAGGTCAGGACTTGACAGCTAGGATCCACTTGCAATCCTAATTCTATGTTCTACGACAGCCATGCACTCCAAAATAAAAGAGGTTGCGTCATGCACATGCTAATGAAAGTATGTTATAGAAAAAACAAAAAGGCTACAGGTAAGAAACATGCACTTCAAGAAAATTCAGATCAAATGTTAGAAGATATGATGCCAAAATAAATCTAGAGTTTCAGATGACATCAAAGTTTCTCCTATAATAACTCGAAGCAAGATCAGAAATTGGATTCTGATCAGCTACTTAATATGTAGCTTAGAAGTTTTTCTGCATGCGTTTCAAGAACAAAGAAAAAGTATGAAAAAAAAAAGTAAAATCAAGGTTTTAAATTAAATAGGATAAAGTTATTATTATTATTATTATTATTTTATGAAACAAGATGCGTCGTCGTTCCATCTCATTTTAAAACTTGGAACAAGCGATATCTCAAGATGCAGCAATTGAAATTCTTGAACAATAATAGAATGTTTCTGCCCTGATACTTAGAACAGCAACCTATCTTAATGTCCTATGAGATATCCCATCAGGCTTGAAACATGTTAAAAATGGGAGGAGGAAGGGGAGTTCCATTAAAAATAAAGAGAAAGGAGATCAATAAGAAGAGATAAGATAGAAATTTGCTGCACTCAATAACTGCAGAATTTTTGTTAAAAGAATTTTTTGTTAAAAGGATTTTTTGTTATCTTCGTAATACTGCCAATCTCACCCTATGCTATCACAATGAAGATTTAAGATTAAAAGGTTTTTATGACTCTGATTAGGCTGGTGATAGAGACAAGCGTATATCCACCACAGGATGTGTTCATTTTTTATGGAGCTGTCACTTGGTGCAGTAAGAAACAAAGCTGCACCGCCCTGTTCACTATGGAAGCCGAATATATTACTTGTTCAGCTTCTATCCAGGAGGCCGTGTGGCTGAGGAGGTTCTTGAGGTGACTCGAGATATCAGTTAATGTACATGAGGCTATTCAGATCAGTTCTGATAGTATGGCAGCACATTGACATAAGGTATCACTTCATTCGGAACATGGTCAAGCAAGGAGAAGTTATCCTAAAGCATATCTCTACTGGCAGGATGCTGGCTGATCCTCTAATAAAGCCTATTCCTAGGGATGTTCCAAGCTCATGTGAGGGGTCTAGGTCTGTATAGAATGTGACAGACCGAGATCTATTTTAAACTTATGTATGAGTTTATCTATTTTTTTGTTATCAGACAGGGATTGTATGGACATCAATGACTATGTTAAAGTTTATAAAATATTTATTTATTATTATTATTATGAGTTCATATTTATAGGCATATATGTGTATAAATGTCACAGACATATATCACCTACTCACATGGATGATCGCCCTGATACTTTTGTGGTGGACAGGATGAGACTAAAGTAGCCATTATAGATGCTTGAGTAGCAATGCATGAGTTGCAGAATGCATAAGTTACAAAATGAGCTACATAAATTATAATTGAATAGATTATATTCAAAGTCGCCTCAGTTTGGATTGAGATAAGACTCAGGAGAGTCGAATACGGAGTACATACATGCGTGTGTGATGTATAAATACTGATATTCCACATAACCATACTAAGCCTGTTGTAGCAGAACTTGGAGCATTGAAGTGTGCTCGAGTTAGGCAACTTTGTGATGCCTGGACTTGTGTTCGTATGGTATTTGAGTATGACATGGCCCATTGAGTGGGAGCTCCACCATAACATGTATTATGTTGAATGTACTTAAGTCGACCCAGTAGGGGGTAACGTGACACATTCTCTCTCCATTGTCGTGTGAGCCCTACAAATATGAAGTGTCCTTAGACTTGAACCAATATCATGAAGTTGGAGTTCAGGATGACTTCCTTAGCCTTGTCCTCTAGGGTCATGGAATTGATACGGTCACATAAGACAATCCTAGGAAGTCAACTGGATAAAGATAGACTGATATGAGTGTTCAAGGAAGACTATTCGAGACCACACCTTATGTTTGTGATCCATTGCCCGGGTAATCATGCGTATGAGTTGCATATGATTATGAATACAAACATTATGACTTTGTATTTTTCAAGTGCTGCTCAGGGTAGATTTTTTAAGGGATTGAGAGTGCTTGATCAGATGCGATCAAATTATCTAGGACACAGACGGAATTGGATTGTATTCCTGTTTGCTGCATTAGTTATTTATTAACTTAACACAATATATCCACTATGTGTCACTTTGTGTTAGTTTTGTCGGGTCACACACCCTACTGCACTGCAAGTTGAGAGAGTTGAGGTTATAAAATATTATTCCTGTATGGACGAGTGAAAGATTGTTGGGCTGGGTGCCAAGTAAAACATCCACACAGAATCCCAAGAGTCCCATGAGACTCTCTTAATATCCCTATGGCTGATCCGCTCTCTAGTTGATTCTGTTTTTTAAGAGAAGACATAAGGTGTCTTCTGGGAAACAAACGAGGGTTTATGGAGATAAGCTTCCTTTCCTCCTCTTCCTTCACCAGCACTGTGGCTTAGGGGTATGGACGCACTGGGAACTCTGGTAGCCCTCGACGACCGACGATCTGCTTCCGTTGTCGCCAAAATGAGGTATGTTCTCTATTTTTTGGCACTTCAGTTTGAAATTATTTGATTATTGTTAGAACTCAGATTAGTAATCTGTAAATTTTAATTTACATATAATTTGGTATCTCTAGCCTAACACTTTCTATTTTGATAAGGGGGAGCAAACTTGTGGACGTGACCAAGAAGTCATCTATATTGGATGGTCACCATGATAAGGCCATCAGAGAGCTCATATATGTGGAAATGCCTGCTCAATTGGACGAGGAGTTTCAGAGAAATGAAGGTTCGGAGTATCATTCATGAAACAGGAAAATCAAAGTTGAGGATGGGTCAAAAGGCTCGTGTGTATATATATATATTGCCAAAGGTAAGGTAATTAAGAGGAATTTGAGCTCAAAAACAGTTTGCATGCTCGAGAATATGACCAAATTGAAGTTTTTTACTTCTTAGATAGTTATTTCACTTGAATTGTTAAAATTTGAGGAATGTAATATGATTTCAGTGTTTGAGGTTCTGTGGCTTATTTTTCTAAAGAGATAAAGAGGCCTACTTAAATCCCATTTTCTACCTTATCAATGCAAAGTTTTTAATCTTTGCATACAAAGTATGTGCATAGGAGCTTGATAAAATTAAAGGCATGATTTAACATATTTTAAAATGGATCAGACTTTATGACAGCTCCAAGGATCACTAGATTTGCTAAATTTTATAATCCAATATGAGAAAAGTTTATGGGAGCCATAGCTGCTGATAAAATAGTTCTTTGATCAACCAAAACCTGTGTAATAAATCCCTTGGGTTGCACCAATCTCTTCGTGCCATATAGCATGAGAATTTTTCTTGTACGCATTATAAGAGCCCAGCAGCAGTACTCCTTTAAAATAAATGGTTTAATAGCAAATTACTTTGTAAATGAAAATGTATTTTATTTAGTAGGCAATCTTTATAGCAAGGCCTCATTTTTAAGGATATTAAAATTATTCGAGGACCTACAATTTTTTTGAATAAGTATTATCGAGACTATAACTATATGAAAAAGTAATGTATTCAAACTAATTTATGCATTGGAAAGTAACCATGGTATCTATTATTCTGGTTTGCCTCAAGGCTATCTCTTCTAGCAAAATGGATGGGTACTTATTTCACATTTGGACCGCATGGTATCAATGATACAACAATTTTTGAATCCATGGCTACAGGTTTAAGGCTTAGTTGCCGAAATCGAGCAATTGCAGGAAGGTCAATGTTCTAGAATCACTTTTTTGTAAGGTAGTACGAAGTGAGTTCAATTTCAATGTATTGAGAAGATTCCTAAAGCCCGGTTTAGGTATTCATGCATGAATGCGGGAATTAGGCCATTCGCCTGCCCAAGTCCCAGCTCATAGTCTTCCAAGGGCCCAACCAAGGCCACCCTAAGTCCCAGCCTGTTGGCCTCTTGGTATGTAGGAAGACAAAAGTTCCCACGGAAGTCCCTTTTTATTAAGGAAAACTCTTTGTGTACTGCACATGATACAGAAATGCATGCATCATGCGCACTAATTGACTGCAGGCACATGCACATGGTCTTGCATGCAATGCAGAAAGGACATAAATGCTTTCGGCACACGCATAGCCGTATGCATGTGAGGTTAATTACCGTGCACGATGCGTGCGTCCTACACCTCATGCGATCCATAAGGCTCGAGCTAAGGAGGTTGTTTTATGATATGGGCCATGCCCAAATGAACTGCCAAATCCATGAATCCAGAAGGAAAACAACTCGATGCTGCTGATCCAACACCGTTAGAGAACCATGAAAGAAGGAAACTGATGGAGCCCCGCTTCGGCCTCCCCCAAACATCCATCCTTTCATCATAATGAAGAAAGAGAACAAGAGGGAGACGCGTGGGTTTCCTATAGGGCCACCTTCCATCATTAATGTTCGGTAGTCAAGTCACTTTCTCTAAGGCATTTATTGCCTTATTTTCTCACATTTAATGGAATGAAAGTGTCACATATCGCCTCGGCTCTCCTTCTCAGCCTCTAAGTCCCGTCTCGGCCTCGGCTCTCCTTCTCAGCCTCTAAGTCCCGTCTCGGCCTCCGAAGCCTATTTCTGCCTATGAGGTATCTTCACTTCAACCTCCGCTTTGGTCATCTTCAACCTCCGAGGCATCAGCTCCCGAAGCCACGACATATCACGACATATCTCTCGCACCAAAGCACTTATGGCCTCATAAAGGCCACGTGCACCCACTTGCTCTAATGCATTTATTGCCTTATTCTCTCCCTTGTATAAAGGCATTTATGGCATGGCTGCAAAAAAGGCGACGTAAGGACACGTCTTGCAAACGCCATAACGAGATCAGCCACGCCATGCATCGCTGTAACGATCGGCCACACCCTGCAGTGTCCAAACCAAAATAACCAAAATAACCAAAATAGACGTAAGGGACACGTCTGGCAAGCGTCATAACGATCGGCCACGTCCTACAGCGTCGTAACGATCGACCACGCCCTGCAGCAGCCTGTAATAGTTGTCCAAACCAAAATAGCACATGCCAACCAGCTGCAACCACCTACTTTGACGGGACACGGCCTGCCTGACACAGGTAAGCTCCACTTTTGTTGCTTTCATAAATGCTCTGACAAGTGGTAGCACCCTATGCCTCACAGACAACAGTTCTGACACTTCACCCATTAAAGTCATCATTATGGAGCCTCAACCACTCAAGCCAGGAAAACTCTAAGCGCCAATAAAAAGGGTAAGAGGGACCCCGACCAGGTAAGGAAGAATGGAAAACTCACTACACTCTTAACGCTTATTCTTTCCCACATAGAGCATGGCTCTAAGCCCCTCTCTTCTTTCCTCTTTCAAGCTTTCTCAAGCTCACGGCTGTTGCCCAGAGCACTGACTTGAGCGTCGGAGGGTACCCACCAGAATCTCCGGCCCCCAGGACTTGTTTGCAGGCCCGCAAGCGCAAGGAGCTCGCCGGAGGATCCCGGGCTCGCTAGAAGAGGCGACCGGATGCTCGAGGACGGTGGTTTGGCGTCAACAGATTGGCACGCTAGGAAAGAGGGAGAAAGTAGAGTTCTGTAACACTAAGCTACAAGCTCTCACTCCCTCTACGACAACAATGGAAGCTTCCGCTAATTATGCTAGTGGGCACCCTCAACAAGCTGAGCAACAAGATGCTAGTTCTCCGTTCCACCATCACCACCAGTTCATGCCATTCAAGCAAAATACCATGCCACCCTCACCCTGAAGATCCAAGCATTAACGACAGTTGTTCAAAGGCTATGGGAGCGATATTCCATGGCTGCATGGCAACAAGCTCAGGAGCAAGAGCAACCTCAAACTCAAGCTCAACGGCAACTTAAGGCTCAGGCTCGTTAGCCAGCAAGAGCGCCACTCCTTGCCACCCAAATCCTAACTCCTAGTCACCTCAAGTATTTATGGGCATTTTTATTTCTGGCGGTGATAAGCTAAAACATGTGATGTTATTAATGCAAGATGGGAGATGAGGACAAAGGGCTTTGACTGTTGACTCTATCTACCCCCTCTCTCTTTTTTTTTCCTCTGCTGCACCCAGAGCCAATCCGAGTCCAAGACCTCCTGTGGATTCCATTCCAGCTGCCCTCGGATTTTAGCACTAGTACCCCCACCCTCAATCAATATAGTTATCTGGAGGGCAGGTCGTCAACTCAGCAGAAGGAGAGAAAGACCGTGGAAGCTAGAGGGCCCCTTGCTTTGAACCAATGTGAAGGCTGCCCGAATCCTAATAACTCCCAGCAACATCCTCTCCTAACCATCCGACTTTAGCGGACTCTCCCGATCGCTCGTCTTCAACGGCCGCTGGCTACCCGGGCTTCCCTCGGCGATCTCTGGCTCCCGAGTCTGACTCCAACTCTCATCCGTGGCTCCGCTCCAGCATCCCCGGCTCTGGATCCCATCTCTCTCTTTACTGCACTCCAAGATGGGTCCCCAGCTTCATTTCGGAGAGGAGCTGGTCATCAACCAACTCCAGGCTCCGTCCCAACTTGATTCCCTGGGGGGCAGACCACCAACGGGCGGAAGTGCTCAAATCCGCAGAAGGAAAATAGGGGGTGCTACAAGAGCTAAGTATGTTGCATTTAAGATAGTCTTCTTTCATTGACACTTAAAAATATCATGCAGGGAAGGCCAACCTTGCATCAGCATTCAAGACCAATGTACCATTGGCACCGAAGACCGGTGTACCACCGGATCCAAAAAGCCTAACTCCGGTCGGCACTCAAAGCCCGATGTACCATCGGCACTAAAGCCCGAGGCTAGCTCAGCACAAAAGGCACCTGACGACTCTCAACTCTCAGATCACCCTTCGGGGTTAAAAAGGCACCTGACGACTCTCAGCTCTCAGGTCACCCTTCGGGGTTAAAAAGGCACCTGATGACTCTCAACTCTCAGGTCACCCTTCGGGGTTAAAAAGGCACCTAACGACTCTCAACTCTTAGGTCACCCTCCGGGATTAAAGGCTCCCGAGCATGGTCCCATCCCAGTGACTCTCGGGTCACCCTAAGGAGTTCAAAAGGCTCTCGACGGCCTCAACTTTGCCTCAGCGGCTTCGTCACAGCCTTAACGGCTTTATTTCAGCTTCAGTGGCTTCAACTTTGTATTAGCGTCCAACGGCCAATCGGGTAATACCTTTGTTTAATTTATACACTTGCAATATATTGCTGGTTACTTTCAGCCATCAAGAAGTCCCAAGGCAACTCACAGCTGGGAGAGGCCAACTCCTCGGCTCACAGTTGACGGGCACCCATCTCTAAACTTCATGCCAAAAGTAAAGAGCCCCTCCAAGCTCACCAACGAATGCCACAAACGTGGAGCCTCCCAAAACGAAGCAGAAGGAGATAAATTCCTCCAACAAAAAGCTAAGTACACTACACTTTAAAAAAAAGTTCCTTTTCATTAGTATCTAAATGCATTATGGGAAAACCAACCATTCAAAAGGCTCTCGACGGTCCTATGATCAAAAGGTCACCCCCGGGTCGACCGCGAAACCCCACGGTGGTTCAAGACCTATGATTTCAGTGACCTCGAGTCACCCCTCGGGCCGGCCATGAAACCCCGAGGTGGTTCCGAAGTAGCTCGACGGTATGGCGGCTAACGGATACCACTCGGCCTAGCTAGCATATGCTCCGAGTCGGTTCAAATCCCTAACAGCTCGTACCCGCTCGAGTCACCTCCTGGACCAGCACACAAACACTCGAGGTAATTTTATTTCAGCCCCCGCGGCTCTATTTTTGCTTCAGCAATTTTATTTTAGCCTCAATAGTTTATCTCTGCCTCCACAGCATTATTGCAGGCTCAACGGCTCCCTCTGCCTCAGGAGCATCGTTGCGGCCTCGTTGGCTCTCTGCCTTAATGGCATGTGGACGGGGACCCACATCCAAACTTTATGTCAAAAGTTGAAGATCCAAAGTCAAGTGGGGATCAGCCACTTGGGAGGTGATGCCCCTTTAGCCTTGATGGGGTGGGCCCGCTTCATCTCAGGGGCGAGGGGGCATCTGATTTGGCTGATCCAACGCCGTTAGAGAACCGTGAAGGAAGAAAACTGATGGAGCCCCACTTCGGCCTCCGAAGCCCACTTCGGCCTCCGAGGCCCCCTCGGCCTCCGAGGTCCCTTCGGCCTCAGCTCCAAACATCCATCTACGACATGGCTCTCATCATAATGAAGAAAAAGAACAAGAGGGAGAAATGGTCACGTTATGTGCGTGGGTTTTCCAAAGGCCACCTTCCGTCATTAGGGCTGAAGCATTTAATAGTGCAGAAACAGTCATAATGACTTGGAGAGCATTTAATGGAATGAAGTGTCACGGACATCTCGCCTCTCCTCCTCAGCCTCCGAGTCCCACCTCGGCCTTCGAAGCCCACTTCGGCCTCCAAGGCATCTTCAACCTCCGAAGCCCGCTTCGGCCTTCGAGGCATCTTCAACCTACCTCCAAAGCCCGCTTCGGCCATCTTCAACCTTCGAGGCACCCTTAGCCTCCGCTTCGGCCATCTTCAACCTTCGAGGCACACTCAGCCTCCGAGGTCCCTTCGGCTCCTGCAGCCACGACATATTTCTCGCACCAAAGCACTTATGGCCTCATAAAGGCCACGTGCACCTACTTGCTCTAAGGCATTTATTGCCTTATTCTCTCACATTTAATGGAATGAAGTGTTCTTGACATCTCGCCTCGGCTCTCTTTCTCAGCCTTCAAGTCCGGCCTCGGCCTCAGAAGCTTTGGCCTTCGAGGCATCTTCAACCTCCAGGCTTCGAGGCATCTTCAACCTCCAAAGCCCGCTTCGGCCATCTTCAACCTCCAAGGCACCCTCAGCCTTCGAGGTCCCTTCGGCCCATAGCCACGACATATCTCTTGCACCAAAGAACTCTTGCACCAAAGCACTTATGGCCTCATAAAGGCCACGTGCACCCACTTGCTCTAAGGCATTTATTGCCTTATTCTCTCCCAAGGCAATTATGGCTGCAAAAAAGGCGACCTAAGGGACATGTCTGGCAAGCGCCGTAATGATCGGCTACGCCGTTCAGCGCCGTAACGATCGGCCACGCCCTGTATCAGCCTGTAACAGTTGTCCAAACCAAAATAGCACATGCCAACCAGCTGTAGCCACCTACTCTAATGGGACACAGCCTGCCTGACATGTCACAGCACCTACTCTAATGGGACATAGCATGTCTGACATGTCACACGGAGGTAAGCTCCACTGTTGCTGCTTTCATAAATGCTCTAACAAGTGGTAGCACCCCATGCCTCACAGACAACAGTTCTGATACTTCACCCATCAAAGTCATCATTATGGAGCCTCAACCACTCAAGCCATGAAAACTCTAAGCGCCAATAAAAAGGGTAAGAGGGACCCCGACCAGGTAAGGGAGAACGGAGAACTCACTACACTCTTAACGCTCATTCTTGCCCACAGAGAGCACGGCTCTAAGCCCATCTCTTCTTCCCTCTTTTGAGCTTCCTCAAGCTCACGGTTGTTGCCCAGAGCACTGACTTGAGCGTCGGAGGGTCTCCGCCGGAATCTTCAGCCCTCGAACTTGTTTGCAGGCCCGCAGATGCAAGGAGCTCGCCGGAGGATCCCGGGCTCGCTGAAGGAGGCAACCGGATGCTCGAGGACGGTGGTTTGGCATCAACACTGCTTAATTACCCAAACAAGCCCAGCTTGATTCGTTAACCTAAGTATAAGATTCCAGCTACTAAGGTTGAGAGGTTATCAGGTTGCCAAGTTGTGCTAAAAGAGGGTTTACATTAAACAGAAAGTGAATGAAATTCAAGAAAACATCGGAGTGGTTGCTTTTCATTAAACGTCTTTAGGAAAAATGTATAAGCTACAGCAATCAGAAATTGATTTCTTTTCAAGAAAAGGGACCCTTTGATGTTTTCATGAAGCTTGTTTTCAAAGAAAAAAAAGGATCGTCAATATTTTATTATTGCAACCGGAACAACAAGCTTAAATTAAGAGTACTTTAAGACATAAAGAATGAATTTCAACATATCTATGCGTTGATTAAACTTTGGATATGAATGAGTAAAAACATTTCTTGAACATTATGTCTTGATCAAAATCCACTATCTTATGAAACCATCCAAGAATGTTATTTGATTTCTTTGACCTTGTCCAAATACTCGAAATTTTCTTACTATAAAGTCAAGTGGGATTAAGTACATGCCTATACGAGTCCTCACATATTCTTCCAATTTAAATTTGAAAATGTTTGCCAAACTAAGAATCTAAATTTCATCAAATCTAATCACAACCACAATGATCAACCCGCGGTCCTCCCATAACAGCCTATGCTACAGGATTCCTACTCCATATAGTTTGACTAGATCGGTTATATACCATTTGCAACAAATTAGCATCCAAAGAGGTTTGCCGAAAAGGGGAATTTGGGTTCCTTAGTCTTGTCTAGGTATTTAAACACTCTATAGCAATAATCAATGTGGGACTAAAATATATCCCCACACAAGTCTTCACATTTTATAATTATGGTTCACAAATACTACTTAATCATATCGCAAAGCTATATATGTTGTGCCATTATCAACAAGGTATTAGAAAATAAAATTGCCCTAAAATTCTAAGCACACGTTGGATGCTCTCCTTTATACTTTAGTTTAACATCATGTATTCCAAACTAGCAGAAATAAATAAATTTAATTTTCTTTAAACTATAATATTGATGGGTAAAACCAAAACCATCCCTTATGATAAAGGAAAGATTCCTCAAGTATGTCAAAGAGCGTTGCAGAAGGATCATGCCATAGGTTTGTTCTCTCACGGTTAGTGGTGGATCGAGTAAAGTAAAGTTAAGTTTGTCTTAGGTCTTTGCCACCTTTTTGGATAACTTAATAAATTAAAATACCTATCGTTACTAGAGCTTTCTCTCAAATAGATTAAAAAAAAAAAAGGCAATTATGCATATTTGAGACAAAACAATAATTCGTTTGATTTGTGCCCCTATCGGCCTAAAGGAAGCAAGACTTTTCAACAAGTGTCATCATCCCCTTATAAAATACAATTAGAAAAGAATAATCAAATAAATTTAAGCTCTTCTTTGGTGCCATTCTTTTATTTAATATCTCTTCTAAAAGTTCCCACATCACACATATAAGGGCATGAAAATGACAAATACCCAGTTCAATTAAGGAAAATTCAAGGATTATCAGTTCCGCTTTCCAAGGTTCAACTCGTTGGACGTGAAAGAAACTATACTAGAGTTCTTGTACTTGCTATATTTGTCTCTTTATAAGCATCAAATTTGATAGAGTTGTACTCAGCGTGCTTGCAAGTCAATCTAGTTATGACAGGCCAAGTCAAATTTACTGGGATATGGGTAGGTTAGGTAGGCTCTCATCAAATCATGTCAGATAGGGTCTGAAGGGTCTCATTTAGTTGGGCTGAGCTTTGTTAGACTGGTCAAGTCAGGTTAATCAGATATATTTAGATCTCATTTTTCAAGTTTAGCTAGGTCAGGACTTGACAGCTAGGATCCACTTGCAATCCTAATTCTATGTTCCACGACAGCCATGCACTCCAAAATAAAAGAGGTTGCGTCATGCACATGCTAATGAAAGTATGTTATAGAAAAAAACAAAAAGGCTACCTGTAAGAAACGTGCACTTCAAGAAAATTCAGATCAAATGTTAGAAGATACTGATGCCAAAATAAATCTAGAGTTTCAGATGACATCAAAGTTTCTCCTATAATAACTCGAAGCAAGATCAGAAATTGGATTCTGATCAGCTACTTAATATGTAGCTTAGAAGTTGTTCTGCATGCGTTTCAAGAACAAAGAGAAAGTATGAAAAAAAAAAGTAAAATCAAGGTTTTAAATTAAATGGAATAAAGTTATTATTTTTTTTTTATGAAACAAGATGCGCCGTCGTTCCATCTCATTCTAAAACTTGTAAGCAAAGATATCTCAAGATGCAGCAATTGAAATACTTGAACAATGACAGAATGTTTCTGCCCTGATACTTAGAACAGCAACCTATCTTAATGTCCTATGAGATATCCCATCAGGTTTGAAACATGTTAAAAATGGGAGGAGGAAGGGGAGTTCCATTAAAAATAAAGAGGAAGGAGATCAATAAGAAGAGATAAGATAGAAATTTGCTACACTAAATAGCTACAGAATTTCATCTAAAGGACAAGAAGAAGGAAGAAGGAGATGAATAAAAAGAGAGGAGATAGGAATCAACTGCAATCAATAGCCACTGCTGTTGCTAGAAATATTCTTTTAAAGAAAAAAGGAAAAAAGAATTGATAGAGAAACAAAGCAACCTAGCAAGAGAAAAGGAAAGGAAACAAACAAGAAAAAGAGTACAGAGGTTACAAAAAAAAAAAAAAAATATAGGCCAGCCATTTTTAATAGTGGAAAGATAGGAAGAGGAAAGAAGAGATTGAAGATTGAGAAAAAGAAAAGGATAAAGGAAGAAGTAAAATGGTAGGGAGGTGTTCTAATTGGGTCTATACTGGGTCGCAACACAGCTTTATCCTGAAATCATGGATATAAGCACTCAGCGAGTTGTCATGGCATGGCATGAGATAATCCATAACATGTTGATCCTTACTAGAATAGAACACTGGCACAGTATTAGTTGTATTGGAGTACTCGGAATGCTCTTATGCCTATGCATGCCAAGCATTGTCATGGCACATCACATGCTGTACCAATACTAAGCAGGCATGTGATACTTCAGCCCTTACTTGAAACTGCCTCTAATGTCTATTTTATATGAATAACAACAATCTACTGACATCATACTTGCCTTTCAGATCAGAGATGATGTCAAAATTTATGGTCAAGCATACCTACCTTTCATATCAGAATGGCTTAGTCATACAGATAGAGATAAAACATATCTATAAAATGTTTACTGACATCAATGAGAAAGGCCATAAAAAGTATATACTAAAAGCTAAATAGCAATCATGTTTGCAGAATGTAAAATTTGATTATTGCAGCACAAAAGAAGGTAAAGTGAGAATGAGATACTTTAATATCTTTTTCCAGTGACACAACCTGGGATAAGACCAACCAGGGAGGATATGTACAAAGGAGACGTTATAAGATTAAGAAGGTTTGAGAAAGAGAAAACTTACCTCGCTTCTTAATGCAGCAGTGGCAGTTTGCCGTTCAGCTCGGTCAATTGCCAGAAGAGTTTCAATAAATGGCAGTGATAACCGGGGAAAATCTTTAAATGTCTCTTTCAAGCAACTTTACATGGTTGTTTCAGATTATATCACGTATTTGGGGCAATAATATGTTCCTGATATATGAAAATATGGTTCAGCTAATCTGCACTCGCAATAGATACATGTGCTAGCAAGTGCCTCTGCAGGATGATTCTAGACCAAACATGCTGAAAGGAGCAGTTATGGGATTATAAATTGCATCTAATATTAAGTTTCACTGCCAAGATCCAGACACTATCTCATAGTTGTGAGTTCCAAGTAATATTTCTGACATGCATGTGCAAGCAAATGTGAAATCAGGAATTTAATCTGGCAGATTGTTTACCCCCGGGACAAATTTCAGAGGTTGACAATTTAGTGGATTTTCTTTCTTTTTTTTTTAACAAGAAAATAATATATAATAAAGATCAACCACATAATGTTAAAAAAAATCTCTGGTGAACCAGAACAACAGTGTAACCATATTACTTTGAGCAATAAAGGAAATCAGATCAGGTCCAGGGTCTCCCCAGTTAACACACACTGAACCTAGGCGAAACAAATTACCCAGCCCAGGACCAAGGCTGCTTAGAACAAGCTCAAGCCTAAACCAATCCCAAGGCTGCTCAAGTAGTCAGCCTTTCTTAGGGCCCAGGCCAAGGGCAGAATTTTGTTTATTTATTAACAATAGCATAGGTCTTTAACAGGTGCTCAAGATTTTGGTTGAAGCCTAAAAAAAGTCTTCTCAACAGGTTTTTAATAAACAAACCTAAATTAAATGTAGATTATAAACCCATAATGGGCATATATCCTGTCAAAATTAGTCCAACTGAGAAATGGAACCTAAAACCAAGCCTAGTTCAGCCCAGTGATCAAAGATTTTCATCCTAAGCTTATCCAAGGCAGGATTTCACCTACGCACCCATCCAACTGGCCTGGCCTACTAACACTGCTTCATGTTATTAGTGTAAAGTAGAAGATAAATAGGAAATTTGCATAACTTGGATACCAAGTTTCCACATTAGGGCAAGGTTGATCATAGCATAGGATTTTCATATACATACTCTAAGATATTGTTCTTGTATCTCAGCCTCATTAATTATACCAAAGGTTCATAAAATGCCTGATGTCATTTGTTATCTTCTAATCATTGCCGGATTATTCTGATCGACTAGTATTTCACAATCCATGGCTAGCTTCTCTCCTATTCAAAATTTCTTTATAGGTTAATCCATCACCAACAAGAAACAACTGACATCAGCCCCTGCATGCGAGTTAAGGAAGTTTGATTAAAACCTTGATGAACCAGAATTTGCACAGCAGATGTCACATAACAAAGATGGATAAGGCTTGTCAGCCGAGATCAACTTAGCACAGTAGTAATTTCAAAATTTCCCCAGAATATGATACCACAAAAGGGCAAAATAGTATGAAACATTGTGTTGTTACATGTTTTTACAGTCATTCAAAATAAAGGTCTAACCGGTAAGAGAGAATGTTTGGAGTCCTAACCCAGTGAATGAAATGAAATGAAATTGTTTCCCAAAAATTCTGTTAGATGCTTTCAACCATCATCACTCGTAAGATCACAGGATATTATGAGAAAGGAGATGGGAAATAGATTTTATAGAAGTGAGATAGAGCAATATTATAGGAAAAAACTTTTATTAACAAAGAGTGATCTAGTGGTATAGGCACTAATCTAGCGCAGTTAGGTACTGATCAACCTTATTCTCCAAGATGACTATTTAAAAAGATTGTTTTATATCAATTTGATGCCAACCACATTAATCAATAAAGATAAGCTCAAGCTCAAACCAAATAGGTCATATTTTAATCAACAGCAGGCTCATCTGTCCTGTATCATTGGACTAAATTTATTTAGCGAATTTTATAAAATTACAAATAATAATAATTAATAGTAGCCCATATATAAAAAAATTTTCAATACCTTTAAGATCGATCTCGGCTTCTCCAAGCATGGATATCCATTCTTTCTCTTCTACTGAGAGCCAGAGCTGTGGACACTTGTAAATGGTCAGACTTTTAAGTGAGTCAAGTTGACATAGTCCTGCTATTGATGTGAGCCGTCGGCAATCATTAATATACACCTTCTCAAGCAAGGATGACAGTGGATAACTTGGCATGAGTGCCAATTTTCCGGGAAAGTCATGCATGTGAAGGGAAAGGGACCTTATGTTTTCGCATCTGAGTATATAAATTTGTTCAAGTGATTTAAAAGAGAGAGGATTGCCCATCCAATTTGGAAATTTGGAACCACCGTATCCTACGATACAAAGTTTTTTGAGGTTGGAGTGAGGTTGGAGGTACTCAAGCATGGCTTCCTCCATTTTTTCATCAACCATGGCATCCTTAATTATTGTTGGTCTAATTCTTAGACATAGGTGTGCTCCTGCCAGATCATGGACCCAATCTGGAACACCGCAGGAATTGTCGTCCCAACTTCGATGATGGTCTAGTTTGTTAAAATAGTAGTCCTCGCTCCATTGTAGAACCAATTTCTTGAGTTGATGCTTATTTTTAAGATTTGCATCCCTGGCATGTTCCACGTTGGCCAAATTCCTGAGCCCTGAGATGTAGAGACTTCCTTGGAGGTTTGCCAAGTCCTTCAGCACTCCTATCCCGCCCTGTTCCTCGCCGATATGAAAGCGTCCATACAATCTTTGAAGGTTGGTTAGCTTCCCGATCACAGCTGGTGGGCAGTGAAGACGAGGACCCCCAAGATCTAGGGTGCGGAGGTTGGTAAGGCTTTCAATGCCACTGGGTAACCCTTTAAGAGTCGAACTTCCTAAAATTTTCAATGTCTGTAAGTTGTGGAGCTGACAAATCGATCCAGGTAGAGAAGCCTTCTCTATCATTAGGTATCGTAGGTTAATAAGGTTACCCATGCCATCTGGTAATTTTGCAAGCCTATGGCAGAGGAGTATTAATGTCTGTAGGTGGTAAAGGAGGCATATTGATTCAGGGAGAAGGTCAATTACGAAGGAATCGAGAAAGAGATAGCGTAGATGTTTCAGGTCACCGATCGAATCGGGTAACTTAGGCACTTCTAGGCACACGTGCAGTGCCCTTAAGCATCCTGCTGTTTGTAGAAGCAGTGGAAGTTGGGTTGCCTCCCCCAGAAATGATTGATAATGAATATTCTCTAGAAATAAGGTTCGTATGGCACTGAACTTTTGGGACGACACTGATCTCAGAATTTCCTCCTCTTTGCTTTCCGCGTACAAATGGCAAACTTCCTCTGGGCGATCGCATGGCCGTAGCTTCGCATCATCCACTATTGCACAGCACTCTTTTCCTGCAATAAATTTGGCAAGATCACGTATCAGATCATGCATTTTAAACATTCCATAATGGGGATCAAAGAATGATCTTCTTTGTAGGTCTTGGAAATATTCATTGCCAATGTCTTCCATTCTTCTTCTACCTCCACATGGAATGTAGCCTTGCGCCATCCACAATCTGACTAAATCATCTTTGTCGAAGCCATAATCCTGAGGAAACATGGAACAATAAACGAAACAAGGTTTCAGATGAGCCGGCATGCGAGTATAGCTTAATTTAAGAGCAGCCAAAGTTTCATTATTCCTGTCCATTTCCCACAGATCACTTTCTAAGACATACTTCCAGCTTTCTTCATCTCTCTCGTGTCTTAGATGGCTTCCAATTGTTTTCACAGCCAAGGGTAAACCAGAGCACCTCTCCACAATCTTCTTACCGATATCTACCAAGCATGATTGTTCTCCAAAGTCTCGACCAACAAATGCATAATGTTTGAACAATGACCAGCACTTTTCTTCGGGCAAGCAGCTGGGACGATAAGGATCCACTGTCTGCATGATCTCAGCAACCGAATCATTCCTACAGGTCACAATAATTTTTACTGCTTCTGCGCCAACAAAGGGGATTCTCAACGACTCCCAAAGGCTTTGCTGCTCATTCCACACATCGTCTAGCACAAGCAAAACTCTCTTCCCCTTGATCACCTTCTCCTTGAGAGTATCCTGTAGTGTGCTTAGCTCTGTGAGACCACATGGCGTTTCACGTCGAGTGATAGACTCAATGATGACCTTTGTTAGCCTTGTAACATCGAAATCATCAGATACACAAACCCATCCAGTTAGATCGAAACATTCTTTTACAATGGAGTCATTATAAACCAGCTGAGCAATGGTAGTTTTTCCCAGTCCCCCCTTGCCGACAATCGGAATAACAGAGATACCATTTCTCCTATCCTCAGATAACAACAAATCGATTATTATCTTCTTGTCACCTTCCCTTCCATAAATACTCGATTCGTCCACCATGTGGCTGGTTGGTGCTGGGTACGCAGCTCCGGAGACTCGTCTCTCTCCTTCCTCCTCTCTCAAATGGAGTCGTTCCCGATCCTCCGAGATCTCGCGGAACCCCTCCTTGATCTTTTGTATCCGATGGGCCATGCTATTTGGAACTGGAACTTGAGTCATGAGAGAAGTAGTAGGAGTAAAGTCGAGTACCTCCTCTTCGGCTCGTTGCTTCCTCTTGCCCAGGGAAGAGTCAGCAGAAGCTCGGCGGCCCTCCACCTGGACCCGCAGAGCCTCGTAGTCGTAGTCATCGAGCACGTCCTCAATACCATAAGCGATGCCCTTGAGCTCCTTCAGCCAAAGCTTGCTGGACTCGTCCCTAATCTCCCT
>UESW01002658.1:0-60095 GCA_900491605.1 Calamus simplicifolius | reverse complement strand
CTACGTGGATGACCTGCCGGGCGGTATGGCTTCGCTTTGATGTTACGTTCTGAACGTGACGGCCATTTAAAGCAGTTCGCTTTTTTTTAAAATTAGCATACGAAAATGCCCTTTCCCTCCATCCTAGCTCCATTTTACGTTGGATTTCATCTGTGCCAGAAGAACTCTCCTTCTTCCTCGGTCGAACGAAAATATTTCAGCTTCGAGGCTGGAAAACCTGGCTACTGGAGTCTGTGTACAAAAACTTCTGGAGGAAATGTCATCCGCAGCACAAAGTAAAAAGTCTTTCTTCCCACTTCTTTGTAAAGCTCCTTTATTACACCAACAGTTTTTTTCTGGTTAGAGTTAGTTAATGCGTGACCAAACCGTTTAATGCGCGAGTAACTTCCTTAGAACAAAATAGTTATGACATTCTGAGAGTCATAACTATTTTGTAAGCACGAATGTCATACTCTTTTAACTAGTATGTTATACCTCATGAAACCCCCTGTTAAACACCGTAGTTACAGGCCTAGGACACCCGTGCTCCAAACGAAAGCTGGAGAAAAGCCTCGCGACACCGTAGTTACAACGCTACGACACCCA
Organism: Calamus simplicifolius; assembly: GCA_900491605.1. Taxonomy (NCBI): domain Eukaryota; kingdom Viridiplantae; phylum Streptophyta; class Magnoliopsida; order Arecales; family Arecaceae; genus Calamus; species Calamus simplicifolius. Next base: position 59,510 of record UESW01002658.1, on the reverse strand, counting down.
TGCTTATAACCTTTGCGATCTTCGTATGTTGCTTTCCGGGGTGTCGTAGTTTGTTCTATGGGGTGTCTTTAAATGCTATAAAGGGTGTGTCGTGCTGATAAACGACGCTGGAGAGCAGGCCCGCGACACCCCGTATGGAGAACAATCCCCGCGACACCCCGCTTTAACAGTCACGTCATCGGTGTCGTCGCCTAAAAGCTAGGGTGTCGTAAGATGAGAACTGGGGTGTCGTTAACAGCCTGAGTCGGTGCTGTCGTCGTTCGCGACACCCCAGTTGAAAATTGACGACACCCTAGCTCTCATCTGACGACACCCGTGCTTAGAACTGACCACGGCGAGAAGGCCCGCGACAACCAAGTTACTAAAATTTAATTTTATTTATCAAAAAAAAAAAAGTACATTAGCCCTCACTGGGGCTTGTCTCCTTCGGTCGCTACGTCGGCGATCTGGCGCTGGAGGGACGCTACTTGCCCCTCCAGGTGGCTGATGGCCCGACGCAGGACGTCTATCTCTTTTGTGGAAATGGCCAGGTATTGCTCGGCCGCCTTGCTGAGTCGCTCGTTGATTGCGAGCGACTCAGCATAAACCTCCGCATCGATGGTGACGGTTGCGCGGCGGCTGCCATGGTTGCCAGTAGATCTTCCCTCGCCTCTGGAAGCCATCTCAGTGGTCAGTTCAAGCTGGAAAGGTGATTAACGATGGCATTCCCCCATCCATATTTAAGGTACTCCTGGCGGGTGTTTCGATTGCCACGCGCCACCATCTCAGTGGGCGGTTCACAGGAATCGAATCGGTGCGCCACCCCCCCCCCCCCCCCCCACGTTGAGTTTCGAGGGATGGGGAACAGAACAGAGTTTCGGGAAGCCAACCGTCGTAAGTTTAACGTCGTCCCAAGAGAAAATTCACGACACCCAAGGATGATTTGGATTTCGGCCGAAACTCCTTCGCGACACCCCTGTTGAAAGCTCACGACACCCTAGCTTTAAGGCGACGACACCCGTGCTTAGAACTGATCACGGAGAGAACCCCCGCGACACCCCTTGTCGAATTCGGCCGAAACTCCTTCGTGACACCCCAGTTGAAATCTCACGACACCCTAGCTTTAAGGGGACGACACCCCTGAAAAGGTGATTAACGTGGGTTCTCACTGTTAATGCACGGGTGTCGTCGCCTTAAAGCTAGGGTGTCGTGAGCTGAAATCCAAATCTCCCTGGGGTGTCGCGGGGATTGTCCGCGCGGTCAGTTCTAAGCACGGGTGTCGTAGCATTTGGCCGAATTCGACAAGGGGTGTCGCGGGGGTTCTCTCCGTGATCAGTTCTAAGCACGGGTGTCGTCGCCTTAAAGCTAGGGTGTCGTGAGCTTTCAACAGGGGTGTCGCGAAGGAGTTTCGGCCGAAATCCAATTCTCCCTGGGATGTCGCGGGGATTCTCTCCGTGGTCAGTTCTAAGCACGGGTGTCGTAGCATTGATGCTAGGGTGTCGTGAGGTTTCAAGTGGGGTGTCGCGAAGGAGTTTCGGCCGAAATCCAAATCATCCTTGGGTGTCGTGAATTTTCTCTTGGGACGACCTTAAACTTACTACGGTTGGCTTCCCGAAACACCGATTCGATTCCTGTGAACCACCCACTGAGATGGTGGCGCGTGGCAATCGAAACACCCGCCAGGAGTACCTTAAATATGGATGGGGGAATGCCATCGTTAATCACCTATCCAGCTTGAACTGACCACTGAGATGGCTTCCAGAGGCGAGGGGAGATCTACTGGCAGCCATGGCGCCGCGCAACGGTCACCATCGATGCGGAGGTTTATGAGTCGCGCAATCAGCGAGCGACTCAGCAAGGCGGCCGAGGAATACCTGGCCGTTTCAACGAGAAAGATAGAGGTCCTGCGTCGGGCCATCAGCCAGTTGGGGGCAAGTAGCGTCCCTCCAGCGCCAGATCGCCGACGCAGCGACCAAAGGAGATGAGAAGCCCCAGTGAGGGCTAATGTACTTTTTTTTTTTTTTTAATTTGATAAATAAAAATAAATTTTAGTAACTTGGTTGTCGCGGGCCTTCTCGCCGTCAGTTCTAAGCACGGGTGTCGTCGCCTTAAGCTAGGGTGTCGTGAGCTTTCAACAGGGGTGTCTCTAAGGAGTTTCGGCCGAAATCCAATTTCTAGGGTGTCACGGGGATTCTCCCGCGGTCAGTTCTAAGCACGGGTGTCGTCGCCTTAAAGCTAGGGTGTCGTGAGCTTTCAACGTGGGTGTCTCGAAGGAGTTTCGGCCGAAATCCAATTCTCCTGGGGTGTCGCAGGGATTCTCCGCGCGGTCAGTTCTAAGCCACGGGTGTCGTAGCATTTGTGCTAGGGTGTCATTAGATTTCAACTGGGGTGTCGCGAAGGAGTTGCGGCTGAATTCGACAAGGGGTGTCGCGGGTATTATCACCGCGATCATTTCAAATGGCCACATGTGCACGACGGGTGAAGGTGCACGGCCTCGCCTTATCACTAGTGTGTCGTGAGATGATAAATGGGGTGTCGTATTGTTTTAACCTTCGTGTCCTAAATCCTAATCCTTTGTCAGCATATATTGACAACTAAATCTATGGATATCATTGTTCATGACTGCGTGCCTATATTTTCACAGTTGATGCTGAAATTGTAGATCGGAAAGAAATCGATAACACTCCCGGCTGTGCACCTTCACCCGTCGCTCCAAATGCAGTGGATGATATTGTAGTTCCTCAAACTGGGATGGAATTCAATTCAGCAGATGATGTATATACGTTCTACAATGGATACGCGAAACGAGTTGGTTTTGGAATCACAACAGTGTGTAGCAGGGCCAACAACAAAAAACAACTTTGCTTCAAGCACCTGGCGTGTTGGAGGCAAGGAAAATCTAGAAAATCAGAGAAGAGTATGAATCATAGGGATACTGGGAAAGTTGGTTGTATGGCATCCATAAAAGCAAGACTGAATGCTACAAGTGGTAAGTGGATTTTGGATGAGGTTTCTCTAGAACATAACCATGGGATGTCCATAACATCAACTGGTTATCTACGGTCGCATAGGAGGATCAGCACACCAGAGAAGGCAGAGATCAGCAATTTACATGCCGTGAATGTTCCGACGACTCAGATATACTCTGCCATAGCAAGGAGAAAAGGGGGCAGAGGACAATTGGATTTCACCGAGAAGGATGCTCGTAACTTCATTTGTCGCGAACGTCAGTCTAAGCTGAAAGAAGGAGATGCTCAGTCGATGGTAATTCATTTCGCCGAAATGCAACTCAGAAATCCCAATTTCTTCTATTCCTTAGACCTCAATGATAATGGTCATCTGAGGTCTGTCTTCTGGATTCATCCAAGGTCAAGATTGGCATGCACATACTTCGGTGATGTTCTAAGCTTTGACTCAACTTACTTGACAAACAGATATCAAATGCCTTTTTGTCCATTCGTTGGGGTCAACCATCATGGACAGTCAACCTTGCTTGGATGCGCATTGTTGTCTGATGAGAGTACTGAGACATATAAATGGGTTTTTCAGACTTGGCTGGATGCAAATGGTGGTCAAGCACCTATTGCCATGATTACTGACCAAGATAAGGCAATCGAGGCTGCTGTCAAAGAAGTTTTTCCTAACACACGACATCGATTTTGTCTTTGGCATATATTGAAGAAGATACCGGAAAAGATTGGCCACATTTGCACGGAAAATCCCAAGTTTATGGTTGATTTCGATGAGGCAATATATGATTCATTGACCATAAAGTCATTCGAGGAAAGGTGGGCACATGTTATGGAGAAATATAAAGAATGCAAGTCTATAGATTGGTTCAATGTCCTTTACGAATGTCGGGAAAATGGGTCCCAGTTTACCTAAAGGATACATTCTTCGCAGGTTTGTATGTCATTGTCTTAGGTTCATGTTCGCGTTAAACGTTTTTTTTTTTTTTGTTGACAAAATTTTTAACAGGGATGTCATCTTCACAAAGGAGCGAGGGCATTAATCACTTCTTCGATGGGTTTATAAATTCGAAGACAACACTAACGGAGTTCATAAGTAAGTACGAAGATGCTTTGGAAAAACGATACGAGGCCGAAAATGAGGAAGATAATAGGACGTTGCAAACGATTGCTTTCCTAAAGACATCATCACCTTTTGAGAGACAAGCTGCAGGAAGGTATACAAGGAGCATTTTCAAAAAATTTCAGAATGAGATCCTTGAAATGGCTGCATCAAATACAAAATTGATCAAGGAAGCTGGCAACACGTGTTTATATTCCGTAAAGTCGTATGAAAGGATTGAAGTCGATGGAATTGGCAAGGAGATGATCAAAGATTATATCGTGTCATACGATAGAAATATTGAGGATGTCCAATGCCAGTGCCGATCCTTTCAGTTCAAGGGGTACCTGTGTAGGCATGCCCTGTTGGTTCTTCATCAAAGTGACGTATTTCGTTTACCAGATAAATACTTCTTGAAGAGATGGTGCAAGGACATGAAATACCAATTCGACGAATTCGACTGCAATACTGAGGGTTATGACAAAAGCACACGAAACTCACGGTACGCAGTGACAATTTTTTAATTGAAATGTCTTAATATTTGTTATCGTTAATATTATGTTAATGATTGTAGATATAGTTTGCTGAGTCATCGGATGACGAAGCTCGCAGAGATAGCCTCCATGTCTGAAGATGCATTTAATGTAGTGATGGATGGTCTAACACCTATATTCAAAACTGCCGTGGATGCCAACTGCGCAGCTAAACCACGTTCAGAGCTTGTAATTCAAGATCCTGAACAAATTAGGACGAAAGGTCGCCCGAGAGAGAACAGATTAAAGAGTGGAGTCGAGAAGAAGTCAAAAAGATCAAGGAAAAATCAGGTCAAGGAAAGAGCTGCTTCAAGCATCAGGCAGACTTGTTTGCAGTCTATTAATACTGAAGAGGACCTGGAGAGAATTGTTCCGCCGTCCGAAACTTTGATGGACGAATTTGATGCTTATGTATTGAGTCAACTTACACAAGAGCATATATAAAACACGGGTGTCGTAACTTTTGAATTATGCTTGGTCGAAAATGAAATGCTTTCAAAATAGGGTGTCGCTTTTCAGTAAAATGAAGTGCTTTTAGTACGACGACACCCCATCTCTTGGCTAACGACACCCTAGCTCTTGCGCGACACCCGAAAGGCGGAAACATACGAGACATCCCATCGCGAACCGACACCGAAGATTTTAGCGCGACGACACCCCATCTCTTGGCTAACGACACCCTAGCTCTTGCGCGGCGACACCCGAAAGGCGGGAGACATCCCAGTGCTCGCGAACCGACACCGAAGATTTTAGCGCGACGACACCCCCTCTTGGCTAACGACACCCTAGCTCTTGCGCGGCGACACCCGAAAGGCGGAAACATACGAGACATCCCAGTGCTCGCGAACCGACACCGAAGATTTTAGCGCGACGACACCCATCTCTTGGCTAACGACACCCTAGCTCTTGCGCGGCGACACCCGAAAGGCGGAAACATACGAGACATCCCAGTGCTCGCGAACCGACACCGAAGATTTTAGCGCGACGACACCCCATCTCTTGGCTAACGACACCCTAGCTCTTGCGCGGCGACACCCGAAAGGCGGAAACATACGAGACATCCCAGTGCTCGCGAACCGACACCGAAGATTTTAGCGCGACGACACCCCAGCTCTTGGCTAACGACACCCTAGCTCTTGCGCGGCGACACCCGAAAGGCGGAAACATACGAGACATCCCAGTGCTCGCGAACCGACACCGAAGATTTTAGCGCGACGACACCCCATCTCTTGGCTAACGACACCCTAGCTCTTATACGAGACATCCCAACGAACCGACACCGAAGATTTTCTCTTGGCTAACGACACCCTAGCTCTTTACGACATCCCAGTGCTCTTTCAAACGATTGGCTTTTACGACCCCAGCTCTTGGCTAACGACACCCTAGCTCTTGCGCGGCGACACCCGAAAGGCGGAAACATACGAGACATCCCATCTACATAACGATTTTTTGACTTTCTCTTGGCTAACGACACCCTAGCTCTTGCGCGGCGACACCCGAAAGGGAAACATACGAGACATCCCAGTGCTCGCGAACCGACACCGAAGATTTTAGCGCGACGACACCCCAGCTCTTGGCTAACGACACCCTAGCTCTTGCGCGGCGACACCCGAAAGGCCATACGAGACATCCCAGTGCTCGGAACCGACACGAAGATTTTACGACGACACCCCATCTCTTGGCTAACGACACCCTAGCTCTTGCGCGGCGACACCCGAAAGGCCATACGAGACATCCCAGTGCTCGAACCGACACCGAAGATTTTAGCGCGACGACACCCAGCTCTTGGCTAACGACACCCTAGCTCTTGCGCGGCGACACCCGAAAGGCGAAACATACGAGACATCCCAGTGCTCGCGAACCGACACCGAAGATTTTAGCGCGACGACACCCCATCTCTTGGCTAACGACACCCTAGCTCTTGCGCGACACGAAAGGCGGAAACATACGAGACATCCCAGCTCGCGAACCGACACCGAAGATTTTCTCTTGGCTAAGACACCCTAGCTTGCGCGGCGACACCCGAAAGGCGGAAACATACGAGACATCCCAGTGCTGCGAACCGACACCGAAGATTTTAGCGCGACGACACCCCATCTCTTGGCTAACGACACCCTAGCTCTTGCGCGGCGACACCCGAAAGGCGAAACATACGAGACATCCCAGTGCTCGCGAACCGACACGAAGATTTTAGCGCGACGACCCAGCTCTTGGCTAACGACACCCTAGCTCTTGCGCGGCGACACCGAAAGGCGGAAACATACGAGACATCCCAGTGCTCGCGAACCGACACCGAAGATTTTAGCGCGACGACACCCCATCTCTTGGCTAACGACACCCTAGCTCTTGCGCGGCGACACCCGAAAGGCGGAAACATACGAGACATCCCAGTGCTCGCGAACCGACACCGAAGATTTTAGCGCGACGACACCCCATCTCTTGGCTAACGACACCCTAGCTCTTGTGCGGCGACACCCGAAAGGCGAAACATACGAGACATCCCATTGCTCGCGAACCGACACCGAAGATTTTAGCGCGACGACACCCAGCTCTTGGCTAACGACACCCTAGCTCTTGCGCGGCGACACCCGAAAGGCGGAAACATACGAGACATCCCAGTGCTCGCGAACCGACACCGAAGATTTTAGCGCGACGACACCCCATCTCTTGGCTAACGACACCCTAGCTCTTGCGCGGCGACACCCGAAAGGCGGAACATACGAGACATCCCAGTGCTCGCGAACCGACACCGAAGATTTTAGCGCGACGACACCCCATCTCTTGGCTAACGACACCCTAGCTCTTGCGCGGCGACACCCGAAAGGCGGAAACATACGAGACATCCCAGTGCTCGCGAACCGACACCGAAGATTTTAGCGCGACGACACCCCATCTCTTGGCTAACGACACCCTAGCTCTTGCGCGGCGACACCCGAAAGGCGGAAACATACGAGACATCCCATTGCTCGCGAACCGACACCGAAGATTTTAGCGCGACGACACCCCAGCTCTTGGCTAACGACACCTAGCTCTTGCGCGGCGACACCCGAAAGGCGGAAACATACGAGACATCCCAGTGCTCGCGAACCACACCGAAGATTTTAGCACGACGACACCCCATCTCTTGACGCTTGGCTAACGACACCCTAGCTCTTGTGCGGCGACACCCGAAAGGCGGAAACATACGAAGGCAAACATATGAATACATCGAGGACACTCCTGCTCGCAATATAAAATATGTGCATTTGCATTAAATATTAATCAGTGTTAATATGAATAAATTACATTCAATTTTCATTCAAAGAAGAATAAAAAAATTAAGAACATTTGTCGACAATGTCACTAATCATTTTGTTCAGGCCCTCTCTCAATATCGTCGCAGCTAATTGTCGCCGGTAATCTCTGACTTCCTCATCCATGAAATCCATCTTCATATCAGGATTGTCCCGTCGAGCAAGACATTCCATGTATCTCAGACAGTATAGGCCGCAATCCAGCGATCCGGTCGGTTGGCTTGGGCAATCCGAAATATCTTCCATCGGCCAATCCATCGCTTCCTTATTATCGCAGTAGATATGGAATATGTGGCCTAGAATTGTATGCCATTTCCTTGCATTGGCCTTGTACCTTGGGTTGCGTTTCAATGAATTCAGGTGCATGAACACCTTTCTTTCCATGTCGACAGCAACCAAATGCCAGTGCGAGTTATCGGAGTTTATTATGGTGAAAAGAAACCTGAATTGGGCCTTATCTTCATTCGATACATTGTCAAATATCGCAGCTCCAGATGTTCCAGCAAGTTCTTGAGCAGGTGATGAGGAAGTCAGACAAAGAGCAGATACGAATACTGATGCAATTATGCACTTATGGTATCGGTCAGGATGCTCTGCCCAGTTGCGCATCAGAAACTCCTGGCCGCAATCAATTATCTGCCAATGCAATGTAAAACGATTAATATAATTCTAAAATCAACAACTAGAACATGTTCCTTGATATACTTACATCATCTATTATCATCTCATTGTTAATGAGATCTTGAAGATTTTTTCTTGTTACAACGCCAGAAAACATATTTGTGTAGACGATCTCGTTGGTTTGTCGCTCGCTCAAAAAATTTTGAATAATTATTTGGTCATCTTCGACCGTTGTGGATGCCTTATGCTTTTTAGGACGGTTTGTCTCATAACATTCTCCGACGACCGTGGATGCCTTACGCTTCCTCGCTCTTTTTTAATCCTCCTAATAAGCGAAGGCACTCCAATTATTTCTATGTCCATATTGTCATCCTTTGGCGCAGGGGTGCCAAGTTTATTATTTGATATGGACTCATCTTTATTTTCGTTCCCATGCTCTGTTTTATCCGCCAATGAATCCCCCTCCAATATCTTCTCCTCTGCTTTTGCATTCCCTGTCTCAATTGGAAACTCTGATGAATGGTCCTCCTCCATCTTCTTCTCCTCACTATTTCCATTACCAGGCTCATGGAGGACCAACTCCAGGGAATGCACCTTCTCTATTTTCTCGTCTCCCTTGTCCTCCTCATTGATTTCAACTGGGTGTCGCTGGGATTCTCTCCGTGGTCAGTTTTAAGCACGGGTATCGTCTCCTTAGAGCTAGGTGTCATGAGATTTCAACTGGGTGTTGCGATTGATTTTCGGCCGAATTAGAACTAGGGTGTCGCGGGGATTCTCTTCGTGGTCAGTTCTAAAGACGGGTGTCGTTGCCTTAAAGCTAGGGTGTCGTCAGATTTCAACTTGGGTGTCGCGAAGGATTTATGGCCGAATTCAATTAGGGTGTCACCGGGTACTCTCTATGTGGTCATTTGTAAGCACGGGTGTCGTCGCCCTAAAGCTAGGGTATCGTGTGATTTCAACTGGGGTGTTGGTAGGATTTACGGCCGAATTCGAACTAGGGTGTCGCTGTGATTCTCTCCGTGGTCAGTTTTAAGCACGGGTGTCGTCTCCTTAGAGCTAGGGTGTCGTGAGATCTCAACTGGGGTGTCGCGATTGATTTTCAGCCGAATTAGAACTAGGGTGTCGCGGGGATTCTCTCTGTGGTCAGTTCTAAAGACGGGTGTCGTTGCCTTAAAGATATGGTATCGTCAGATTTCAACTGGGGTTTGCGGCCGAATTCAATTTGGGTGTCGCCGGGTACTCTCTATGTGGTCATTTGTAAGCACTGGTGTCGTCGCCCTAAAGCTAGGGTGTCATGGGATTTTAACTGGGGTGTCGCGAAGGATTTACGGCCGAATTCGAGCTAGGGTGTCGCTGGGATTCTCTCCGTGGTCAGTTTTAAGCACGGGTGTCGTCTCCTTAGAGCTAGGGTGTCGTGAGATTGCAACTGGGGTGTCGCGATTGATTTTTGGCCGAATTAGAACTAGGGTGTCGTGGGGATTCTCTCCGTGGTCAGTTCTAAAGACGGGTGTCGTTGCCTTAAAGCTAGGGTGTCGTCAGATTTCAACTGGGGTGTTGCGAAGGATTTACGGCCGAATTCAATTAGGGTGTCGCTGGGTACTCTCTATGTGGTCATTTGTAAGCATGGGTGTCGTCGCCCTAAAGGTAGGGTATCGTGGGATTTCAACTGGGGTGTCGCGAAGGATTTACGGTCGAATTCGAACTAGGGTGTCGCTGGGATTCTCTCCGTGGTCAGTTTTAAGCACGGGTGTCGTCTCCTTAGAGCTAGGGTGTCGTGAGATTGCAACTGGGGTGTCGCGATTGATTTTCGGCCGAATTAGAACTAGGGTATCGCGGGGATTCTCTCCGTGGCCAGTTTTAACGACGGGTGTCGTCGCCTTAAAGCTAGGGTGTCATGAACTTTCCACTGGGGTGTCGCGAAGGATTAACGGCCGAATTTGAAGTAGGGTGTCGCAGGGATTCCTTACCATCTGGACTCTCAGAGTGAGGGAGGGGAAGAAAGATAGTTCTTCTTGCACAGATGAAATTCAGTTGAGCACGAACCTACGCCCTCGCTCTGAAAGTCTGGTTGACAGTAAATTTTTCAGCTTCGAGGCTGAAAAACCTGGCTACTGGAGTCTACTAGAGTCTTCAAATATAAAAGTTTATCCAATGAGTTTTTCCCTGCCAAAACCTCACGTAGACGTTCGCTTCTCTCTCTGAATTCGGCCAGGTCTGTAAGATGGGCCTAAGCTGCCTTCGTTATCTCTTCGTCAATTGCTTTTAAAAGGCTCAGACATATCTTTCTCGAGACTCCCATTTGATCTTCGAAAGTAATGACAGGAAATAGATGGAGGAACATGACTAGCATTCCCAAGCAGATGGAGGAAAAAAGGAGCCTTTTAAAAGCAATTGACGAAGAGATAACGGAGGCAGCTGAGGCCCATCTTACAGACCTGGCCGAATTCAGAGAGAGAAGCGAACGTCTACGTGAGGTTTTGGCAAGGAAAATCTCATTGGATAAACTTTTATATTTGAAGACTCCAGTAGACTCCAGTAGCCAGGTTTTTCAACCTCTAAACTGAAATATTCCCTGTCGACCAGACTTTCAAAGCGAGGGCGTAGGTTCGTGCTCAACCGATTCCTTAACATCCGGACTCTCAGAGCGAGGGAGGGGAAGAAAGAGTTCATCTTGCAGAGATGAAATCCAACATAAATTGGCACTAGGATGGAGGGAAAGGGCCGCATTAAATTCGTGCTTACAAAATAGTTATGACTCTCAGAATGTCATAACTATTTTGTTCTAAGGAAGTTACTCGCGCATTAAACGGTTTGGTCACGCATTAACTAACTCTAACCAGAAAAAACCTGTTGGTGTAATAAAGGAGCTTTACAAAGAAGTGGAAAGAAAGACTTTTTACTTTGTGCTGCGGATGACATTTCCTCCAGAAGTTTTTGTACACAGACTCCAGTAGCCAGGTTTTCCAGCCTCGAAGCTGAAATATTTTCGTTCGACTGAGGAAGAAGGAGAGTTCTTCTGGCACAGATGAAATCCAACGTAAAATGGAGCTAGGATGGAGGGAAAGGGCATTTTCGTCCGTATGTTAATTTTAAAAAAAGCGAACTGCTTTAAATGGCCATCACGTTCAGAACGTAACATCAAAGCAAAGCCATACCGCCCGGCAGGTAGTCCACGTAGGAGCTACGTGGACCAATCAGAAGACGCGGTGCAGCCCACGTAGGCCTTGCTGCATCGGGGGCGGTGTACAAAGTGTTTTCCTTGGGAGTAATAAGCATGCTGATTGAAACCAAGCATTGGATTTGACCTAGTTCGTAAAGATTTAGTTGTTTTTAAGGCTGGTTCAATTTTTTTTAGGCTTTAATGCCTATTGCCATGTTAAGAATAGTTTAAATCATCGCTTTCTAAAATTTTGCTGCTAAGTTTTTTCATCACTCGTTTGAACCATCTTTTTGAACATCAACCTTGCCATCAAAGAAAAAATTGTGAGAAAAAATAAAATTTAACTTATTTGGATGAAGAGGAAAGTAGAGAGGAAAGAAAATTAGAGAAAAAAATATGGAGAAAAAAGTGATGGGCCTCAGCTAAAAGTTTTCTCCTCCTCTATTTTTTTTTATTCCAATATTGACTCTTTCAAAGAAAAAACTGATGCATTTTTAATCATTTATAATAAGAGCATTATTATCATTATAAATTATCGACTTTTCTTTCCTCTTTATTTTTCTTTCACTCATCCAAGCAGAAGGAAAGAAAATATTTTCTCTTCACTTTTCTCTTATCTCCATTTTTTCTCCCTCATTTTCTTTTCTCTCTACTTTTCTCTCGATCCAAACAAAGCATTAGGGTTTCATAAATACACCACCACTCATAATATTATTTCTGATTTTAAGATATTTTAAACATAATGCCTCTCATTATTGTGAGGCTATCACACCCTGCATAGGTGTATACATCAAACCAAAATAAAATAGGCCCAACTATATATAAGTCTAACACAGACTAAAAACAATAAATAAAATAAACATAGCGCTAAAAAATTAACAACCATTAATATTTTAACAAAGAATATGAGTTTATTGTTTTGATTATTTAAACAAGTTTGGTTTCAGTGTCTGCTAAATCATCACAGTTGCATCAGTTTCTCCTCTCTCTTCACCATCATCAATAAACTTCTTCCAAAACCAATGCTTCCTCCACACTCATCCATCTGCTCAATAGGTTGATTCTTTGTCTCTGGCACTAGCAGATAAACGAATATGGTCATCACTAGAACCCACCCTCCAAAGAAAAAGTAAACCCCAGACTTAAGATGGCAAAGCATTGTAAGCAAGGATTGTCCTAAAACGAAGGAAAATAGGAAGCCCACTGCAACCACAATGCTCAGCCCTGATGATCTGATCTCCAGAGGAAATATCTCGCTTGGGACTAGCCATCCTACTGGTCCCCAGGACAACCCAAAACCTGCAATAAATGCGCAAGTGAAAACCAAAATTACGTATGCATAAGCTCTACTCACTCCACCATAGTCTCCAAGCTGTGTCAATATCGTTGCGCCAACCACAACATGTGCGACGAGCATTTGAACTCCTCCTGCAATAAATAACGTACGTCGGCCGAATCTATCCACCACCACCATTGCTACCATGATAGCACTGGTGCCAACCACTCCAGTAATCACTGTCGACATGAGGGAAGAGCTCTCTCCAAGACCAATGATTCGAAATATGACCGGAGAATAGAAGGTTATCACGTTAATTCCTGTCAGTTGCTGGAAGAATGAGATGCCACTGCCACCACGAGTTGTGGTCGATATTTTCGTTGCATGATGGTACGAAATGGATGTCGAACATTCTTTGAAAACTCGGCTGCTGCCCTTATGTCATTGAGCTCATTTTGCACCTCGTTAGTGCCTCGAATTTTCTTGAGTATCTCTGTTGCCTCTTGGAGGGTCTTATTACGTTGGAGGAGGCTATTCGGGGTCTCAGGGAGGAAGAGCGTGCCAATGGTTAAGAAGCTTGGCAGAGCTAAGAAGAGGGAGGTTCTCCAGCTCCAATCTGAATGAATCTTTTGGGTTCCATAGTTGATGAGATTGGCAAAGAGCACTCCTAACCCAACAAAGGCCTCAAATAAATTGTTGAGCGTTCCACGGTAGTGTGGTGGAGCCATTTCCGAGAGGTACAATGGAACAGCCTGCAGCAAAGAGAAGAGCTACTAAGCTGAGAAAGTGTTCAAGGGAATGCCCATGCATAGGACCTAATTAACTCCAGTTAATCCATATAATAATTTCAGGAAAAAAAAAAACAACTTAAGCTCTGTGACATTTCTCATAGATTATCAGAATCACATCAAGTGGTGTAAATGAACCGGGCTTGAGCAAGCAAAGCTGATGCCAAAATAGAAAAGAGCAGCAGACAGCTTGTGGAAAGGAGTCTGGATAGGGCCTAAGTCCTCTAAGTGCCATGTAGAAACTTGAAAAAAAATTTCTGTTAGATCTCTTATCTTTTTCGTGAGATACATTCTTCTTTACATAAAGTATATTACAAGAAATACATTTTTATTTACAAAATTAACTAGATTAAAAATATGATGCACTGACCTCTTTGTCTATAATTAAAGCATAATCAAGCTGGATGTCTATAACTTTGTCAAAGCTCATGTTTGAGTTGAGTACTGATTTAGTAAATAAAAATTCAGACCCAACATAATGATCTACAATATCTAAGTATGTTCCATGAAATTTTAAAAATTTCTGAGGAACTATAATATGCAATTATGTAATTTAAGTATTTTCAAAAATATAATCCAATGCATCAAGAATTATCATATGAACAATTATTCAGCAGCTAAATAAAAGATTATTTCTACACTTGCACACATCCATGGATTAACTTATTGTCTTTTCTTTTCTTTTTTTAATAACAAAGAAGAAGGTCGAGGATCACATAAAAACAATCTCATGAGCATAGTATAAGAAAACTGTGCAGGTTAAGGAAAAGGATACTGTCTAATAAACTTTCTTTTTTCTTTTTGATACCGTTCAATTTGTTAAAAATATCAACCTTTTGTTGTCTCCCCATAGATAACTTATTACTTTTTCTTAATATAAAATATCTCAGATATAGTTTTCAAAAAGATAATTCATGGACATGTGCATAGGTTTTGAACAAACATGTATGATCATTCTATCTATCAATTAAATCATATTCCTTAATTTTATCCATTCATAGAATCTCACCTGGTTATCATCTATTTTCAGGCGAGGTGCATGAAAACAGTATCACTTCATGTGGGTCTAAGCAGACCTTAAATGTAATGCGCACAAGGGAATATCTATGTAGCATTTGGAAAAATGGGCACAACTTGTGTGGCATCTGGCTTCTTTCAGCTAACCACATCAGGACAAAAGCAACATCCAATGGCCTCCACAAATGGCTCTGGGGGGTGCCATATTTTCTCATGATGCGTGCGTTTGGTGGCTGTTTAAGCCTCGTTGTTGAAAAGAATCTTTGGTCAATTTTGATTGACTTCTATGATAAATTAACACTTCTGTGATAATTGCTGGAAGAATCACCCCAAAGTCCATGACATTTGTTTGGTTTGTTTTTCCAGATGCCTGCTTATTTTAAGAGCATCTTTTCGGATCACTAGTCCAGTGGCAGTCATCTAAATGGATTCTGACCGTGCCAGCAAGTATACGATGGATTCTGCTGGTGACCATAACTGCAAATATTCCGGAGCAAAGTATTCGGTGCTTAAATACTACAAGCTCCACCTCATAGTGCCCAAAATAATGATTTGAAGGATAGATCTTATGATGATATGTAATAGAGTTTAGACTTTAACACAATGAGAAAAAACCTTAATCAAGAGAAAAGAACTCCCCTTGGTGATTATAATTTTATTCAAGTCTGATCAAGACTATCTTTGTATGTGATAAGGCCAATCCTATAAGAAGATTACCCAACTAATTCCTATCAGAATCTTTGCTGGGATCGATATTCAATATGAGCCATCCATTACAAAAGTTTGGCTTAAAATGCAATTTCTTTAAACGTCTATAAAGCAACTAGGACTTACAGGTAAAATAAGTTCTCTCTTTTGCTTGACCCTTAGGCATCTCATCCAAGAGGCCTAGAGTTTTTATCTTGTCCATCCATTACTAACTTTAGCATTGGAGGGTTTTTCTTGAAGAAAAATCTGAGGAAAAACTTTGGGATAGTAAAGGTGATAAGGAAAACGAGTGAATATTTAAGAAGGTAACCTATCATATGAGGAAGAAATGTCATCCATTACCATAAAAATCAGAAAAAAAGGACAATAGATTAACATCATCTGTGGCAAGATATATAGAAGTACTCAGTCATGCTGCCCAAGAGAAATGATCGAGGAACAAACATAATCCATGTAGGAATGAGTTAAGCTCCGGTCGATTCCCAAGACTTCATAGAAACATTGGCCAGCTCTTCACCTATAAAACGATGAGGGCCCAAATCTGTTTCATTACAAGAAAGCAAGACGGACAAGGTCAACACTAACTTGGGCTACCACAGTCCAAAAGAGATCCAATTGGTACTTATCCATCTTTCTTAACTGGTTATAAACCATACAATCAACTCTCAATTTTTCGATATGGGACTATTAGGAGGAGCATCACAATCTACCCCCTTACAGAGGCAACGTCCTCATCGCCAGAGGCACAACCATCAGGCAGGTAGGATTCTAGAGATGGCCTCTATAGGTTTAAGAGGTGGCTTCCA
Organism: Calamus simplicifolius; assembly: GCA_900491605.1. Lineage (NCBI taxonomy): Eukaryota > Viridiplantae > Streptophyta > Magnoliopsida > Arecales > Arecaceae > Calamus > Calamus simplicifolius. The sequence goes on along the minus strand of UESW01002658.1, from coordinate 43,258 downwards.
TTCCATGGATGTAGCACTTTGCCCTGCGTGGCACTTAGCTCCTGCACTTTCGACTGATGCGTGGCTTGATACCATATTGTAATGACTCGGGCATGCAAACCCGTTTCGTTACAAGAACGGACAAGGTCCACACCAACTTGGATCACTACAGTCCAAAAGGGATCCAATTGGTACTTGTTCATCTTCCTTAATTGGTTATAAATCATACAATCAATTCTCAATTTTTGATATGAACTACTGGGAGGGGCATCACAGCATCACCACCGATCTCGCCTAAGGTGGATCTGCTCGGTATGTTGGAGGGCATCCTAGACATAAAACTGGCGACTATTCTCCATGAATTGGGGAGTACTTGTGTCGGTGCAACACTATACAAAAAAAGTTGGACCTATAAAGGGTTGATGGGTAATCAAAATAACCTAACCGTTGGTGTCCTCATATAAGATGAGTTAACCCTTGATGGAGTTGGAAGCACAGCTTACAGCTTGATTCACCCAGTGTTGAGGAGAGAAATTCCCTTGGCATGAAGTAGATCTATCTTATCTGGACCATATCACTTGGGGTTAGAATGGAAAAAGGTCTCTGGCCCAAAGTTCGAATGGATTTAGGGAGGCTGAGGACTTGGTTGAGGACGACAAAGATATGATTGGAGCATTACTCCTACCTACTAAACTGGAAAGGGAAGGGAATGTGAGATAAAAAATTGCCTAGAAAAATAGGCTAAGAGTCCCAGGACTTCGACTAACCGGAGCAAGGTATGCGGCAGTCAAATAAGAGCATCGACATGAAGAGGAAGAGCGAGCCTATTTCCTTGCTTTCTATACCCAACACCAAGCTACCACATGGGATCCCACTAGCTCAATAGTTGAGCTGCCGTTAATGATAAGCCATCCTACTAAATGCCCTACTTGACCTTAATTACTATGTGACAAAGCCTTGGCCCAACCTTCGAGGCAGTTTATCATAATGCTTAATAATAGTATTTTATGGATTCTAATATATATTCATTATATGCACAAAGCATGAAACGACCCATTCAATCTTCTAAATAAACCATTAAAGTCCATGTTAATTATTGAACCTCTTTCTTGAAATTAAGGCAAACTGACCCAACTTCGATCGGATGAACCTCTAAAGATGACCAGCCAACTTGGATCAGCTCAATCAAAGATTGAAACCAAATCACTAACGTTCTCTCTTCAGCTTAGTACCAACTTAGTGAATTATCGACTAGGCTCGGTAATATCAAAATGTACGTCTAAAGATAAGTTACTTGATAGCTCAGTCATGCAAAAAAGGTTCATAAGCCTAGTTCAGATCAACCATACTAAGAACAGTGCAACTTTCATGACTTGACTATAAATTTAAGTTCCAATCTCAAAGTAGAGAACAAATGATGTGGACTAATTTGGTAGGTCGATCCTATAATGACACTAAGTAGGGTAGACTTTAACATGATTAGAGAAAACCCTCATCAAGTAAAAAAAACTTTCCTTCATGATATCCACCCTATCTAAGCTTAATCAAAACACTCCTTATATGTAAGAAAGCCAATCCTATAACAAAATTAGCTGAATAATTCCTATTAGAATATGGTCTCCTTTGATATCAAGATTTAACAAAAACCGTCCATTATAACAATCTAACTCAAAATACAACTCCTCTAGACATTTATAAAAGTAGCTTATAGGACCTATAAGTAAACTAAATTCTCCCTTTTTATTTGAGCCCTAGGCATCTCATCCAAGAGCCCTAGAGTTTCCTCTTTGTCCACCCATTATTGACTTGAGCATCAGACGATTTTCTCTAAAATAAAACTTCAAAATTCCTCTATTGCTCTTCTTTTTATCATAGAAACACTGGCAAGAGGATAAGTTGATAGCTAGAAATTAAGGTGCTTTATTATGTGAGAGAAAAAATCTCATCCATTAGTATGAAGACTGGAAAAAAATATAGCTACATGCAACAAACATTTTATACTACTAGTTACAATGGAACCACTTGATATAACAAGCACGAATTTTAAATTCAGCCTCATAAATGATGGTGAGATTAAAGTTGAATTAGAAGAGCAAATATCATTGTCAGATATTAACTAGCAAGTTATAAAGCTAACCTGATTGGTGAAACCGATGCCAATTCCAAGCAAGATTCGACTAATGATGAGCATGTAAATGTTGAGTGCGAAGCCACCAACTATAGCTCCGATCATGAATGAGATTGCACCAGCAAGTATGGACATCTTACGGCCATATGTATTTGTGACCCATGAAGCCCAAAATGCTGTAAAGAGGCCCGCAATATATAATGATGATGTGAATGCTGTTAAGAGCTGGCTGTCAAACTTACAGTAATTGCTAGTATCAGAGTTCTCTCTCATTTTAGCATACACTTCTGGAAAGAACTTCTCCAAAAACGGCTTCATCGCACTCACCCCTCCTAGAAAATTTTTGCTACAATTAATCATTTGCTTAAGAAAAATTTGTTAGTTTTTACATCAATTTTAAGCCAAAGAGAGTTTTTTCACAAATAATAATTATTTTTTAAAAAAAAGGCAATAACAATCAATGATAAAAAAAGATCCATGAACGCATAAATTGAAAAAAAAAAAAGTAGGAAAGCAGAGATATTTTAAAGAGCTAGTTTACTCTAGCCACAAAACAAGAATGAATATCAGCAAACTTTTGGTCATCTAAGAGGAATAAGAATCTCTATGACAGAGATAAATAATTGTTAAGCAGTGAGATATGAAAAGCAAAATTTGTTGCTAAGAGAAAAATATTATTGAGCAAAAAAAAACTTGAGAGGAAGAAAAAACCAGAGATTCCAAGATCGTAACCCAAGAGAATTCCTCCGGTCCCTGCAACCGTGCAAGAAAGGATGACAAGAGCAGTGATTCTACCATGATAGTGGTATGTCTTGCTCTCAGTAGCTAACCTTAATGCCATGATTTAATTTGATAAAGATGGCAGTGTGGAAGAAAGATTTAAACAAATTTGCGAATGGATGATGAGGGAATGGTGTTACTGTCACAATCTATTTATGTACTAGGCTTTATGGCTTTGAGCCTTTAAAAAGAAACTAATGAATGAGGAGGGAATGGTGTTACCATCACAATCTATTTATGTACTAGACTTTATGGCTTTGAGCCTTAAAAAAGAAACTAACCTGGCATGATTTTTTCCAGCCACCATTTGATACGTGTAGCCTTATAGATAGGGTAAGGGGAGTTGAACCTCCCAAGTGAGAATTTATTCATTCCAAATGCCAACGTTACTAAAGGCATTAAAGATTAGGCCACTTTTATTGGTGAATGCGATAATGAAGTTTATCCTTTCAATTGAAAGATGATCTTGTATTAAGTAGGAGATTTATTTCTTAAATAGGAGGAAATTTATTGCTCACAATTATTATTTGGTCTCTATTACGATTTTCAATATTCTAAAAATGCATAAATTAAATATGTGATAATAACCATACATAATTATAAAATCCAATGTTTTCATTTATTCACCATTTATTTCTCCATTAAATGTGAAAACTATATTATTCCTCACAAAGCATCTCATTTACAACAAAGGGGATAACCCTTCAAAAATATCTCCTATAGAAAATTTGGGCTAATGGATAAGATAGGAATTTTTAATTTTATTTGGCCTTTTTATCCTTAAGGGAGTGCTTGGATGGAGCTTAATGAGAGAGAGAGAAGGAGATCCACTGCAAAAAAATTCAGCTTTAGTTGTGTCGCTAGTGCGTCGCTAGATGGATTTAGCAACGCAATTTGGGTATCGCTATGAATCTCATCGCAATCTACAATCCATAGCAATTGCGTCGCTAAATAGCGACACTCAGGGATGCAAAAAATTGCATCGCTAATTTGCGACTAAATTACAGTCATCGCAATTTAGCGACTAATTAGCGACGCATAATTGTGTCATAATTTTACGATGCCAGGCATCGAAAAATTAATTTTAATTTAATTTATTAATAATATTTTAAAAATAATTACGACGAAAAACTTTTGTCGCAATAGCATTGCTAATTAATTTTTTTATAAAATAAAAAATATTAAAAATTAAATCTGCTAATACAATTTTATTTAATTTAAATATTGACTGAAACATTCATCACTCAATTTTTAAAAATATATAAAAAATTAATATTTTAATATTTTAAACTTTTTATATATAAATCATAAAAAGTAAAGAAAAAAATACATCAAGAATCATAGTATCACGATCACATGAAGGCTTCAGAGGCTAGAATGAATCCTGCGATATGAGACGAACCAAATCCTGCATCTGATGCATCTGCGCTCTTATGTCTGCAAACTCTGCTGGAGGCCTCTCGTCTGTTGGTCGAGCTCCTACTGATACTCCTGCTGAAGCTCTTCCGTGCGCTGCTCGAACTCTTACCGAACCTTCTGCCGAGCCTCCTCCGTAATAGATCTTTGAATGTCGTCTAAATGCTCGGCAGGAATATCGTCAGAATAGTACGAACTGAAGCCCTAATAGGAAAAATATCTAGAAGCTTTAGTGCCTAGACCTCAGACTGCCACACCTCCTGCCAGGCGGAGAGAAGTTCTTTCCTCTTCCTCTCGATGAAGAAATCATGTGAGCCCTTCATGTGTCTTTCAGTTGGATCATGGGAGGACGTCTACCCGGGCCTACTTTGCTTCCTCCTGGTGCTCAACCGAAGCTTCCCATGTGGATGGAACACCCCCCCCCCCCTCCCACCGTCTTCCTATGAAGAGATGTCTTCCACGACGGCAAGAGGGGAGAGGAGGAGGGGGGAGAAGATGGATGAGAGGAAAATCTTTTGGAAAAAAAGAATCTGTTATCTATTCCATCCAAACCCTAAAAACTAGAGTTTAAATACATCAACGAAGTGGGCCAGGCCCAGACTCAACAAAAACTCTCATGGACTAACCCAATGAGATTAAACTAATTTCCAAGCCCGTGTACACCCGTGACTTGATTTAATCTCAACCCTTGGACTCACACCCAGCCCAATACAAGTTAGCCCAACCTGGGCCTTGATAGCACCACACCAGACCCAACAATCTTCACCTTGATGCTTTTAAGGCCTCAGCACGTCCGCCATGTCCATCAGCTGCAATCCCTACGAAAGCTGTTCCATGAAAGAACCTTGGTCAGTGAATTGCTAGATTCTCCTTGGTGTGTACCTTCATTAGCTCCACTCCACCTTCTTCCATCAGCTCTCTGTAGTTGAAGCCCTCATTTCGAAAGTATCCTCTGGCCACTAGTTCTACCTTGTACCTGATACTTCCTTGCTCTGAAGGCCCTTTCTTGCGCTGATAAACCCATTTGCAATCAATGGGTTTCTTTTCTTGTGGCAATTGGACCACCTGCCACGTGCTAGTCTTGTAGAGAAACTACATCTCCTCTGTCATAGCCTGCATCTCCTGCCATAGTCTGGACCCATCAATCTCTGTCCTGGCTCTCCACAGCCTCCTGATAGGTGTAAGGGTCTCCATTCGCTGTTATCAGGGCATATGACACCGAATCCTTGAAGCCGTATCGAACTGATGGTCGCACGTTTCTCCTGGGCCTATGCAGTGCAATCCCAGTATCAGTCCTCTGCCCAGCTGCATCCTCCTGAGTCCTCTGCTCAGCTGCATCCTATTGAACTTCCTAGCTTCTGACCCTCTGCTAGTCCTCTCCATCTGAATCTCAAATCCTTCTGATCTACTAGCAAATGGCACGACTGTGTAGGAGGTCATCTGACTAGTGTTACCGTGTTCCACCTCCTATGTCCCTGCTGTGCATTTGTACTATCTCTACTCTAAAAAATCGAGCTCTCATCGAAGGTCACATCCCTGCTGATGACAACCTTCTTCTCCAAGGGATCTCATAACCGATACCCCTTGATTTCATGTGGGTAGCCCAGGAACACCATCTTCTTAGACCTGGCATCCAACTTACTCCGCTTCCCAGCACCAACATGCACATATGCCATGCATCCAAACACCCTCAGATGGTTCAAGTTTATCTTTCCTCCAGACCATATCTCCTTTGGAATGCCTCCATCCAATTTGGTGTGCGGTGACCGATTGACCAAGTAGCTAGCTGACCTACTGCGTCAACCCTGAACATCTTTGGAAGCCCTGCCTACAGCCTCAAGCATCTTGCTTTTTCGAACAGTGTTCTATTCATTCTCTCAGCCACCCCTTCCTGTTGAGAAGTTTTCATTACCAAGAAGTGCCTTTTGATGCCCCACTCCTCACAAAATCTCTGGAACTCCCTGCCGGTGTATTCCCCGTCACTGTCTGACCTCAAACACTTCACACACCTACCCTGCTCCTTCTTCACCTCAGCCTTCCAGATTCTGAACTTGGTGAAGACCTCTGATTTCTCCTCCATAAAGTAGATCCACTACTTTCCTAAAAAATCATCTATCAGGATAAAGAAGTATCTAGCCCCATTCCTTGTAGAAACCGGGCTGGTCCCCAGACATCCATGTGTACTAGCTCTAGCGGTTCTGCACTCCTAGCTGTGCTGACCAAGAACTGCACATTCCTCTGCTTCTCCATTTGACATGGCTCACAGATCTCCATGACTCCACCACTCAGGTTCGGAAATAGTCCTCTCTTTCTCAGTTCTTTCATCCCCCTATCTTCCATATGGCATAGACGATAATGCCACATCTTGTACACATTCCGAGGATCCTATTCCACAGCTGCTGCCTCAGATTTCTTGGTCACCACCGAGCCATCCAATCTGTATAAGTTGTTCTTCAACCTTCTCCCTCTCATCACCACTATAACTCCATTGGATGTATTCAGAACTTCACTCCTGGCATGAATGATGAAACTGTATCCAGTCTGCTCCAGGTACCCCAGTGACACCAAATTCTCTTGAGTTCTGGGACATGCTTAATGCTGGTAAGTGTGCACACCATGCCATCAAACATCCTCACCCTCACTGTGCCAATCCCTACCACCTTGCAAGGGTGATCATCTCTAAGAGTCACACACCCCTTATCAACCTCTGTGTAAGTACTGAACCACGACCAGTTGGGAGTGTAATGATGAGAACAGGCTGAATCCAAGGTCCTCATCTCTGTACTGTGCTTGTGACCATCTGATACCACCAAAAGATTATCCTTCACCTCCTGACCTGCAACTGTACTCACAGATTCATATCCTCCCTTTTCTTCCTTTTTTTACTTAGGACAATCCCTCTTAAAATGTCCTACCTCACCACACTTGTAGCACTTAGCCTTTCTGGACTGTAACCGTCCCCTAGGCCTGCTCCTGTCTCTGCTTCTGCCTGACCCTTCCCCAACTGATAGACCCTCTTGAAGAATAGCAACCTTGGTTATCCTCTCCCTCTGCTCATTCGTCCGAAGTACCGAGACAATATCTTCATAGAACAATGTTTCCTTCCCGTAGAGCAGCGTCGTGACCAACGAGTCATGTGATGTGGGCAGCGAACACAATAGCAAAAGTGCCTTATCTTCCTCCTCCATCTTGACCCCGACATTCAGCAATTCATTACTAATAGATTGAACACCTGGATGTAGTCCAGCACATCTCCATATTCTGACATCCGAAGGCTATAGAGGCGCTTCTTCAACATCAACTTGTTGCACATATTCTTTCCTATGTAAAGGGCTTGCAACTTCGACCAGAGTCTCTTCGGGGTCTTCTCCTCCAGCACTGAATAAAGGACTGAATCCGCCATACATCCCCTGATCATTGAACATGTCTTTTTCTCCAACGACATCCACTGCTTATATGTCATCCCATCTGGCCTTTCCTCTAAAGCTAAATCTAAACCTTGCTGCATAAGAAGGTTCTCTGCTCGGACTTTCCACATGGAGAAACTTTTTTTCCATCAAACTTTTTAAAATCTATTTTTATGCTACTACCCATGGCGAGATCTCAACCAAAACAAAAATAGCAAAAAAATAAATTTAAAAAAAAATAAAGAGTACCTTGATGAGGTCTTGCTAAAATTTTTTAGCCCTTTAAAATCTCCAACCAACTTTTGTTTCTGAACTAGGCTCTGATACACTTGTTGGGGTTTAGAGATAGTAGTGGGATTCATCGTTGAACAAGAACCGAGATTTTTATCCTATTACCAATGATTAGATACCGGAGTTCAAATCACCGCACAACCCTTGTTACTTTCCAAATGATTTTATTTTAATCATTAAATCCTTTTTCCTTGGATTTTTCTTAGCCTGCTGGAATACCTCTCCCTCGTCCACGTCTTCTCATGCGTTCTCCTCACCCACGAAGCCTACGCAAGAACGTCCTCCCATGAAGACTCCTTCATGAACGAACTCACCGTGCGTCCTTTGAAGAGTTTCTTCCAAGGCTCTTTAATGAACTTCACGTCCCATGCAAGGATCCTTCCCTCCAGCCACGTTGACTTCTTCCAAGGATCTTCACATCCCATGCAAGGATTCTTCCCTTTGTCTGTTGGATCCCACGATGCTCCCTCCTTTCCAGATCTTGACGTCATGCTTCTTGGATGCTCCTCAAGAAACCCACGGAAGGGAGCGTGTTTCCATCAGGGCATCTTCCTCTTGCGAAGCCACAGAGGCTGTCTTCCACGGAAACCTAGGACTTATCCCCCTCTCACCGTTCTCTTAGAACACCAAACGGTGGGAAGGGAGAAGATGGAGAGGTGATGAGAGAAATTCTTGTAGCCAATGGTATGTACGGCTCTTGATGGTGTTTAGATGCTTCATTATCTAGATTTTATCTGCATATATAAATCATCCTTTGAATATGCCTTTCTTGTAGCCAATGGTATGTACGCTAGCTTCAGCTTCATTAGAAATCAAATTGCTGGCCTGATTGCAGGTTGTGGCAAGCTTGTGTTTCCGACTTCCGATAAATTGCAAGAAATCATTTTGGCAACGAGGACAGACTAATCTCTACTGGTAATGAAAAACCATTGGACTTAAGGAGAAAGAGAACCCAAGGAGTCTCAATCATGTGGGAGGGAGGCTTGGAGAGGACCAAGAACCCCTTACTCTGCTTCCCCACAGATCACCGCGAAGGAGAATGAAGCAAAACGAAAAGATATTAAAAAAAAAAAATTGAGGGAAGGATCTTACGGTGTCTTTGATCTTTCTCTCAATCGCCCCTCCTTTGCTCTATTTGTTCCGTCCCAAGGAGTCTCGATCGCATGTGAGGCTTGGAGAGGTAAGACCAAACCTTGCTCTGCTTTCCACGGCTCTACTTCCCCCACAGATCACCAAAAAATAGAATAAAACAAAACGAAAAGAAAGAAAAAAAAAAGTAAGTAATAAAGGATCTTCAATAAATTAATTTGTTACATATAAAATAACATACTTATCTGATGTGAATTCATCCTAATATTATTTATCTTATGCAGATGCGGAGTTCATCATGATAATATGTAGACTTGAGACTTAGAATGTCTTCATATAGCCTCTTCTGAAGAATAATTAGTTTCTCTCTCTTAGTCTCATTCCTTTCGGTAGCAGAGAACGATGGATTCTTGCTTACTTCCTCAGGCAGAGAGAGGACCAATTATTTATATATATAACGATCAATTGGTATGTCAACACCAATTAATGTCTTTAATTTCTCTTAATACCTCAGCTTAATGCTAATGGCTTAATCTTTCGGACCATTAACCGTAACCCTTCATCTTCTAAACATGCAGAAAAGTGGGTAGCCCTTCACCTTTCGAGGCACGATTAAGAAAAGAGCGGCATTAAAGAAAGGTTTTGCATTGAAGGGTTAATCTAACATTCTCCCACTTGGGCCAAAAGTTTATGACATTAATATTTAATAATGTAAACATTAGGCACGCAAAATTAAATTTCATAATATCATTTTTTTCATCATGATTGACTTTAACAAAATAAATCACATAATAAGAGTTATGGCGGTCATACATATTCAATTTGCATACTCCCTTCCATATACTACTGTATTAGCAACTTATCATATTAGGTCACATAATTTATATATAAATAACTTAATGTCTACTTAATTGTCTGAAAGACATAGTAAATTTCTTGTTCAAAATAGTAAGTGTATATAAGCATAAGGAACAAGAAATAAGAAATAAAACCAGAAACATTTCATATTAATGAGCTCAAGAGTGGCACAATATAATATCATCATAATCAATCTTTAATACATAGCATCATCATAATCAATCTTCAATACAACTAAGACCCATTCTATGTACATGTTCTTTAAATGTTTTTGGTTATAAACCTTTAGTTAAAGGATCTGCTATCATAAAATCCGTTCTAATATGTTCAATGCACACTCTTTGTTTCTGGACCTCCTCCTTGACAGTAAAGTACTTTAATTCCATATGTTTAGCACCTCTAGAATATTTGTCATTCTTGGAGAAGAAAACTGCTGCGGAATTAACACAATAAATTTGCAGCGGCTTGATAATGGTGTCGACAACCCCAAGTCCTGAAATAAAGTTCCATAGCCATAATGCTTGAATTGTAGCTTCATAACATGCTACAAATTCTGCTTCCATAGTGGATGAGGCAATAATTGATTGTTTGGCACTTTTCCATGAAATTGCTCCTTCTCCCAATAAGAACACATAGCCAAAAGTTGACTTTCTACTGTCAACACAACCAGCAAAATCTGAATCTAAATATCCAATCACTTCCAACTGATCAGATCTTCTAAATGTGAGCATATAATCCTTAGTTCCTTGAAGATATCTCATTACTTTCTTTGCAGCTTTCCAATGATCAATACCAGGATTACTCTGATAGCGGCCCAACATCCCAACCGCAAAGCTGATATCTGGTCTTGTGCAAGTTTGCAAATACATCAAGCTACCCACAACTGAAGCATATGGAATAGATTCCATTTGCTTATGTTCCACATCATTCTTTGGACATTGCATTAGACTAAATTTTTCTCCTTTTGTATTGGAACAATTCCTGCTGAACAGTTGTTCATATTAAATTTCTCAATAATTTTCTCGATATAAGTTTTCTGAGACAACCCTAACAGTCCATGTGATCTCTTTCTGAATATGGAAATTCCTATCACATAAGATGCCTCTCCCATATCTTTCATCTCATAATTCTTAGAGAGAAAATTTTTAGTCTCATACAAGATACCTAAATCCTTAGCAGCAAGCAAAATATCATCAACATATATAACCAAAAATATAAACTTACTTCCATAAATCTTTGGTAAATGCATCGATCAACAATAATTTCATGAAAACCAAAAGATGTAATAGTATCATTGAACTTAATATACCATTGTCTGAAAGCTTGTTTAAGTCCATATATTGATTTCTTAAGTTTACACACCATATGATCCTTTCCTTCCATAAAAAAACCTTAGGTTGATCCATATAAATTTCTTCATCTATTTCCCCATTAAGAAAGGTTGTTTTCACATCCATTTGATGTAACTCTAAATCATATTGAGCTACCAAAGCCATAATGATTCTTAATGAATCTTTCTTTGAAACGGGTGAAAATGTCTCTTTATAATCAATGTCATCCTTCTGAGTATAACCCTTGGCAACAAGTCTAGCTTTAAAACGTTTGATATTGCCATTCAAGTCACGTTTGGTTTTAAAAACCCATTTACATCCAACTTGTTTAGAACCTTCTGGCAATTCGATAAGATCTCAGACATTGTTTTCAGCCATGGATTTTAATTCATCTTTCATAGCATTAATCCATTTATCAGACTTATCACTGTTAATGGCTTGTGAAAATGAAACAGGATCTTCATAAATGCCACAATAAAAATCTGACTCTTGCAAATAAACCAAATAATTATGTGAAATAGCTTATTTCTGTATCCTTACAGGTTTACTTAATGCTATTCCATATGGTTCATTTTTGTCAGCTATTGGTAGGTTAGACTCTTCATGGGGTGCTTTTTCATTCAAACATTGTTCATTTTGTTTATGTAATTCTGGAACAATGCATGAAACGATTGTAGGTTCAGAAACATTTATGGGTAATGAAACATTAGCCCTTACTTCATTGATATCCACAATCTGTTTGTCAGCACTCCCACTAACCTCACCATTCTCAATAAATTTGGCATTGTCTGTCTCAATAATTCTAGAACTATGGTTTGGACAATAAAACCTGTACCCTTTGGATTTCTCTGGGTAACCTATAAAGTAACCACTAACAGTTCGAGAATCCAATTTCTTTTCATGTGGATTATACAGTCGTGCTTCTATTGGACAATCCCAAACATGCAGGTATCTTAAACTAGGTTTCCTTCCAGTCCATAACTCAAAAGGAGTTTTAGAAACTGCCTTACTAGGAATCCTATTCAGTAAATATACTGCAGTTCTAAGTGCATATGTCCATAAAGATTTGGGTAATAAGGAATTACTTATCATATTCCTAACCATATCCATTAATGTTCTATTTCACCTTTCTGCCACACCATTTTGTTGAGGTGTGCCTGGCATAGTATACTATGCACATATGCCATGTCTTTCGAGGAATTTTGCAAATGGACCTGGATTTTACCCTGATTCATTATACTTTCCATAATACTCACCACCTCTATCAAATCTTACTAGTTTCACTTTTCTGTCTAATTGTCTTTCAACCTCTTTAGTAAATATCTCAAGAGAATTTACAGCTTGAGATTTCTCTTTAAGCAAATAGACATATCCATAATGAGAAAAATCATCTATAAAGGTGATAAAGAACTTTTCTCCACCAAAGGATGGAGTGTCAAAAGGTCCACATACATCAGTGTGTATAATTTCAAGAAGCTGAGTACTTCTTGTAGCCCCTTTCTTGTTATGTTTGGTTTGCTTTCCCTTAATGCAATCCATACATAAACCAAGATCAGTAAAATCTAGATTTGGTAAAATCTCATTCTTTACTAATATTTGTAGTCGTTCTTTGGATATATGACCCAAACATTTATGCCACAAGAAAGCAGAGTTGTCATTAGCCATACTACGCTTAATTCCAATATTTGATGGACACACATCAGGGATGCAGAAAATTCATCATCAAGTTTCAATTTATATAATTCATCCATAAGAATTCCAGAACCAATAAAGGAACCATCTTTATTAAATAAACTGAAACATCCTTTTCCAATCTTAAAACTAAACCCATTAACATCAAGTTTTGAAACAGAAACTAAATTTCTAGAAAGTGAAGGAACATAGAGAGTTTGCAGTAGATTCAGGTGATGCCCAGTATCTAAAGTAAGACGATAAGTCCCTATGCCTTCAATTGGGGCCTTCTGTCAGTTCCCCATGAACAAGAAGTTCTCATTTGGGTTTATGCTCTGGATTGTAAGGAATCCCTACATTACATTGGAAGCATAAGTAGTGGCACCAGAATCCAACCACCAAGTGTTAGAAGGAACTTTAGATAAGTTTGATTCATAAATTGGAGAAGCATAATGAAAGATACCTTTCTTTTCGAACCAAGTTTTCTGTTTCAAACAATCTTTCTAATAATATCTTTCTTTCTTACAAAAGTAAAATTTATCTTTCTTTCTTTCCTTCTTATCATTATCAGCAACCTGTGATACTTTAGTGGATGCTTTCTTCTTAAATTTCTTAGATTTTTGCTTGATAACTTTACCAACTCCTTGACCCATTAGGTTTATGGAGTGATTCCCTTGTGCTTTCAATCTCCTTTCCTCTTGAGTAAGCTTACTGGCCAATTTATTAACATCCTGTTTATCTTTAATAGTGTTATAGTTAATTTGAAAAGGCCCATACTCTTGAGGTAACGAGTTCATAATAAATTGTACTAGAAAGGAGTCATCCACGACCATTCCTAGGGTCTTAAGTCTTGCTGCAATATTAGTCATAACTAGGACATGTTGCTGCATACTTCGCGACCCATCATATTTCATGATCGTGAGTTCAGCCATCAATGTCCCTGCAAGTGACTTATCAGCGGAACAAAAGCGCTCTTCCACAAGCTTAAGATATTCTTTAGCTGTTACACTTTCTCGAAGAGTTGGTTTAATATTGTTGGCTATTATCATTCGCATGAAACTTAGACATAATCTATTAGATCTGTCCCATGCTTTATGTTTTAACTTCTCTGTCTCACTGCTCGTATCTGAAATGTCAATAGGCTTTTCTTCTAATAGTGCCAAGATCCAAGATACCTAAATGAAAATTGACTTGCTCACGCCATTCAGAGAAGTTTAAGCCATTAAAGATAGTAACAACAGAAGCATGTGAATGAAGAGAAACAGCTGCAAAAACATAAATGCTCACCATAAATATTCAAATTCAGATAATTAAACAAAAATATATTATAGATTTCCTTTGGGTAAATACAACAATATATATATCATAATTAGAATGCTATTTAAACTTTTAAAAAAATTAATAAATCTTATCAAATATATATATAGTATCTTTAGATATCCATATAAATTTGATAAGAGAATATTAGATTTTCTTCTTTAGGTTTGTTGCTTATAGAATAATAATCCACCTTTGGGTGAATTATTAATTTCTAACAACCAATCAATCATTAACAATATTCTATAAAATTTCATAAATTATATGACTTAATATAAATTAGTTTGGCCACTTTGGTGACTAACTTACTAATTTAATCTTGATGTCATATTATTAAAATTTTATATCTTATATGACTAAATATAAATTAGTTTGGTCACTTTGGTGACTAACCAACTAATTTATTCTTAATGTCATATAGCTATACAAAATACAAACCACAAGGGGAAAAAAATATTGCGACGCCCAAATGCGTCGCAATTGCGTCGCTAAACATGCTATTGCAACGCAATAGCGACGCAATGACGGCGTCGCTCAGATGTCCGTCGCAATATCCATTTGTTGCAATTGCATCGCAATATTGCGACTCTCTGCGACGCAACAATGCATCGCAATATTACGATGCATCCAAATGTGTCGCTAAATTTAAAATAATCTTTAAAATTTAAAATTATTATTAAATATTGTGATGCATTCAATTGCGTTGCAATATTGCAACGCATTTAGTTGCATCGCAATATTGCGATGCATTTAGTTGCATCGCAATATTTAATAATAATATTTTTGATATAATACCGATACAATTTGAGTCGCTAATGCGTCGCAAATAATTTTTTTTTTAAATATTGCGACGCAAGGTCATTGCGTCGCATATATTTATTAAAATATTTAGATATAATAGCGATGCAATTTGAGTCGCTAATGCGTCGCTATTAATTTTTTTTTAAATTATTGCGACGCCAGGTCATTGCGTCGTAATATTTAATAATAATATTTTAAAAATATTAGTGATACAATTTCAGTCGCTAATGCATCGCAAATTAATTTTTTAAAAATATAAATATTAAAAATTAAAACGGTTAAAATAATTTGTTAAATTGAAATATTGATAGAAACATTCCTCACTCATATTGATCCAAACAATAATCAATTTTCAAAAATAATTCATATATTAAAATTTTAAAGTTTTCATGTACAACATAAAAAAAGAAAAAAATACATCAAGAATCTGAGCGATCACGTGGAGGCTGGAGATCCTGCGACAAGTGGCTAACCATATCCTGCAAATGATGCATCTGATCTTGCACATCTGCAAGCTCCTGATCCTGGCCTCGCATACGCTGCTCAAACTCGTTCTCGACCTCCTGCCGAACCTCCTGACGAACGTCCTGCCGAACCTCCTCCGCAATAGATCTCCGAATGTCATCTAAACGCTCGGCAGGAATATCACTAGAAAATCGTGAGCTGGAGGCCTAATGGGAAAAATATGCAAAAGCTCTAGTTCCCAGACCATAGACCCTGCGGTCTCACGGCTGGGCATCAACAGCCTCCTAAAACACACGCCGACTCTCCTCTGCTGAGAGTTCGACGGGCGTCTCCCCATCAGTGGAGTCGACATGCGATGCCTGGGAGCGAAGCTCCTCGATTCGTGTCTTTAAATTATAAAATAAACAATAAATGAGTTAATAAATTTTTTGAAAAAAAATTTTAGAAATTAAATAGATATTACATAAATCTAATTTCTTACCGCAACCTTCCGTGATCGCATTCGACCCAGGAACCGTCTCTCCTGGTGTGTGTCGCCCTAAATAGACGAAACTCACCAGGATCTCCGCCCTCCTGCTCAGACTATAACAATAAAAAAATTGATATTAATACAAATATTTATAAATAATTAAATTAGTAATTAAAATATTTATGTTTTATTACCATATGCCGTTTGTGCTCCTGAATCGAAATTGAGCTCAAAGTATGGCGGGAGAGACCCGTGCCAGGACCGCCCTTCTCGGATCGACGGTTCGTGCTGGCTGATGCGGACCTCCTGCGCCAGCCATCGGACTGCCAGGCCTGCTGCCACTCGTGCCAAATACCCTCTGGCACATGCGCAGGATGCTGACCCGATGACCTCCAACGATGAAGCATGTCGGAGTATCGGGTCCCGTCAAAGCCTCCCATGCTGCCCTAATGGCATCATGGCTGGCAGGGTCCCACGTAAACTTTTTCTGCATTAAAATAAATAGTTAGTTTCAGAATTTATTAAGATTAAGAAATTTTATATCAGTGATAAATTGTATTTAATAAGTTTACCTGAAACTCAGAAAAATAAAACTCCCTCGTGGCTGGAGATACGTGGCGCCAATCGTAGCCACTGGGATCTGCACGCCTCTGAAATACGGCGCTGATGTGGCTGGATACATGATGCTGCTCAATAAATCTGTTAAAAAATGCATGTTTATAAGTAATTGACTTAAAAACATAAACATATATTTTTAATTAGTATATACTTACAGCCCATGAGCATCAAGTCGAAGTACGTGCGGCCGATGGTGGAAGAACTCTCGGAGGTATGTGCCGATCGGCTGGATGGTAATACCAATGCAGGATCACCGCCGACTGCTGGAGAGATCGAAGGATGTGCGATGTGTGGAGATCCGAACTCTCCATCTCCAAAGCTCATGTGATCTGATGCAGCAGAGCTACGTCCCTGCTCACTCCGTATGTCATCGGTAGATCTACCTCTGCCCGTCATACTGAAAATACTAAAGATTCATGCAATTAAATTACGATTAATGATTGACTATGTAAAAATTTACCACTTATAAAATAANCCAAAGCTCGTGTGATCTGATGCAGCAGGGCTACGTCCCTGCTCACTCCGTATGTCGTCGGTAGATCTACCTCTGCCCGTCATACTGAAAATACTAAAGATTCATGCAATTAAATTACGATTAATGATTGACTATGTAAAAATTTAACACTTATAAAATAAAGTTGAATTTAAAAAAACCTCTATGTTTAATCGGTGTCATTTGTTTCGTGAAATGTTGGTTCAACATCCGATGCCGTATCGGACTGCGATTCAGTTTCATTATCATCGGAAGGAAACCGAACATTTGCATCCGCAATTTCTTGGACATCACCATTTGGATCTCTAAGTGATGTTTCAGGAGCCCTTGTGTCGTCCTCAATTGCATGCATTTCCATCTCATCCTCTTGAAATGCAGGGCACTCGGCTGATTGACTTGATGAACTCTCCTCTAATACGATTGTTGAACGTGGGACGATTTTAGAAACAGCCCACCAATCTCGCTTGTCGTTGCGCAAACTTGGATATCCGCAGTAAAACACTTGCTGAGCTTGGGATGCAAGGATGAATGGGTCATATTTCTGCAATCTTCGTCGATGGTTCACTTCAACCAAATTGTAGTCGTTATGAACCCTTTTGCCCACAGGAACTGTCGGATCGAACCAATCGCAACGAAACAATACGGTTCGTTTCATAGGCCAACCGGGATATTCAACTTCAACCACCTCTACTAACTTTCCGTAATAATCCTGCATATTTGCTCCAACACTTTCTCCTTTAACACACACGCCCCAGTTCTGCGTGCCTCTTGAAGCTGCTAATCGTTCAATCTGAAATTTGTACCCATTAACAAAATAGCCAGTAGAGGTTGTTACGGTCTTCAATGGCCATTGCGATAGACATTTAATGAAAATATTGTCGGTTGTGGACCATGGACCGTTTACCTATAAATTAATAAGCTATTCACAACCAATTCGAAAAATAAAAGCCATTATTGAAATTGATTGAGTGATACTACTCACAAATTCATAAAACCAGTAAGCGAACTCCGTTTCTAACTTCTGCCCAATTGCAACTTGACTGATGTCGGGATTCATCTGTCGTTGTCTATCACAATACATCCTTATGGGATGATAAGGATTAAAACTGATGTTAGCAATTAAATATTGTGGTATATTGTAATTTAAATTAGAAGTTCCAATTAAGCATTGAAGTATACACTTACTCAATATATGGATCGACTTCTCTACAGTTCATTAGGATGTAATAATGTGCTGCATTATACTCCATATCGCTAAGATTTCTTGACTTCTGCCCCCCAAATGAACGGCCGATACCTTTAAAAATTGATATTCTACCGTCATTAGGTTCTCCTTCGTCCACACATACGTCATCGTTACGACCAAGATTTCGGCTCCTCGTGTGGACGTGACCCTCAAAGTAATGCGAGGCAAAAGCTGAAACTTCTTCGACCAAGTGTGCATTGCATATAGAACCTTCAACCCTTGCCTTATTACGCACATTATTTTTTAACTTCTTAAGGTACCTATATGTAAAGTTGAGACAAAAAATTAACCAATTTTCTCGCAATGAAATAATATTTGAAATGTCAACATGTCTTAATGATGTATATATTTACCTCTCGAAAGGATACATCCAGCGATACTGCACGGGACCAGCTATGCTCGCTTCGTATGGCAAGTGAACCGGTAAATGCTCCATTGAGTCAAAAAAACTGGGAGGAAATATTCGCTCCAGCTTGCATAAAATAATTGGAATTTCCTCCTCAAGCCTTGCCATGGATGCAGAAGTAATGACTGCGGCAGATAACTCCTTGAAGAACAAGCTGAGCTCCGTCAATGCCTTCCAGACATGTTGCGGAAGCAACTCACGAAAAGCTATAGGCAATAACCGTTGCATGAAAACATGGCAGTCGTGACTCTTCATGCCGAACAACTTGAGCTTATGCATGTCCACACACCTACCGATATTTGAGGCATAACCATCTGGAAATTTTAACCCTCTAAGCCAGTTACATAAAACTTCTCGTGAATTTCTGTCAAGAGTGTAACAGGCTTTAGGATAGGTCCCGTCGGCACTCCTCCTCAAATCACCTCTTCTGCAATACTGATTAAGTTCTTCTCTTGACTTTGCAGTGTCTTTGGTTTTTCCCGGGATGTTTAGCACCGTGTTAAATATGTTATCAAAGAAATTTTTCTCGATATGCATAACATCCAAGTTGTGCCGGATGAGATTTGTGCTCCAATAAGGCAAATCCCAAAATATACTCCGCTTCTTCCAGTTATGTTCTTTACATATACGGCCATTTATTCTATCTGCATCTGGTTCCCAAGCATACCTCAACCCCAAATGCTCTATAGTATCAAATATCCGTGCCGGACCTAACCGGTTCGGCGAATTTTGTGACTGCTTTGTTCTTCCGGAAGGCGATCAAGTTACGCCTGTAAGGATGATTTGGGGGCAAGAACTTCCTATGATTATCAAACCATGACTGCTTACCACTCTTCTGCAATGTAAATGCATCCGAATCATACATGCAATGAGGGCATGCCAGACGTCCAGCAGTGCTCCAACCAGACAACATTGCATATGCCGGGAAGTCACTTATTGTCCACATCAAAGCAGCTCTCATGATGAAATTCTGTTTCATAGAAATGTCGTAGGCTACGACTCCTGTTTCCCACAACATTTTCAATTCGGCCACCAACGGTTGCAGGAAGACATCAATCTTTTCCTTTGGATTTGATGGTCCTGGAACCAAAACTGTCAAAAACATTGCAGTATCTTTCATGCACTTCCATGGAGGAAGGTTATATACAGTCAGTATCACAGGCCAACATGAATACTGTTGCCCCGCTTGACCAAATGGTTGGAAGCCATCGGTACAAAGACCTAATCTCACATTCCTTATATCTTCAGCGAAATCAGGATGATTTTCATTGAAATGCTTCCAAGCTTTTGAATCTGATGGATGCCGCATTTCATCCTCTTTAGATTCATGTTCGGCATGCCATCTCATATCAGCAGCTGTAGCCTCAGATCTGTATAATCTCTGCAGGCGTGGAGTAAGAGGAAAGTAATGCATCCTCTTGTAAGGCACACTTTTCCTCCTACTTGTACTAGCTCCCCCTTCGCCATTTTTGTACCTCGATTGCCCACAAATCTTACACCATCTCAGCTCTGAGTCTTCACCCCAATATATCATACAATTGTTCAAGCAACAATCGATCTTATTAACTGGAGCCCAAGCCCACGCAACAACTTCTTCGTTGAGTAAAAACTGTCTGCTACAACATTATCATTTGGCAAAATTTCCTTGATTAACCCAGCTACAGAATTGAACGCCTTTTCTGATAATCGATGTTCTGCCTTAATATTCAACAACCGAGCAGCCGTAGACAACTGGGAATGACCCTCACAACCAGGATACAATTCTTGATTTGCAGCACGCAACATATCATAAAATTGCTGTGCATCTGGATTTGGTTCTTCCATAAATGTATTCTGATTGAATTCATTACCCGATGCATTCATCACCATTTCTTCATATGTGTTTAAATTCACAAATGGTTCATCTACGGGAATTGACACTTGTTGGCTTGTAACAACTGCTGGAATTTCCTCTGGTTCACCATGACAGTACCAAACATCGTAATCAGGAACAAACCCCTTTTTACACAATGCACCTTAACAGTTTCAACATCTCTGTAGGCTTTATTCTGACACCTGTGATAGTTGCATGGGCACCTAATCCTAGGCCCATCCATCCATTCAGGTTGGCTACATGCAAATGCGATAAATTCTTCCAATCCATTCAGAAAATCTGGATTAAGCAAGCCATCTTTTATCCTTGCATACATCCACGAGCGAGCCCCGCTCATTTTTGACCGACTTATACAATTTCTGGTAAACCATTAAAGGAAACCACATTATAAAACTATATTAGCATTACTTAATATATAACAACCATTTAAATCATTTATAACTAAACCAATTTTCTTTTACACAACTAAGGTCCCTACCCTGCAAGGCCGGCCACGGCTACGATCCTTGGCGTGCTAGCAAGGACCGAGGCACAGGTTCATGCCAGGCTAATGCTAGGGCTTGAGTTCGGGTCGGGCCGCAAGGCGGTCCGTTCAATCATGAGACTTCACAAGCATTCAAGTGTCCTAAATTAATTCCACCTTCACTCCATGTCTAAAAGGTAAGGCCCTATCCCATTCAAGAATATTTTTTGTGATATGTTATTCTGCTATTAATTATCATCGATCGGTTACGTTGAAATTTCAGCAGCATTTCCCCATATGTTCTCCTAAATGTGTGGCATATATGCCACACTAGGAGAACGTATGAGCAAATACAAACCGCAATCTCAACCAACGATGATTAATAGCAGACTAACATATCGCAAAAAATATTCTCAAACTGTCCACCAGGACAATTTGAGAATTTGCAAGACTAAGTCTTACAAATTCTCAAACGGGTCTAAAGGTTATAGTGCTGTGATTAATAATATGGAAATCCGAAGACAATCGAACTTATGCTTGTTATTCATAAATTCTTGTCAATTATACATATATAGGAATAGTGTTCTATATATATAGTCACTGACTTCTTAAGATTATTATGTCGAATATAAATGTTTGTGAAGACTAAAATATAAATCATTGAAACTACTAATTTGTTGCTGAAAATTAAATAAAACTACAACAAGACTTTCATTCTAGCATTACATAATTTAATGCATCATTCAATTTGAAGCAGAATGTAAATAATCAAGACATAACAATTGTAAATAACTACAAATGCACAAATATTATTGCATAAACAGCTATAAAGAAATGAAAAGCTACGACTGCTATTTTGAAATTAGCTAATCTAAAGAGTTATGGTTAATGAGCTAAATTAGTTGACCTAAATAGCTAAGCTAATTCAGCTCGACCTATCTAAAGAGTTTTGATTGATGATCTAAAGAGCTAATTAAGGTTGATGGTCTAAATCAGCTTACTTGAAAAGTTAAAACTGATAAGCTAAATTAATTGACCTAAATAGCTAATTTATGAGCTAAACCAGTTGATTTAAAGAGTCATGATTGATGAGCTAAATCAGTCTATCCAAAGAGCTATGACTAATGACATAAATTAATTAATTTATTAGAGTGATCATCTCCATATATATACTTTTTTTATTAAATTTATAAAATTTAATACCAAGGGGGGGAACATCATTATACTTTTTTTTTGATGGCCTGGCCACCGTGGCCAGAGAATACGGCCATGGCCATGGCCGTGGCTGGAGAAGACCAAGGGGGGGAACCCCCCTGTTATACTTTTTTTTTTGGCCTGGCCACGTGGCCAGGCCACGGCCGGCCACCAGCGGTAGTGGCCAAATAAGACGGCCACGGAAGCCACCGTGGCTGGAGAAGACGGCCCCGGCCATGGCCGTGGCCAGAGAAGACGAAGGGGGGGGGTGGGGAAAACCCCCCCCTAGCTGTTAGATTTTTTTTTGGCCTGGCCACCGTGGCCAGGCCATGCAGCGGCCGTGGCCGGAGAAGACGAAGGGGGGTGGGGAAAACCCCCCCTAGCTGTTAATTTTTTTTTGGTGGCCTGGCCACTGGCCAGGCCACGGCCGGCCATGGCAACGGCTGTGGTCGGAGAAGACGGCCACGGCCGTGGCCATGGCCGGAACCTAATTTTTTAAAAAAAATGAGGAGGGGGGGCTTACCTTGGTCGAGAGGGGACACCGCCGGAGTGGGGGGAGCTGCCGCCGGGGAGAGGGGGGCGGTTAGGGTAAGAAGAGGAAGAAGAAGAGAAGGGGGGGGGGGGGGGGGGGCTCGATAGAGCTTATATAGTAGTGATTAGCGACACAAATTTGCGTCGCTAATCAAATTTGCATCGCTAATCACTCGCTATTTTTTTTTAAATTTATTATGGATTAGCGACAACAAAGCGTCGCTAATCCATCGCTAATTTGGCCTTTTTATTATTTTATGCAAAACTTAGCGACGCAACTAATTGCGTCGCTAATGAGTCGCTAATTTGGCGCCATTGTCCGGCAGGAAAATTATTTTTATTTTCTAGAAAATTACGTCGCTAATGCGTCACAATATTTTTCTAATAATTATAACTGATAAAAATTATATTTTCTGAAAATAATTGCGACGCATATATTGCATCGCAATTTTTTTTTAAATTTTTTTGTTACTTTTGTTTTTCAAAAAAATTGCAACACAATATATGCATCGTAATATTAAAAATTATTTTCTCTAGGAAAACTATTTTTATTTTCTAGGAAATTGCATCGCTAATGCTTCGCAATATTTTTAAATAATTATATTTGATAAAAATTATATTTTCTAAAAATAATTGCGATGCATATATTGCGTCGCAATGTTTTATTTTTAAATTTTTTATTACTTTTATTTTTCAATTTAATATTGCGACGCAATATTTGTGTCGCAATATTAAAACTTGTTTTCTTTGGAAAAAAATATTTTTATTTTCAGGAAAATGCATCGCTAATGCGTCGCAATATTTTTTAAATAATTATAACTGATAAAAATTATATTTTTTGAAAATAATGTGACGTAAATATTGCATCGCAAATATTTTATTTTAAAATTTTTTTTCAACATTTTTTTCTAAAAATCATTGCGACGACCGATCTCGGATCATTGCGATCGATCCGATTGGTGACGATCCGACGGTTGCGATAGATCGAAGCCATGATCGATCCCAGTCGCGACGGATCTCGACCGTCACGATCGATCCAACGGTTGCGATCGATCGAAGCCATGATCGATTTCGGTCGGCGACGATCGATCTCGGACCGTTGCGATCGATCCGATCGGCGACGACCGATGGTTGCGATCGATCGAAGCCATGATCGATCCGATCGGCAACGATGGATCTCGGACTGTCGTGATCGATCCGATCGGCGATGATCTGATGGTTGCGATCGATCGAAGCCATGATCGATCTCGTTGGCGACGATGGATCTCGGACCATCGCGATCGATCCGATCGGCGATGATCCGATAGGTGCGATCGATCGAAGCCATGATCGATCCCGGTCGGCGATGACAGATCTTGGACCATTGCGATCGATCGATCGGTGAAAATCCGATGGTTGCGATCGATCAAAGCCATGATCGATGGTCGGTGACGACCGATCTCGGACCGTTGCGATCGATCTGATCGGTGACAATCCGATGGTTGCGATCGATCGAAGCCATGATCAATCCCGGTCGGCAATGATCCGACGGTTGCGATCGATCGAAGCCATGATCGATCCCGGTCGGCGACGATCGATCTCGGACCATCGCGATCGATCCGATCGATGTCGACCCAATGGTTGCGATCGATCGAAGCCATGATCGATCCCGGTTGGTGACGACCGATCTCGGATCGTAGCGATCGATCCGATCGGCGATGATCCGATGGTTGTGATCGATCGAAGCCATGATCGATCCCGATCGGCAACGATGGATCTCGGACCATTGCAATCGATCCGATCTGCGATGATCCGATGAGTGCGATCGATCAAAGCCATGATCGATCCCGATCGGCGACGACTGATCTCGGACCGTTGCGATCGATCCGATTGGCGAAAATCTGACGGTACGATCGATCGAAGCCATGATTGATCTCGGTTGGTGACGACGATCTTGGACCATTGCGATCGATCCAATCGGCGATGATCCCACAGTTGTGATCGATCGAAGCCATGATCGATCCCGATCGGCGATGACCGATCTCGGACCGTTGCGATCGATCTGATCGCGATGATTCGACGGTTGCGATCGATCGAAGCCATGATCGATCCCGATCGGCGATGATGGATCTCGCCCATCACGATCGATCTGATCGGCGATGATCGACAGTTGCGATCGATCAAAGCCATGATCAATCTCGGTCGGTGACGACAGATCTCAAACCATCGTGATTGATCTGATCGCGACAATCCGACGGGTGCGATCGATCGAAGACATGATCGCTCCCCATCGGCGACGACCGATCTCGGACCGTTGCAATCGATCTGATCAAAAAATTCGATGGTTGTGATCGATCAAAGCCATGATCGATCTGATCGGCGATGATCTCAGACCATTACAATCGATCTGATCGGTGATGATCCAATGGTTGTGATCGATCGAAGCCATGATCGATCTTGGTCGGTGATGATCCGATGGTTGCGATCGATCGAAGCCATGATCGATCCCGATCAGCGACGACCGATCTCGGACCGTCACGATCGATCCAATCGGTCAACCCGACGGTTGCGATCGATCGAAGCCATGATCGATCCCGGTCGGCGATGACTAATCTTGGATCGTCACGATCGATCCGATCAGTGACGATCCGATGGTTGCGATCGATCGAAGCCATGATCGATCTCAGTCGCGACGATGGATCTGACCATCACGATCGATCCGATCTATGACGATCCGACGGGTGTGATCGATCGAAGCCATGATCGATCCCGGTCGGCGACGACCGATCTGGACCATTGCGATCGATCCGATCGGTGAAAATCTGACGGTTGCGATCGATCGAAGCCATGATCGATCTCGGTCAGCGATGACCGATCTCGGACCATTGCGATCGATCTGATCGCGATGATCCGACGGTTGCGATCGATTGAAGCCATGATCGATCCCGGTCAATGATGATCGACGGTTGTGATCGATCGAAGCCATGATCAATCCCGGTCGGCGACGACCGATCTGGACCGTTACGATCGATCCGATCAGCAACGATCCGATGGTTGCGATCGATCAAAGCTATGATCGATCCCAGTCGGGGACGACCGATCTCGGCTGCTGGGCAGGGGGAGGAGAGGAGAGGTGTTGCGGTTGTGGCAGCAGTGGCGGCGACGGTGGGGGAGGGGATGGAAGGGAAGGGAACCTGGTGTTTGGAAGTGTAAGGCTGCGGCAATTGGGAGGAGAGAGGCAGAGGGCGAGAGGATCGTCGTCTTGGTTCTCGCTGTGCTTCCTCTTTCGTTTGTTTTGTCCATGATGGCTCTTCAAGAGAATGAACAGCAAACAAGACAACCGGAAATAACGAAGAGTAATTAGCATTAAGGTTAGGGTTCAAGAGGCTTGGAGGAGGAGGAGGAGGATGATTAGCGTTCTTGAAAGAGGGAGTAACAAGAGAGAAAATGGAAATATTTGTTTTCTTGAAAGAGAAGGAAATAAGAGGAAAGATCTCGGACCATCGCGATGGATCCGATCGGCGAT
This sequence comes from Calamus simplicifolius, assembly GCA_900491605.1. Taxonomy (NCBI): domain Eukaryota; kingdom Viridiplantae; phylum Streptophyta; class Magnoliopsida; order Arecales; family Arecaceae; genus Calamus; species Calamus simplicifolius. Next base: position 16,927 of record UESW01002658.1, on the reverse strand, counting down.
GATCCGACGGTTGCGATCGATCGAAGCCATGATCGATCCTGATCGGCGACGACCGATCTCGGACCATCGCGATCGATCCGATCGACGTCGACCCGACGGTTGTGATCGATCGAAGCCATGATCGATCCCGGTCGGCGACGATCGATCGGACCATTGTGATTGATCCGATCGGCGATGATCCGATGGTTGCGATCGATCAAAGCCAGTAGACCAAGACAGTTTCACAGGCACAGAGCTGCGGCCCTTCCGCATCGCTTCTAGATGGTGCTTGGCTGCTCGTAGTCCCGTTTGGGAAACTTTAAAAAGGTGGGGGGGGGGGGGGGCGAGTCGAAGAGAGCAAGGGAAGAGACGCCGAGAGCTCGCCGTGGAGGAGGGCTTCTTTTCCTCGTTCCCCAAAAGCCTAATACTAGGGTTTCTCGGGAAACCGATCCCTCTACCTCCACCTCATCCACGTAAGGGGGCGACGGTGAGCTTTTCCTAGGGTTTCCAGAGAGAGATCTTTCCTGTCGGCGTGTTTCGTCTTGTTCGTGTTGCCGCTCCTGAGTGATCGATCAGAGCTAAGGATACTAGGGTTTTGGAGTTTGTCTTAGACGCGGTTTCTAAAGGTTTGTTGTCTACCTTTCTAGGGCTTTTTTTACCCCCCGTTTTGGATCGTTTCTTTGTTCTTTTTGGCCCATGTTTATCTGTTTGGATCGAAGTCTTTCTTTAGATGCTAGTCATTTAACTTTCGTTCTTCTTGTATCTTATCTCGCTCCAGTTCTCATATGATTAGAGTTTAACACACACACACACACACACACACACATATATATATATATATATATATATATATATATATATATATATATATATATCAGATTTCCTTAAACAATATTTTTAAAAATATTGCGATGCACATCTGTGTGCAATATTTTATTTCATAATTATTTTTAATATTTTAAAATTTATTTTTTTAAAAAAATATTGCGATGCAATACTTGCGTCACTAAATAAAAAATTATTTTTATTAATTTACTATTTTATTGCATCGCTATTGCGTCGCTATTTAACATAATTAATTTTTAAAAAATTGCGATGCACAGGTTTGCGTCAATTTTTTTATTTCATAATTATATTTTATAAAAATTAATTTTATTTAAAATAATTGCGATGCAATTAGTGCGTCACTAAATTAAAAATAATTTCTCTAATTTTTTGGTTTATTGCATCGCTAATGCGTCGCTATTTAACATAATTAATTTTTTTAAAAATATTGCGATGCATAGGGTTGCATCATAATTTTTTTATTTCATAATTATATTTCATAAAATTTAATTTTATTTAAAATAATTACGACACAGTTAGTGCATCACTAAATTAAAAATAATTTTTTAATTTTTTGGTTTATTGCGTCGCTAATGCGTCGCTATTTAATATATTTAATTTTTTTAAAAACATTGCGACGCACTGAGTTGCATCGCAATATTTTTTTCTCATATTTATATTTTATAAAAATTAATTTTATTTAAATTATTTGTAATGCAATTGGTGCGTCGCTAAATTAAAAATAATTTTTCTAATTTTTTGGTTTATTGCGTCGCTATTTAACATAATTAATTTTTTTTAACATTGCGACGCAGTTGCATCGCAATATTTTTTCCCATATTTATATTTTATAAAAAATTAATTTAAAAATATTGCGACACATTATTTGCATCGTAAATAAAAAAATTAATTTTTTTTTTATTTTCTGGTTTATTGAGTCGCTAATGCATCGCTAATTGCGTCGCAATGTTTTGTTCACGGAGGCGTCGCAAAGTGGTCGCAATTTAGCGACGCATAATTGCGTCGCTATTTCAGTATTTTCTTGTAGTGATAGGAAATTATGTCTTTGAAGTAGCTTAATTTTTAAAATAGCTTAATTAGCATGGACCGACCACCTGGAATAATTAATATGCTGTCAACCTCTATTTGTACGTAATGTCCTGCACAATATAATGCATTTGGACAGGTTATGCATAGATGATCATCACTCATCATCTTTGAAGGAATTAATGAAATCAGGTGCTTAAAATCATATGATAATTAACAAGGATGGTGCATGTATAACAAAAAATTGTCAAAGGCAAGTCTAATGGAGGAAGTAAGGATTGACTTTTGGACCATCATCAATACCTAAACACTTAATGAGGCTTCATGTGTTAGAAGTTAAAGGTAGAATGGTTGTTCAGTGTTACATGGATTTGATCTTACCATGTACTTCACTGGGTTAAGAATTTATATGTATTGAAATAAGGTGAATGCAAGTTACCACAATATATGAGAGTAAAATAAAGTATCATGATAATTTTTCTTGCAGGAGTAAGAGTGAGAAAAAGGTTGCAGAGTTCCATTTGAATCTCTGAACCCTAAAAGTCCTATATTTTTTCTAGTTGGTCGAGTCTAGTCTGTTACTAAGTCAATCAAGTTTGATTTAGTCCAATGTCCAAGTCATGCATTTTTATTTTATTTGAGTCATGTAATAATTCAAGGGAAGTGTATTACTCTTATTGAGACCTTGCTGAAGATATTCAGAAGAAGCCCTAGATTAAGCAGTATTGGACAACCATCCGATCTTCTTCAACCTTATTCATACCCTACCCTTGGAGCTCTGCATGGATTGAATCCATCTACACTAGGATTGATGACATTGAATCAACCTTGTCCCTTTATGTCACCACCAACAATTTTGGCAACCTTGGGTGCCCCATGAGGAAGAAATTCGATGGTCTTCTGCTATGCTTTAATGGGAAAAAAGATAAGCATCTCAACCATTTTAAAATGGATCTTGCACCCCATATGAACTTTGTTGATAAGAGGAAAGAAAGAATGTTACCCCAAAGCTTCCTTCTTTGCTTGTGGTCCATCGCCTCCACAATTGGAATCATATCTTGCTGCTGCAGATGAAGGAAAGAATAATCTTTGCTCTATGATGATAAATATTCTACCATATTTTGTAATCACTATTATTTAGTACTCTAATTGTTGAACTTACCTTGTAATGGCATGAGAGGTCTATAAAACCCTTCTCTTGAAATGATGAATAAAGGAGATGAATGAATAAAAAAGAACTTTTGAGAACTTTCTTTCAAGTTCTATTTTCGTTGCCTTGAGCAATTGATTCTCCGTGAGGGAGTTAGGTGTGAGCCGAAGTGTTCTTGCTACCAAACCCTAGTCTAGTTCATCTCCTCTACCAAGCTCCATCAAATAACCCTAATCCTCATATCATCATCATAACCGACCACCAAATCCCTCCCCCTAAATTTTAGGCATCCATACTTGAAACCCAGCCACCTCCCTCTCCCTTGATCCATCTCTAAAGCCGCTGCCCTCTCCCTTGATCCACCTCCAAAGCCGTCGTCCTCTCTCTTGATCCATCTCCAAAGCCATTGCCCTCTCTCTTGATTCATCTCCAAAGCCGCCGCCCCTCTCTTGATTCATCTCCAAAGCTGAGGACCCCTGAATTGGGATCAAGGAACCTTACGTGAAAGATAGTTTTCTCATCCAGAAATTCTGCCCGCTAGCGAGAGATCATCTACTAACACTAGGAGCGCATCATCGTCGAATAAATCAACCTTTCCCTTACTCTACGGTTTTGATTCTATGAAAGTTTATGAGCATGTCTTCTCTGAAGTTTCTCAATTCCAGACTACTTTGGTACACTTCTTCATTTTTCTAAAAGTTCTGTTTCTGAACCGTTACTTTCTACATCACATAATCTGCTCTCTTACTCTTCTCTTATTTTTGGATGAATTAGCCATTTTCTAAAATACTTAGTGAGCATGTCATCAGATAAAAAATTGGTCCTCTATTTGCTCCTCTATTCTTTTTCTTTTTTTTAAAAAAAAATTAGGCGTTCAAACAGTAGACAGACCTGCCTAACAGGCACTAGTGGGTCACCCAATGTAGAACATACGGCTGCAATCTCTGCTTCAGCATCAGTAATAGCCTGCTGCAACTGGATTCTAGACCTATTTGCCTGGTCAATTTTTCTTCTATATACCTCCAAACACTCCTGTTCTAACTCAGATATGTTGAGTTTGCATTCAGAATATTGTAGTTGTTTCTTACCGACAGTGTTTCAAATGGGATATTTTTGTTGGTAAGTTGCCACGGATCTGCGACATGGATTTCCCTGATCCTTTGAAGTGTTACACCTTGAATCATCGACCTGTCCGGCATGCCATGCAATTTACCACAGATTAGGGAACATTAAAACTATTCACCATGTGAGCGTGGAGGGTGGGAGACACCGTGCTGCTTTCAGGCCAATCTTGACCTTATGTGGATGTTTGGCTCTTGTGATCAGTATCTGGCTGCTTGATATTAAGAAGGCTTAAGTGTTTCAAACAATGTTGTCAACATGTTGCATCTTTACTCACCAAAGTCATATTAAAATAATCAGTTTTCATTTTTTTCATGTCACTAATTGTTAGAATTCGGCACCTTGTGAGGGTATTTTAGCCATAATAAACCGTTTATCTACATAGCATTCTTTATAAAGATACTACATTTCTCCCGAGTGTTCTGTTCATATTAGACCACCAAATTATTTATATCATGATTATGCTTTCTCGCACCTCTAAACGCATTGAGTGAGTGATAACATGTTACTTCTTGTTTCCAGGCCAAGGCAAAATCTCAGAAAAAAGCTGAGGCAAAAGGACATCATTGAACTGGAAACACATGTTTGTTTCTTGTTTTAGAATGCCATGATTCAAATGTTTTTTTTCCCTTCAAATTGTTGAATCATCATGCTTTACTTGTGGTTCCTCCTTTCTTTCCCAGGGTTGTTAGCATTTATTCTGATAAAAGAGGAGGTCACCTCCCAGCATATGTGAATTTGAAAACATTAGAAATGACAATTTAAGTGTCTCCGAGTGAATTCGGTCTTTTCTGCCACTTTGAAAGTCATGCAGAATTTTTTCAAAAAATAGACTAAAAAAATTAAATGTCTATTGCTTTGACACATAAGATAATTTGTGCGGGGGCAGCCTAAAGCTTGACAGCGACCTATAATCAGAAGAGAGGATCTGTTAAGGTTTTATTATAAGTAGATTAGGTTTTATTTTCTTTCCTCATATGTTAAGATCAATTCTTCGCATCAAGAGGGGTAAAATAAGAAAAATCTAGCCCTGACATTCATGGTGAATACTTTCTGATTTTTTCAACATAAATCATGATACAAAGATGTATGGGAATAATAATTTATTCGATGTTCTAAAATCTTGCACATGCAATCCTTGAACAGCGAAATCATAAAGTGCATACAATATATGAAATTATTATTTTAGATGCTTTGTATGTTTACCATGGCAAGATGGCTTTATATATAATAAAATCATTAAAAAAAAGTACAATCATCCAAGGTTGCTAAGGAAAAGAAGGTAACAACAAAACTTTCCTAATCATCGATATCATCATGTCTGCCCAGTTATCCTAGTTCAATATCCCTCCCTGTAGTAACTGAAAAAAACCATACAAAACATAAAGAAGAGAGGTTGACTCGATCCAGCAGCTAAACGTTGGCATTTCATATCGGCAGACAGGGCAGAGATGGGACCAACTCTTCAGCCATAGCGTGATGCAGGTCTTGTGAAAGATGTGGCAGCATGGCATCTTAGAGATGTCATCTCTGGCGTTAAATTCTTCCAAACACACGGCACAGTACCCCTCCCAAACATTAGCAACCTGGCCATACTTCATGCATTCCAGTCTGTCGATGAACAAATTGCTTGCCGGCATGGTCGGTCTTCTTACAGAGGTTCTTCTACCTGCCGGCATGTCGCCATATCCAGCACGTCGTTGGCGATGATCACCACTGGATCAATTCTTACAAATTGTTTATCTCTTACAGTTGGGATGGGCAGTCCAGTTCTGTCTTTAATGCTCTGAGGAATGACTACATGAAACCCAGGATCAATGAGGTCCCCAATCACCTAAACCTTTTTTCAAGGATCTGCTCATGGTGTTCTTGCTCTTGATATTTTGGGAGCAATAATAGCTATATAGTTGATTAAGGATGGTTAGTGCATCTTATGGAGTGTCATACTCCCTTTTGCAGTGACATTTACCATTTCTTTTTCATCTTTTTAGTGTTACAATACTTCTTGCACGGATCATCCAGGCATTTCCTAAAAGCAGATTGCTTGGTATACTATCTAACAGGTTGATGAGCTCCTGTCCCTGGGAGTCAATGTCACCATATATAATGGACAGGTATGAATTCCATCAATCAACTCACTTCATTTTAGCCTTTACTTAGTGACCCACAAAAAGTTGGCTGCACCTGCAATGATGCAAATAAATTATAAAATATAAAATTACATATTACATGTTTACATTTTCTTGGTTATGAGAACAATCCTAGAAAAAGAAATTTCTGAAGAATGTGAAAATTCTATAGTATAAATTTCTTTGTATAAGATGTAATTTATTGTGCTCTGGACCATTAAGAATGTGAATATCCTTTGTCATTTCTTGTGATCGGTGCAAAATGTAGTTTCTTATCAAAGAGATATGAAGCAAGTACCAAAAAATTTGGCAGTTAAACATGTATGTGTTATGATATGTAAGCTTATTGGCATTCTAAACTGATGTCCCCGGAAAAGTCTTTGTGCACCAGCCTCCAGTGCACAAAGCGCGCACTAGGCGTGTGCATTGGCCGTATGCCTGTGCGAGCGCGCGTGGGGGGCGCATCGCGGCCCAATGGGCCGTGGCATGCGCACTTGCACATGCATGCGGCGAATGGCCACGCCCGATGCGCACTTTGTGCACCGGAGGCCGGTGCATAAAGACTTTTCCTATGTCCCCGCTCATAGCCCTAGACAAAGACTTTTCCTATGTCCCCACTCATAACCCTAGACAAAGTCACACTGTCATGGTTTCCTAGTCACGCATAGTTTCAAAGAAAATAATATTTTAAAGATTATCAATCATCCATTCTGATTTTCAATGAATGTGGAACCACCAACAAAAACTTTTGCAACCTTTTCTTTTAGTGAAAAAAATAAAAAATATTTGTAACCTTGTTATTGAGATGGACATGTTTGTTGAGAGATGTGAGGGCTCTAAACTAGCAAACTGGACATATATGGATACAGGGGGTGCTTGATGGTGAGGAGCTAAGGAAGATGTCTAAAGTAACATTAATGGAAGCTGTGAGAAAGGATATGGAATAGCTTATCATAGCTGTCGAGGACAAGGTACTGGTCTACTGGTGTCATAGCCATATGTCATGTTAAATGGACCATTCTGCCCCTTTTCTAGGAGAGCATTCTAACTAGGAACATGAAAGGATAATGGACTATCAGTTAACAGTTCCTTAACAAATCAGATTCCCAGAGAGAAGTGAAAGCCCATCCTCCTAATGCCGATGATCTGATGATTCTTCTGCCGTCATTGGACGATTAGCAATAGGTGGAAGTGGACAAAAGTTTTGGCTCCAGTCCTGGCAACAAATCCAATAATGTCCAACAAACTCAAGTTTATTGATTGAAACGAATGAAATGGGCTGAAGTACATAATGTAAGAAATGGACATTGGGCTTGTGCCGTAACATGCTTGATAGATATTGGAGAATCTATTTGAAAAGCCTTGCCAATATTTACATGTTCAAAAATACACTGGGAGTAAGACAGGTTTGGATGGTTTCACTAGTCTTGTTGAGATGCTTTCCTCACAAATTTTCAAATACATTTCCTTTTCGGAGAGCTTAAAATTAGCAACTCTATCAGAAAAAGTAGGCCTAAATCAATTGTAGTAGTAAATTACGCTGTCCTCTATCTCTTCGTACACTAACATTAGGTTTTGTTGGTTGTGTCAAGCTTGATGTGATTTGTGCAACCAAGGGCACCGAAGCATGGGTTCAAAGCTGAAGTAAGCATCTTAAACATTTTTTTTTGTTTTCTTTTTTCGCAGTTCAATAGATACCTTCTCTCTCCCTTTCTTCACTTCCTCGGATGAGTCCTTTTTCTTCCTTGCCTTTTCAGGTGGGAAGGGCTAAAATACTTCACCACTACAAGTCGAGCAGCTTTGTTCTGTCGTAATAGTGGAGGTACTAAGGGCTTCGTTAAGTCTTATCAGAACATGCGTTTCTTCTGGACAGGACATTTTGTAAGTATTTTCCAACACTGCCATCATTGCATGATTTTTATTTACCAAGGTGAATAAGTGGTCATCTTAATTTACATGATTTGTTTTGGTTTCATATGGTTGTATGGGTGACGAGAACCACAAGTTAGCCAAACACGCTAGGAGTAATGGCATCAACCTAACAACAACTAGAAAGTGGGACCACTGGAATGATGACTTAAAAATTTTACATGGTTTAAACTGTGAAAACCAAAGACTAAATGAAAACTTGAATTAGTGTTTATAAGCTGATGAAATCTCCAAAAAGTTGCAATTTCTGTGGCAGTGATATTGTTGTGCATAAAATGATGGCTAAAATGCATCATAGGTGCAAAAAAAAATTATAAAAGAGCTTTCCACATCAATCTAATCATGGATGAACATATAAACAAGTTATACCATGCTTACAAGAAATAATCTACTTATAACATAAGTGCTCACAAGTGTTCCCTACTTCTATTTATTTCTAATTACCACACTTTGACTATCTTCTATAAGTGCATTTCAGACTCTGCATGCGCATTAGCATTGACTGGGTTCATGTGCATGGTGCATGCCCTGCTCTTATGTTACTAACGTCTAGCTGTGGGTCAGCAGCAACCATAACCCAATATGTAAGCCAAATGGTCAAGAAGGAATCTAAAGTATCAAATTCAGTACCAGTCTGACCGTGGGGCTGTATTTTGACTCGCTAAAAGTAGGTGAAGACTAAAAGTGGGTGAAGATTACTGACATGCATGTATATAGAGTTGGTTTTGTAGTGAGACAACAGTTAAATACTCTCCTTAAGAATTGAGTATATTATTCCACCACCCCCCAAAAAAAATGCCAACTAAGTATATTAAGAGAATCTACCAAAAGTCCTCGATTCCAAGACCATCACTTTCTATTGGCATAGATTTAAGAGGCAAACACACCTCATATTTATAGGAATGCTTTTCTTGGGGTGCCTCCTCGTAGGACAATCTCTTTTGATAAATTTTGGAAAACTTATGTAGCTATTGTCTTTACATGGAGGATGTTCTGTTCGGAATACATGTGCATTCATTTTAATGCTAAAATCATCTGGCAGGAGACGAAGGGCAGACTTGGTATGATATACCTGGTTGCAAATTGATACATTGGTGGGACTTCTGGGTTTAGCTTCCCTTGAATTGTCAGTAAATTAACCGCCTTTTCTTGTCAAAGTAACTATAAATTCTGAATCTAGCCACTAAGTTGATCACACTCGAAACCTGCATGAAAGTACGGGCATTCATGCTAGAAATGAGTACATAAGCCAAGAACAGAGTTTCTATAATATTCTGATGTTTAAATATCCTTCAATTTGGGCAGGTACCAGGTACCAGTAGACCAGCCTTGCATGGCATTGCAAATGCTGGGTTCAATTACTCAGTCTCCTGCTGCTGCTTCTTCATACGTGAAGACATAAATGAAATACATGTGTGTGTATGTTATCAGTAATAGTATCAGTGGCTGGAATAAAACAGGTCTCGCCCCTTTTTCTCCCCTTTTTCCAAGCAATTCTACACTCGGATAATTTGACTGGGAATACTTCTGGTTGTATATTGCTAGCTAAATATCAAAAATAAAATAAATATGATAAATTATGGTTGGAGTTTTTCTTCTTATTCTTTTTTTTTTGGCCCTTCACCCTTTGAGCCTCTTATTGCTTTGTCTTTTGTTTTTAGTTTGGTGGAGCAAATTAATAATTTCGAGATCCGTTCAAGATTTGTTTTTCATTTTTTTTTGGGCGGGGGTTTCTTTGTTATTAAAATACAAAAGCTTGTCACTTCATTATTAAACTACAATTTTCCTTTTCTTGGGCAACGTATCTGATACCTAATCAGACATACTTGAGATTCCCTAACATTTTATTCTATGATGTAATTTTTATCAGTTTGTCAGTTCATTAATTATCAGTTCTGTTGGTGATATAAAAGATCTCTCTATGTAATATTACATATGTCAATTTTAGAATGTCAACTAAATAATCTAAAATTCATTATCATGCCTATTTGTAGAGAAGGTGCATGTAGAGAAGGATTAGGAGCAGATTGATAATAGGATTCGTATCAATCCGTATCCGTATCGGTATCGAGAGGATTAGGAGCAGATTTGATAAAAACGCCTTTCCCTTCTCGTCCCCAATCTTCGAGAACCTCTCATAGTTGGATTTCCCAAATGTTTCGACTTTCGAATGTTTTTGAAGGTTTATTAAAAAAAGAATATGATAAATAGGAAAATGTGATTTAAAGGTAAAGAATGACAATTCTTTACGTTTTCATCAATAAGATTATAGGTCAATTTAGGAAGCAAAATGGTCCATATTCTAAACCAAAGAGAGAAGGCACATGCTTGCGTTAGATTTTTTTTTTGGGAGTTGCTTTTTTTGGAATTTTAACTCACCAAGTTCTGCAAGGTTTTCTTAATAAAACTATTGTTATGTAAACAAATACAATAAAAGGAATTTTTTTTTGATAGACAAGGTTTATTATTTAAAATGTAAAAGAATGATAAAAAAACAAACTTGTGGTGGAGATGTGATTGTTATAAGGAGAGATTAAGTAAGTTTATGAGTGCGAAAAGAAATCATCATACTTGAAGGAATAAGCCACAGAAGGGGAGGTCTGGGTTACGATTATTTATAGACGGGTTTATAATCACAAGCCTTTGCTTTAAATAATTAAGTTCTATTTAAAAAATAAAAAAGAAATAATATCAACGTTTTCCCAACAATAAGATTGCCATTATATATATAATTTATTCTTTTTAATCTTATGTTGGAAACAAAAATGAGAAAATGCGATCATGATTATTAAGCCGGCATCTCAATATTTTTCCTTTGTAAATTTTGAAGTAGGATGTGATTCGAGAGCATTAAATCTAAAAAGATAAGAATACATCATTTTAGGGAAGTTGCCTTATTTTTCTTTTGGACTCTAAGGACTATTACTTGTGCCATTAAAAATAATCTGAGGCATTAATTTTTGGACTCAGACATCCACATTATTGCATGGGAGGAGCATATATTTATAATAAAATTTTATTATACTCTTTGATCTACTTCAGGCATGTTATGAGTAGGGATATCACCATGCATGATGGATCTTAAGGGGTCATAATTAATGTAGTGTAGGACTTGGTAGAAGAAGCTTAAATATGAATGATTAAGAATAAATATATAGGCCGGTCATCCTCCTGGTGTTATCTATTGCTCTAGATGGTAAAGGCCACATATAAGTTAAAGCATCATGAGTAGAGAATAAGATGGGGTAGTGCATTGGATTTTGTAGGATTTTCTCTCTCTTGACATTGTAATGCAAATTTTGAACGAGGGGATGATTAATTTGTTTCGTGGAGTTTCTTCCCTTAGTTAGCCATTCTTCCTACCATATATAATTGGAACGTTGCTGTTCTGCAAATAGACTGCCTTATACAGAAACATGTACTTGAAATTATGTTTTTTTTTTGGAAAGGATAGTGATCACATCAGCCTAATGCGAGTCAGTCCGAATAGATCAGAAAATGGAAGCTATTTAAGTACAATGGGACAGAGGTCACACTATTTTCACAACCAAAAACCCAAAAAATAAGCCGCTGCACCCGTAACCTAGTCCACCACCGAGTTGGCCTCTTGGTAGATATGTTAGATCTAGGATCTGAAGACCTCCCGCAGAGTAGACCAAACATCCAGGAGCAAAGGGTTAATTGGAGAGTTACCATACACTACAAGAGAAAAAAAATATTGCGACGCCCAAATGCATCGCTAATGCGTAGCTAAACATGCTATTGCGACGCAATGACGGCATCGCTCAGATCGTCGCAATCTCAATTTGTCGCAATTGCGTCGCAATACAGCGACTCTCTGCGACGCAGCAATGCGTCGCAATATTGCGACGCATCCAAATGCATCGCTAAATTTAAAACTAATTTTAATATTTAATATTATTATTAATATTAAAATATATTAATATTTTAGATATAGTAGCGATGCAATTTGAGTCGCTAATGCGTCGCTAATTAATTTTTTTAAAAATATTGCGACCAGGTCATTGCGTCGCAATATTTAATAATAATATTTTAGATATAATAGCGACGCAATTTGAGTCGCTAATGCGTCGCTAATTAATTTTTTTTTAAAATATTGCGACGCTCATTGCATCGCAATATTTAATAATAATATTTTAAAAATATTAGCGATGCAATTTCAGTCGCTAATGCGTCGCTAATTAATTTTTTAAAAAAATAAAATATTAAAAATTAAAACGGTTAATACAATTTCGTTACATTTAAATATTGATCGAAACATTCTTCACTCATATTGATCCAAACAATAATCATTCAATTTCAAAAATAATTAATATATTAAAATTTTGAAGTTTTCATGTACAACATATAAAAAAAAAAAAAAATACATCAAGAATCTGAGCGATCACGTGGAGGCTGGGAACCCTGCGACAAGCGGCTAACCATATCCTGCAAATGACGCATCTGATCTCGCACGTCTGCAAGCTCCTGATGGCCTCGCATACTGCTCGAACTCGTGCTCGAACTCCTGCCGAACCTCCTGACGAACGTCCTGCCGAACCTCCTCCGCAATAGATCTCCGAATGTCGTCTAAACGCTCGGCAGGAATATCACCAGAAATCGCGAGCTGGAGGCCTGATGGGGAAAATATGCAGAAGCTCTAGTGCCCAGACCATAGACCCTGCGGTCTCGCGGCTGGGCACCAACAGCCTCCAAAAACACACGCCGACTCTCCTCTGCTGAGAGTTCGACGGGCGTCTCCCCATCAGTGGAGTCGACCTGCGATGCCTGGGAGCGAAGCTCCTCGACTCGTGTCTTTGAATTATAAAATCAACAATAAATGAGTTAATAAATTTCTCTAAATAAAATTTTAGAAATTAAACAGATACTACATAAAGCTAATTTCTTACCGCAACCTCCCGTGATCGCGTGTCGACCCAGGAACCGTCCCTCCTGGTGTGTGTCGCCCTGAATAGACGAAACTCACCAGGATCTCCGCCCTCCTGCTCAGACTATAACAATAAAAAAATTGATATTAATACAAATATTTAAATAACTAAATTAGTAATTAAATTATTTATGTTTTCTTACCATACGGCGTCTGTGCTCCTGAATCGAAATGGAGCCCGAAGTATGGCGGGAGAGACCCGTGCCAGGACCGCCCTTCTCGGATCGGCGGTTCGTGCTGGCTGATGCGGACCTCCTGCGCCAGCCATCGGACTGCCAGGCCTGCTGCCACTCGTGCCAAATACCCTCTGGCACATGCGCAGGACGCTGACCCGATGACCTCCAACGATGAAGCATGTCGGAGTATCGGCGTCCCGTAAGAGCCTCCCATGCTGCCCTAATGGCATCATGGCTGGCAGGGTCCCACGTAAACTTTTTCTGCATTAAAATAAACAGTTAGTTTCAGAATTTATTAAGATTAAGAAATTTTATATCAGTGATAAATTGTATTTAATAAGTTTACCTGAAACTCAGAAAAATAAAACTCCCTCGTGGCTGGAGATACGTGGCGCCAATCGTAGCCACTGGGATCTGCACGCCTCTGAAATACGGAGCTGATGTGGCTGGATACATGATGCTGCTCAATAAATCTGTTAAAAAAATGCATGTTTATAAGTAATTGACTTAAAAACATAAACATATATTTTTAATTAGTATATACTTACAGCCCATGAGCATCCAAGTCGAAGTACGGTGCGGCCGATGGTGGAAGAACTCTCGGAGGTATGTGCCGATCGGCTGGATGGTAATACCAATGCAGGATCACCCGAAGGCTGTGTGATGTATGGAGATCCGAACTCTCCATCTCCAAAGCTCATGTGATCTGATGCAGCAGGGCTACGTCCCTGCTCACTCCGTATGTCGTCGGTAGATCTACCTCTGCCCGTCATACTGAAAATACTAAAGATTCATGCAATTAAATTACGATTAATGATTGACTATGTAAAAATTTAACACTTATAAAATAAAGTTGAATTTAAAAAAACCTCTATGTTTAATCGGTGTCATTTGTTTCGTGAAATGTTGGTTCAACATCCGATGCCGTATCGGACTGCGATTCAGTTTCATTATCATCGGAAGGAAACCGAACATTTGCATCCGCAATTTCTTGGACATCACCATTTGGATCTCTAAGTGATGTTTCAGGAGCCCTTGTGTCGTCCTCAATTGCATGCATTTCCATCTCATCCTCTTGAAATGCAGGGCACTCGGCTGATTGACTTGATGAACTCTCCTCTAATACGATTGTTGAACGTGGGACGATTTTAGAAACAGCCCACCAATCTCGCTTGTCGTTGCGCAAACTTGGATATCCGCAGTAAAACACTTGCTGAGCTTGGGATGCAAGGATGAATGGGTCATATTTCTGCAATCTTCGTCGATGGTTCACTTCAACCAAATTGTAGTCGTTATGAACCCTTTTGCCCACAGGAACTGTCGGATCGAACCAATCGCAACGAAACAATACGGTTCGTTTCATAGGCCAACCGGGATATTCAACTTCAACCACCTCTACTAACTTTCCATAATAATCCTGCATATTTGCTCCAACACTTTCTCCTTTAACACACACGCCCCAGTTCTGCGTGCCTCTTGAAGCTGCTAATCGTTCAATCTGAAATTTGTACCCATTAACAAAATAGCCAGTAGAGGTTGTTACGGTCTTCAATGGCCATTGCGATAGACATTTAATGAAAATATTGTCGGTTGTGGACCATGGACCGTTTACCTATAAATTAATAAGCTATTCACAACCAATTCAAAAATAAAAGCCATTATTGAAATTGATTGAGTGATACTACTCACAAATTCATAAAACCAGTAAGCGAACTCCGTTTCTAACTTCTGCCCAATTGCAACTTGACTGATGTCGGGATTCATCTGTCGTTGTCTATCACAATACATCCTTATGGGATGATAAGGATTAAAACTGATGTTAGCAATTAAATATTATGGTATATTGTAATTTAAATTAGAAGTTCCAATTAAGCATTGAAGTATACACTTACTCAATATATGGATCGACTTCTCTACAGTTCATTAGGATGTAATAATGTGCTGCATTATACTCCATATCGCTAAGATTTCTTGACTTCTGCCCCCCAAATGAACGGCCGATACCTTTAAAAATTGATATTCTACCGTCATTAGGTTCTCCTTCGTCCACACATACGTCATCGTTACGACCAAGATTTCGGCTCCTCGTGTGGACGTGACCCTCAAAGTAATGCGAGGCAAAAGCTGAAACTTCTTCGACCAAGTGTGCATTGCATATAGAACCTTCAACCCTTGCCTTATTACGCACATTATTTTTTAACTTCTTAAGGTACCTATATGTAAAGTTGAGACAAAAAATTAACCAATTTTCTCGCAATGAAATAATATTTGAAATGTCAACATGTCTTAATGATGTATATATTTACCTCTCGAAAGGATACATCCAGCGATACTGCACGGGACCAGCTATGCTCGCTTCGTATGGCAAGTGAACCGGTAAATGCTCCATTGAGTCAAAAAAACTGGGAGGAAATATTCGCTCCAGCTTGCATAAAATAATTGGAATTTCCTCCTCAAGCCTTGCCATGGATGCAGAAGTAATGACTGCGGCAGATAACTCCTTGAAGAACAAGCTGAGCTCCGTCAATGCCTTCCAGACATGTTGCGGAAGCAACTCACGAAAAGCTATAGGCAATAACCGTTGCATGAAAACATGGCAGTCGTGACTCTTCATGCCGAACAACTTGAGCTTATGCATGTCCACACACCTACCGATATTTGAGGCATAACCATCTGGAAATTTTAACCCTCTAAGCCAGTTACATAAAACTTCTCGTGAATTTCTGTCAAGAGTGTAACAGGCTTTAGGATAGGTCCCGTCGGCACTCCTCAAATCACCTCTTCTGCAATACTGATTAAGTTCTTCTCTTGACTTTGCAGTGTCTTTGGTTTTTCCCGGGATGTTTAGCACCGTGTTAAATATGTTATCAAAGAAATTTTTCTCGATATGCATAACATCCAAGTTGTGCCGGATGAGATTTGTGCTCCAATAAGGCAAATCCCAAAATATACTCCGCTTCTTCCAGTTATGTTCTTTACATATACGGCCATTTATTCTATCTGCATCTGGTTCCCAAGCATACCTCAACCCCAAATGCTCTATAGTATCAAATATCCGTGCCGGACCTAACCGGTTCGGCGAATTTTGTGACTGCTTTGTTCTTCCGGAAGGCGATCAAGTTACGCCTGTAAGGATGATTTGGGGGCAAGAACTTCCTATGATTATCAAACCATGACTGCTTACCACTCTTCTGCAATGTAAATGCATCCGAATCATACATGCAATGAGGGCATGCCAGACGTCCAGCAGTGCTCCAACCAGACAACATTGCATATGCCGGGAAGTCACTTATTGTCCACATCAAAGCAGCTCTCATGATGAAATTCTGTTTCATAGAAATGTCGTAGGCTACGACTCCTGTTTCCCACAACATTTTCAATTCGGCCACCAACGGTTGCAGGAAGACATCAATCTTTTCCTTTGGATTTGATGGTCCTGGAACCAAAACTGTCAAAAACATTGCAGTATCTTTCATGCACTTCCATGGAGGAAGGTTATATACAGTCAGTATCACAGGCCAACATGAATACTGTTGCCCCGCTTGACCAAATGGTTGGAAGCCATCGGTACAAAGACCTAATCTCACATTCCTTATATCTTCAGCGAAATCAGGATGATTTT
>UESW01002657.1:129240-181616 GCA_900491605.1 Calamus simplicifolius | reverse complement strand
TGATCAGCAAATAAGTTTATTTTTCTTTCTATATATATATATATATATATATATATATATATATATATATATGATCTCGTAATTTTTAATTATTTAAATATTTCGTATCGAAAAGATGTTCCATCACAGACGATTCTACCATTAAAAAAAAAAAAAAAAACATTCCGCTGATTACTAAATGGCTCATGTTCAAGAGCATCATTCTTCCCACTCCCAGCTCATTGCTAGCCGAAGCAATGAAGCCATAAGGCAGAAGGCTCGCAACCCAAGGCCAAATATACGCACGTACCCCTGTTTTATGGCAGAGAAGCAGAGCCTAAAGCCAGGAGAACGGCGGTAAATAATACTGCCAGCGCCCTATCATTCTGTAGGTAAATTAGTTTTATTTATTAAAATTAATAATATGGTACTACAAAGAATATAAAACTATTTTGACGCTTCTTAGAAAGTGTTTCTTTTCCATATAGGTTGTTTTAGCGTATGGCATACGTAGTCATTTTCTATTGGAGGACATTATCTTCGTAGGATAATTTCTTGATCATGCCAGTTTCCATAATGCCGATGGACGGTTCTCTGCATTTAATGATCGCGATTCGGGATTAAGAAAATCTTCGCATGCGTCATGGTTCAGACGGTGGGCTCAGCGCGCAATAGGGCGCCGCTTCCCTCCTGGGAGGCCACATGGAGGTATGGCCTAGGTGTTTGAATCTCGGGACTTATGGCCTTGGTAATTGTTCCCGGTCCATTTTTGGCCTATAAAAGGGGAAGTGGGGTAGTGTTAAGTCGTCCCCAAAGTTTTTTCCCACTAGAGTTTCCATCATGCTCGTTTCTCTCTGTTGCGAATGGGAGGACTGGGCTTTCCTCTTACAAGCCGCTCGCCACCGGATAGCTGGGGTGATAAAGAAACTGCCGAAGGATGGCTCGCCCTTAGGGGATGAGTCCCGGAGATCATATGGAGAGCGCACAAGGAGGGCACAGAGATCACACGGAGAGCGCACATATGCTCTTCCAGTGTGACCGTTGTGGTTCCCTTCGGAGACGTATGGTAGGGGGTGCATGCGGGCTCCCCATGGTTTGAGTGAATTTCGCCTCCTTCGCTGATTTGGATTCCTCGGCTTGCCTGCCTGGGGAATCTTTTACCACATGGGAGGGGGTGAAAGCGTGCTGCCCGCTAACGCCTTGTCCTTGAGCCTTGGCAAGGTGGGGTGGCGCACACTCAGTTTGGGAGAGCGTTCTGACGCCAGGGTCTGCTGGCCTCCCACCTGCTTGCCGAGGGTCCCTCGATGGGGTGGTCTGGGATGGCCACCCTGATATCTCGGTTGGGTCACCGAGATATCATTATTGACTGAAGCTGGCCGCAACTATTGGTCCATGTCGCCCGGCCATTATCGGCTCAAGCTGACTGGATGCAGCTTATCTGGTTCGGCAGTCCGGACGCCGGAGCATCATAGTTGCTCAGATCTGCTTTGGAGCAGTTGCCCGAGCTTTGTACTTGTCTTTATTTATACATCTCAATACTCTTGTAACGCCTTTTAGGCATTTGTAACCGTTTTGATGGCAATAAGAGAGTTCTATTCTGTTTCTCAATCTCTATTCTTCTGTGCCAAGCTTATTGTCTTGGTAGTGGGGTACAAATGCGTTCCGCTCGTTTTGGGTGAGGATCTCGTGCTATCCGAGCTAGTCGGGGTTCGCAAGCGACGGTCTGGAGATTGTTCGGCGGAACATGCTCCTTATCTTTCTTTGAAGCTCGGTGATTTATGTCTCATTCGAATATTCGCGGTTCGGCCTTGTCGAGGCTCGAGAAATTTTCACTTGGCCTCGTCAAAGCTCGGAGAATTTGTAGCTCGGCCCAGCCGAGGTTCGGAGAGCTTTTACTTGGCCCTGCCAAGGTTCGGAGAATTCGTTGCTCGGCCCAGCCGAGGCTCGGAGAATTTTTAGCTCGGCCCAGCCGAGGTTCGGAGAATTTTTTACTTGGCCCTGCCAAGGTTCGGAGAATTTGTAGCTCGACCTAGCCGAGGTTCGGAGATTTCATAGCTCGGCCCAGCCGAGTTTCGAAGAAATTTTACCTGGCCCTGCCAAGGTTCAGAGAGTTTGTAGCTTGGCCCAGCTGAGGTTCAGAGAACATTTTACTTGGCCCTGCCAAGGTTCAGAGAATTTGTTGCTCGGCCCAGCCGAGGTTCGGAGAATATTTTACTTGGTCCTGCCAAGGTTTGGAGAATTTGTTGCTCAGCCCAGCCGAGGTTCGGAGAATATTTTACTTGGCCCTGCCAAGGTTCGAAGAATTTGTTGCTCGGCCCAGCCGAGGTTCGGAGATATTTTACTTGGCCCTGCCAAGGTTCGGAGAATTTGTTGCTCGGCCCAGACGAGGTTCGGAGATTCAGGGCTCAGAGAAATGACTTAGTTGCCACTATGAGCCGTAGTGTTAGATCCTGTGGTGCTTGGTGAGGGCGTCAGGATGGGCGTACTAGTCACGCTCTTCATTTATGACGCTATCCCTCCCGAGGGGACGAGTCACCGCCAGGCACCGGATTTCTTTCTTTTTTGCGCTTCCCAAAAAGGGGGCCAGCCTTAAAAGAGCTTGGGGAAGTGTTGGGAGCATTTATCATGGGGGCTGGCAGATCGGAAAATATCCTGTTCAGGGGGGTTCACGAATAATCCGTACGTGCTTACCGATCTCTCTCGGGATGGGGCACGACCCTTTGCATTCCGCAGGCAATAAAGCGATGACACGTGGTGAGTTATCATAGGTCGGTTTGCTGCGTGCGACCGATCGAGATACTCGCCTGGAGAGTATAAATATAACCGAGGGATGTTGGCCTTAGCCATCCCTCGTTTTAAGCTTTGAAGTATCATTCAGCCATGGACTCCCAAGGAGGACGATCATCTGAGGAGTTATATGCGTTAATCAAGGATTTGCTTCGCCCGCCGAGTGGTCATCCCACGGTTACTGTTGATGGGTTGGGCTTGGCCTCGACCCTTGCGAGCCAACAGCGGCTCGTAAGGGTCATCGAGGAGTACGTGGACGTCTCTACGAGGGAGACGGAGGCCCTGCGCCGGGTGGCGAACCGGCAGAGGGAGGAGATTGCATCGCTCCGCCAACAGGTCGCTGACCTCACTGAACGCCTGGAGGACCTGCTGGCGTCCGGGAGCGACACCGAATCTTAGATGGGCCTCCTTTGCTTCTTGTTTTTGCTTTTTCTGTTTCTTTTTGTACTCCCTTTCCTCAATCAATGAAAGTGGTTTTGGATATTCTTCCTGTCTCATGGGTTTTTAGCCCCAAAAAATGCCATTCGCATAATAGTTGGGAAGCCTGGGTGGCTCCACTGGTTCACGCGCTGAGATAGACGCTTTGTTCGATGGGTTATAAGGGCGTTGCCCAAAGATTTCAGTAGCAGAGGGGAATTCCCTGGCTCTGCTTGGGGCTCTTAGCCGATTACGCGGGGCTTATTGAACCCTTTAAGGGGTTTGCCGGAGGCACATCCTTTGTGCGCATTGACGGTTTCGCTCAGCGTGGCTCTTTTTAAACCAGCCGAAGTTTTGGGGACTATTGGGAGGTCCTTCAGCTTTAAACGGGCCCGCATACTTCGGTTTTCCGCCGGCATTTTAGTCTGAATTTGTTGCTCGACCCAGTCGATGTTCGGAGAACTTTTTACTTAGCCCTGCCAAGGTTCGGAGAATTTTTTACTTGGCCCTGCCAAGGTTCGGAGGATTTGTTGCTCGGCCCAGCCGAGGTTCGGAGAATATTTTACTTGGCCCTGCCAAGGTTCGGAGAATTTGTTGCTCGGCCCAACCGAGGTTCGGAGAATTTTTACTTGGCCCTGCCAAGGTTCGGAGAATTTGTTGCTCGGCCCAGCCGAGGTTCGGAGAATATTTTACTTGGCCCTGCCAAGGTTCGGAGAATTTGTTGCTCGGCCCAGCTGAGGTTCGGAGAATATTTTACTTGGCCCTGCCAAGGTTCAAAGAATTTGTGCTCGGCCCAGCCGAGGTTTGGAGATTTTACTTGGCCCTGCCAAGGTTCGGAGAATTTGTTGCTTGGCCCAGCCGAGGTTTGAAGAATATTTTACTTGGCCCTGCCAAGGTTCGGAGAATTTGTTGCTCGGCCCAGCCGAAGTTCGGAGAATATTTTACTTGGCCCTGCCAAGGTTCGAAGAATTTGTTGCTCGGCCCAGCCGAGGTTCGGAGAATATTTACTTGGCCCTGCCAGGTTCGGAGAATTTGTTGCTCGGCCAGCCGAGGTTTGGAGAATATTTTACTTGGCCCTGCCAAGGTTCGAAGAATTTGTTGCTCGGCCCAACCGAGGTTCGGAGAATATTTTACTTGGCCCTGCCAAGGTTCGAAGAATTTATTGCTCGGCCCAGCCGAGGTTCGGAGAATATTTTACTTGGCCCTGCCAAGGCTCGAAGAATTTGTTGCTCGGCCCAGCCGAGGTTCGGAGAATATTTTACTTGGCCCTGCCAAGGTTCGAAGAATTTGTTGCTCGGCCCAGCCGAGGTTCGGAGAATATTTTACTTGGCCTTGCCAAGGTTCGGAGAATTTGTTGCTTGGCCCAGCCGAGGTTCGGAGAATATTTTACTTGGCCCTGCCAAGGTTCGAAGAATTTGTTGCTCGACCTAGCCGAGGTTTGGAGAATATTTTACTTGGTCCTGCCAAGGTTCGGAGAATTTGTTGCTCGGCCCAGTCGAGGTTCAGAGAATATTTTACTTGGCCCTTCCAAGGTTCGAAGAATTTGTTGCTCAGCCCAGCCGAGGTTCGAAGAATATTTTACTTGGCCCTGCCAAGGTTCGGAGAATTTGTTGCTCGGCCCAGCCGAGGTGCGGAGAATATTTTACTTGGCCCTGCCAAGGTTCGGAGAATTGTTGCTCGGCCCAGCCGAGGTTCGGAGAATATTTTACTTGGCCCTGCCAAGGTTTGAAGATTTTATTGCTCGGCCCAGGCGAGGTTCGGAGAATATTTTACTTGGCCCTGCCAAGGTTCGAAGAATTTGTTGCTCGGCCCAGCCGAGGTTCAGAGAATATTTTACTTGGCCCTGCCAAGGTTCGGAGAATTTGTTGCTCGGCCCAGCCGAGGTTCGGAGAATATTTTACTTGGCCCTGCCAAGGTTCGGAGAATTTATTGCTCGGCCCAGCCGAGGTTTAGAGAATTTTTACTTGGCCCTGCCATGGTTCGGGGAATTTGTTGCTCGGCCCAGCCGAGGTTCGGAGAATTCCTGTCCAGACAAGCAGCTTGGTCGTGCCGAGGATTGGTAAGCAGCATCTATTTCTTTTTGCAACCTTTGGCAATGTAGTGCATAATGATTTGCATTGAAAAAATGTGCCGATAGGAAGGTATAATGAGGCATATGAAAATAGACTTGGAGAGGATGTACCCAATTGATACTATTTTCGGAGATTGTCCGAATTCCATGTCCGAATTCCATCGGCTCAAATCTTGCAGCTTGTAGGTTCCCAGTCCAATGGTCTTCACCACCTGGTACGGGCCTTCCCAGTTTGGCGCCAGCTTCCTTATTCCAGCGGTTTGGAAACAGAGGCTTTCGAAGAACAAGGTCGCCAGGCAGGAAGGCTTTTCCTTTGACTCTGGAGGCGTGGTAATGGGCCACCCTTTGTTGATATGCAGCCACCCTGATCCGGGCCTTTTCTCTGATCTCCTCCACCAGGTCGAGGTTAGTGCGGAGCTGATCGTTGCTAGCTTCCTCTGAGTAGCTTTCCACCCGCAACGATGGGAGACCCATTTCCACAGGGATAACGGCCTCCGTGCCGAAGGCCATCCGGAATGGGGTTTCACCTGTCGGGATTCTCGGGGTGGTGCGGTAGGCCCATAGAACATGATGCAGCTCATCTGCCCATCTGCCTTGAGCTCTGGAAAGGAGAGCTTTGATCCCCTGAAGGAGGGTCCTGTTGGTCACTTCAGCCGCTCCGTTGGCTTGTGGATGCCCGACCGAGGTGAGGTGGTGACGGATTCCATGCTTCTCACAGAACTGGCAGAATTTGAAGTTATCAAACTGCTTATCGTTATCGGTGATTACGGTATGTGGGAGGCTGAATCGGTAGATGATGGACCTCCATACAAAATCTCTGGCCCGTGCTTCGGTTATTTGTGCAACTGCTTCCGTCTCGACCCATTTAGTGAAGTAGTCAATGGTGACAAATAAGAATTTCCGCTGTCCCGTGGCAAGCGGGAATGGGCCGAGGATGTCCATCCCCCATTTGGCGAAAGGCTAGGCGAAGGATATGGAAACTAGTTCGGCGGAGGGGAGCCTTTGGATGCTTGAATGCCTCTGGCATGGGTCGCAGGCTCAGACTAGGTCGTCCGCATCCTTCTGCATGGTCGGCCAGTAGTAGCCTTGTCGCAGTACCTTGTGGCATAGGGACCGACTTCCCAGATGGTTGCCGCAAATCCCCTCATGTACCTCGTGTAGAGCATAATCTGCATCGGATGGGCGAAGGCACCTGAGCAGCGGCATGGAGAAGGACCGCTTGTAAAGCTGGTTGTCGATCAGCACGTAGTGGGTGGCCTGTAGCTTCAACTTTCTAGCTTCTCTCCGGTTGGGTGGAAGCGACCCCTCTTTGAGATATTTAAGAATGGGGTCGAACCATGATGGTTCAGCCTCGACCTGCATTATTCGGTCAGCTTCCGCGATGCTGGGCCTTTCCAGGGTCTCCAGGTGGAACTTTTGTTCGGCGTCCATCGACTCTACGGTCGCCAGTCGAGAGAGTAGGTCGGCGCGGGTGTTCTCGGACCTGGGAATCTGAATGATTTCAAATTCGGCAAAATGGGGAAGCAGGCTCCGCACCTCCTGAAGATATCGAACCATGTTCGGCTCCCGGGCTTCAAACTCTCCTCGTAGATGACCGGCTACCAGTTGAGAGTCGGTGAAGGCATTAAGCTTCTCCACCTTCAGATTGCAGGCGATTGGAGGCCGGCTAACAGGGCTTCGTACTCTGCTTCGTTGTTGGAGGCCGGGAAGGAGAATCGGATGCCATATTCGAAGGTTATCCCCTCCGGACTGGTGAGAACCAGGCCCGCACCAGAGCGATGGGCATTAGATGACCCGTCGACATGGAGGAGCCATCGGGCTCCAATTTTTGGTTCTTCGGAGGAGTCTGGGGTAGAGCCGTCCTCCGGGATGATACACTCGAGGAGAAAGTCAGAAAGTACTTGAGCTTTGATAGCTGGACAAGGCTGAAAGTGTATGTCATCCTCGCTCAACTCGACGGCCCACTTGGTCATTCTTCCCGACGTCTCGGGACGGTGGACTACTGCCCGGATGGGTTGGTCGGTCAGGACCGTCACAGAATGTGCTTGGAAGTACGATCGCAGCTTCCGAACTGAGGTAATTAAGGCCAACACCATCTTCTTAATTCTGCTGTACCTCGTCTCCTCATCGCGAAGTAGCTTGCTGACATAGTAGATCGGCTTCTGGACTTAGCCTTCCTTCCTGACTAGCACCGAACAAACGGCACCCTCAGAAACGGCCAGGTACAAGAATAGGGTCTCGCCCGGGGCCGGACTGCTGAGAAGTGGGGGCGAGCCGAGATATTTCTTGAGATCCTGAAATGACTTTTGACATTCAGGAGTCCACTAGAAGTTTTTAGCCGACCGAAGGGTTTTGAAGAAGGGGAGGCATCTCTCGGCTGACCGTGCCACAAAGCGGTTAAGAGCCGCTATCCTTCCAGTCATGCGTTGGACCTCTTTAACAGATGCCGGGGGCGCCATTTGTTGGAGAGCTTGAATCTTCTGGGGGTTGGATTCGATACCTCGCTGGGAGACCATGAAGCCAAGAAACTTCCCGGAGTTAATGCCGAAGGCGCATTTGGTCGGATTGAGTCTCATCCCGTACTTGCGCAGCGTTGCAAAGCTCTTTGTGAGGTCCTCGACATGCTGTGATGCCTCCTTGCTTTTGACTAGCATGTCGTCCACGTACACTTCCATATTTCGGCCGATTTGCTCCTTGAATACTTTGTTAATCAGCCTCTGGTAGGTTGCACCTGCATTTTTAAGACCAAAAGGCATGACACGGTAACAATAAGTACCTCGGTCGGTTATGAAGGCGGTCTTTTCTTCATCCTCAAAGGCCATTCGGATCTGATTGTAGCCTAAATAGGCATCCATGAATGACAGCATCTGGTGACCTGAGGTGGTGTCCATAAGCTGGTCGATCCGGGGGAGGGGGAAGCTGTCCTTCGGGCAGGCTTTGTTGAGGTCGGTGAAGTCGATGCAGATTCTCCATTTGCCGTTCGACTTCTTCACCATGACGACGTTTGATAGCCAGCTCGGATAATTTACCTCCCGGACGAAATTAGCCTTGATGAGTTTGTCTACCTCTTCTTCAATGGCCTTTTGTCGCTCCGGGGCAAAGCTTCTCTTTTTCTGCTTGATTGGCCTATGCATTTCGTCCACGTTGAGATGATGGACGAGAACCTCAGGGCTGATCCCAGGCATATCGAAAGCGGACCAGGCGAAGATGTCAGCGTTGCTCCAAAGGAACCTGATCAATCTACGCCGAGACTCTCCTTTGAGCAGCGACCCGATCCTTATAGTTCGGTCGGGACGAGCCTCATCCAACGGCACCTCCTCCAATTCTTCTGTCGGTTCTCCTCGCTGTTCGGCGAAGTCTTCCCGAGCGTCCAGCCCATCAACTTCCGGCATTCTAGACTGAAGGCTTGTAACGAAGCACTGCCGAGCCATGGCCTGACTTCCTCGAACAACTCCAACTCCTCGCTCGGTGGGGAATTTCATGGACAGATGTGGGATGGAGACAACTGCCTTGAGGGACATCAGGCCGAGCCTGCCTGTTGGTCCAGATAGCAACCCAAGAGGGGGGTGAATTGGGTTTTTCAAAAATTAAACTCTTTTGAATATATAACCCCCAAGCGGAAATAAAAACTTAGATTCACAGATTTAGACTAAGCAACTATAAGTGAAGAGTTGAAGATAAAGAGACAAGCACGGCAAACACAATAGATTTTATAGTGGTTCGGTGTACCTACACCTACGTCCACTCCCAAGTACCTCTTGGGTCCACACTATAATCAAACTGATTACAGCAGAGTTGTTTTGCAAGCTCACAACTCAAACTTGTTGTTTTCCCGGGCGCACAACGAACCCAGCTGGTTTTCAAGGCTCACCAGCACAAAACCTAAAACCACAAGCAAATGCTTGCACAAGGCTAACTGCCTCAACTGAATCAATCACCAGATTGACCCAGCAAACAATGTAATGAGTTTACAAAAGCAAACTGCTCCTTCAATGAGCAAATATACAATAATGAAACAATAAATAGAGATTAGGAACCAAAGCCTGATTCGAAGATTGGTGGCTTCTTCCTTCTCTTCCTTTGAATGGATCTTCCTTTGGATATGCTCTTGAGGTTCAGAAGATTGAAAAACTAGGGCTTCTCCCTTCTTTTGAGATTTCTTCTAAGTAGAACAGCAAAGGCTTGGAATCTCTTTCTCTTGGGGAATGAGTATGATCTTTCCTTACAGGTTTTCCCTCTTTTCTTTTCTGATAGATCTCAAGGATTTTCTCTATTCTTTTCTTTTTGCCTCTTTTTTGATTTCTCTTCTTTTTTTTTTGGGATGCAATCACCCCTCTTCTTATAGATTCGATTAATCAAATAGTGCAAAACTATCCGTTAGAAGCAAGTGAAAAAGGATTAGATCCATAAATAACAATAGCCGTTGGGATTAAAATTGATAAAGTTAAAGTTTAGAGTCGTTCTGACAGTTCTGGAGCCGTGTCTGACATTCTGGAGTCGGCTCTGGCTTTTCTGGAGTCGGCTCTAACTCGAAATAATTTAATCCGCTCGATCTGGAGTCGTCTCTGACTTTTCTGGGGTCGACACAAAATTCTTCTGGAGTCGACTCTAGCAGTCTGGGAGTCGACTCTAAGTCGTGGCCTGAAAATCCAACGTTCTGTTGTTTCTGATAGAGTCGGCTCTCACAGTCCCGGAGTCGACTCTAAGTCCGTGCCATTTTCGGAGTCGGCTCTGCGATTCCATGTGTCGACTCTAATGTCTGCAGTCTTACCTTGACATTAGATTCAAACCAGAACTTGATTTTCCTTCTTGATTTTGATCATGAATTAGACTTATAAACTGAAAGACTTAATCAAAATCATTAGTAACATCAAATGTTATACTCAAATAGTTTTGTTAATCATCAAAATCCTCAATTGGGTCAACAATCTCCCCCTTTTTGATGATGACAAAAACTTTGAGTATATGCATTAAAGAAATTCATTTGAATTGAGAATTTAAAGCTTAGAGACTTTGTAATAGAGAATTTGATGCCAATATTTAAAATGAATAAAACATGACATCAATCAAAATGATTCACTTTTATATGGAGAAATTTATTAAGCTCCCCCTGCATTGAATAACTCCCCCTATGTAGATAGACTGAATTTTTAAAAAATCTCATTCTTTCTATTCTGTTCTTCATTTCTTTTTATCATTATCTCTTCTTAAATTCTCTTTCCTTTTTATGCATTATACACTCATCTCTCCCCCTTTTTTGTTATCAACAATAAGGTGAGTTTTAAAAGCAAATAAGGAATGTTATCAAAGCGAGGATGTTGGTTCGAATAAAGATTGACATTCATTGACATTCAATCAAAGACAAATTTGTAATAAAAGTGTAATATTCATTCAACCATTTGTACTCCAAAGCAAGATCTATTACATGTATTAAAAAAGTATGTAAATCCTATACATGCTAAGAAAGAAAACAAGAAATCCTAAGATACAACCTAGGATCAAATATGCTTGTACACTATTTTCTTTAGATGTCCGATCATCTCCATAACATCATCTTTTTGGGTTTTCTTAAAGCTTTCAAGACATGCTTCAATCTGAGAAACGGCAAGGTCAATATCTTTCTTTAGTTGACTTGTAGCATGAAGATACTTTCCAGAACCGTCAGCAATCCCTTCCATCCTTTCAAAAATACTATGAAGATCAGTGCTAAAGGATTCGACGGAATTGCTAAGTGAAAAAGAAATCATGTCAAGTCTTGAATTAATCTCATCTTTATTGATTGAACTCTCTCTTAATTTACACATATCATTTGTTCTTACACTGTCATACTCAGCAAGTAAAGCCCTGAGCTGACCAATTTGCTCCTCAGAAAATCTTTCTGATGCCATTGCTGACTGATGTGGAAGTTGAGAGCTTGGTCCAGC
Organism: Calamus simplicifolius; assembly: GCA_900491605.1. Lineage (NCBI taxonomy): Eukaryota > Viridiplantae > Streptophyta > Magnoliopsida > Arecales > Arecaceae > Calamus > Calamus simplicifolius. The sequence continues at coordinate 170,438 of UESW01002657.1, read as the reverse complement.
TTCTGAGGGTCCAGCAGGTGGTCCAGTAGAAGGTCCAGCAGAAGGTCCAGCAGAAGATGGTCCAGCAGAAGGTTCAGGAATGTCTTCTCCTCTGACTTCCTCAACTCTAACCTCCTCAGCTCTGGCCTCATGTCCTCTTTAATCCAGTTTCCATTTTCTTTTCTAAAGCCCATTCGGTGAATTGTAGAGACACTATAATAATCTGTATGTCTTAACTTTCTTAGTGGCTCATTGTCCATTATAAGAACACCTTGGCTTCTGAAAACTAAAGTTAAAACCATACCATATGGCAATGTAGATCTCTTCTTAGTAGCTGCCTCCGCCATATAGCCTATCATCATCTCAGCAAGATTTAAGGTCTACCAGTGAGTATGCAGTCCATTAATAAAACGTCTCGCTCCGAGACATACTCAAACCTTCCGATTTTAGGAAAAAGAATCCTCCACAGATATTGTGAAGTAAGTCTGAGTTCCAAATTAAGTTGATTTGCTAAAATTTCCTCAAACTCAGAAACTTCTCTTCCTAACATCCTTGATAGTGCTCCTCCTCTATCTTCATGATGATATTCAATAAGTCCAACAGTAGGCATTTCCAATAAATTACCAAGGATTCGGCTGTGATGACTACCTTTGTTCCTCTTACAACACTTACTAATCCTCCCTCTCCTCTACTTAAATCATTATAAAACTCTCTTACTAGGGCGGGGTAGGTAGGGATATCCAAAGAGCAGACCTTCTCCCATCCCATTTCTTGCAACAATCGCCCAATAGCAAAGCCTTCGAAATAAAGAAGTTGAAATCGACTTTCCTTCCGGTTGTAATGGCCTTACCAGCTAATTGGTCGACTTTTGGAGAAGATGGTGAGGGTGGAGAGTCATCTTGAGTGGCAGATGAAGAAGATGACGAAGGTTGCCTCCGATTTGAACGGCGCTTCGTCGGAACAGTCGAACCACCAATGGTAGCACGCCTTTTGGGAGCCATTGGATTCGATTGGAATGAGTAATCAAGGGTTTTGAGGGATTTGGAGGGTTTGGAATCAGTTTGGAATGGCTTGAAATGGTTTAGGAGACGATAGAAATCGTTTGGGGTCGACTCCGCCCTTTTTATTTTGACCTAGTTCCACTTAGAGTCGACTCCCGAAAACGAGGTGTCGGCTCCGAACCAGAGAATCTGTCAGCGCCCGAATTAGAGTCGGCTCTACAGAAGCCAGAGTCGGCTCTAATTGCCCAGACAGAACATCAAAATAAGAAGGTGTCGACTCCACAAACTGAAGGTGTCGACTCCACAATAGTTTCAGAGAAAAATCAATTTCAAGGATCTGAAACTGATCAAATTAATCATCAAACTCTAGATAAGTGTTCCTTAACAATTGGGGAAACAATAAATCAACTTTCTAGATAAATTTCCTTATTGAACATAGAGGATTTTCAAGAAATTATAGAAGTCTAGATAGTTGTTGTCCTTAGGAGTTTCAGAAAATTATTCTAAAGGATCACAAACTCCTAATTCTCCTCTAAGATAGCAAAATCTCTCCTCACTCAAAGGTTTGGTAAAATATCAGCTAATTGATCATTAGTATTAACATATTCAAGACAAACATCTTTGTTAGTTACATGTTCTCTAATAAAGTGATGTCTAATTTCAATGTGTTTAGTTCTTGAATGTTGAATTGGATTTTTAGTTAGATTGATAGCACTAGTATTATCACATTTAATAGGTATTTTATCAAGTGTGATACCATAATCTTCAAGTTGTCGCTTAATCCAAAGGATTTGAGCACAGCAACTTCCAGCTGCAACATACTCTGCCTCAGCAGTGGATAATGCAACCGAATTTTGCTTCTTGCTAAACCAAGAGATTAAGTTACTTCCTAAAAGTTGGCATACCCCACTTGTACTCTTTCTATCTAACTTACAACCAGCATAGTCAGAATCAGAATAAGCAATCAATTTTAAGGTTGAGTCTCTAGAATACCATAATCCTACATTTTTAGTTCCATTTAAGTATCTAAAGATTCTTTTAACAGCAAGTAAATGTGATTCCTTAGGATTAGATTGATATCTTGCACATAAGCAGACAGAAAACATGATATCTGGCCTACTTGCAGTTAGATAAAGAAGTGATCCAATCATACCTCTGTAATGCTTTGATCTACTTTCTTACCTACTTCATCCTTGTCCAGCTTGCATGAGGGACTCATTGGCGTACCAAGAGGTTTAGCAGATTCCATACCAAATTTCTTGAGTATTTCCTTTGTATACTTTGTTTGGTTAATGAAAATTCCCGCTTTCTCTTGTTTGATTTGAAGTCCAAGGAAGAAGTTTAGTTCTCCCATCATGCTCATCTCGAATTCTCCCTGCATTAGCTTAGCAAATTCTTGACAAAGAGATTGTTAGTAGCACCAAATATAATGTCATCAACATAAATTTGAACGATTAATAAATCCTTTCCTTTTCTTTTTAAAAACAAGGTTTTATCAACATTTCCTCTAGAAAAGTCATTTTCAATTAAAAATTTACTTAATCTATCATACCAAGCTCTAGGTGCTTGCTTTAAACCATAAAGTGCTTTGTGTAGTTTGAAGACGTGGTTTGGAAATTCATGATCTTCAAAACCAGGAGGTTGTTCAACATAAACTTCCTCATTTATAAAACCATTTAGAAATGCACTTTTAACATCCATTTGAAATAAGTTGAAATTCATATGACATGCAAATGCAAGTAGTAGCCTAATGGCTTCTAATCTAGCAACAGGTGCAAAAGTTTCATCAAAATCTATACCTTCTTCTTGATTATATCCTTTTGCAACTAGTCTAGCTTTGTTTCTAATTACTATGCCATTTTCATCTAATTTATTTCTAAATACCCATTTAGATCCTATTATAGGGTGATTTTTAGGTCTTTCAACTAGGGTCCAGACTTGATTTCTAGTGAATTGGTTTAACTCTTCCTGCATTGCTAACATCCAATAACTATCTTTTCGGCTTCCTCTATAGTCTTAGGTTCTATATGAGATACAAATGCAAGATGATTATTGATATCTCTCATTGATGATCTAGTCCTTACACCTTGAGATGGATCACCTATGATTAGGTCCTTAGGATGACCATAAGCATATCTCCAATCTCTAGGTAGATCTTGATCATTTTGAACAGTATCAATACCATCATCCTTAGGTGAGTCATCATCCTTAACTTCAGGTTCCTGATCTGAAGATACATTTAATTTTTCAATATTTCTTTCAATCAAAGATGTATCTTCCTCATCATCAATTTTATCTGAACTTGATGCTAAAGACTCATCAAACACTATATGAATGGATTCTTCTACAACTAAGCTTTTCTTATTAAATACTCTATATGCTTTGCTAGATGTAGAATATCCTAGGAAGATACCTTCATCAGACTTTGCGTCAAACTTCCCAAGATTATCCTTACCATTGTTATGAATAAAACATCTACAACCAAATGCATGAAAATAACTTAAATTTGGTTTCCTATTGATCCAAAGTTCATAGGGAGTTTTCTTAAGGATAGGTCTAATTAGGGCTCTATTTAGAATGTAACAAGCTGTGTTTATAGCTTCCGCCCAAAAATATTTTGGAAGTTGGCTTTCACATAGCATGGTACGGGCCATGTCTTCTAAAGTCCTATTCTTCCTTTCTACAACTCCATTTTGTTGTGGTGTTCTAGGTGCAGAGAAGTTATGATGTATGCCTTTTTCAAAACAGAATTTTTCAAATAAGTGATTTTCAAATTCAGTTCCATGATCACTTCTAATAGACACTATGGTAGTGTTTTTCTCATTTGTGACTTTCTTAACAAATTTCATGAATATTGAGAAAGTCTCATCTTTGTGAGCCAAAAACATTACCCAAGTGAATCTAGAGTAATCATCTACTATCACTAGACCATATTTCTTTCCTCCTAGACTTGTGGTTCTAGTAGGTCCAAAAAGGTCCATGTGTAGTAGCTCTAGTGGCCTAGTAGTTGAAACAACATTCTTAGATTTGAAAGAAGTTCTTGTTTGTTTTCCAAATTGACATGCATCACATATTCGATTATTTTCAAAATTTAGACTAGGAATACCTTTAACTAAATCCATTTTTAATAATTTGGAAATTAGGTGTGTGCTTGCATGACCTAATCTACGATGCCACAGCCAACCAATCTCATTCATTCTAGCATTATCAGCAACTAAGCAATGATTACTTGGAGATAAATTACTCAAATCAATTAAGTACACATTGCCATAGCGTTTACCAACAAGAATAATGCTATTATCAATGGGATTAGTAACAGTGCAAACAGAAGCTTCAAAGGAGACCTTGAAACCTTTGTCACACAGTTGGCTAATACTTATTAGATTATGTTTAAGTCCATCAACATATAAAACATTATCAATATGAGTAGATGGAGTAATTTGAATCTTACCAATGCCCATGATATGGCCTTGACCATTATCACCAAAAGTAACTACTCCACCTCTTTTTGATTCAAGGGTGATGAATTGATCTTTGTCACCCGTCATGTGTCTTGAGCAACCACTGTCCAGGTACCATTTTCTTTTCAGTCTGATGGCTGCAAGACACTCCTGCAAAACATTTATGTCTTAATTTTAGGTACCCAAGCCTTCTTGGGTCCTTCATGGTTAGAAGCATTAAAAATTGTTCCTTTGGGAACCCAAATCATCTTTTTCTTTCTATGTGAAGATTTACACATATATGATTTATGTCCTTTGTCTCCACATTTAAAACAAGTAATGTTTAATGATTTTTCAGCATGTACAAAAATGTTTTTCAATGATTTTTGCTTTTTAAGTGGATTATATCCTAATCCAGCTTTATCAAAAACAGCCTTTTGATTTTCCAAAATCATATTAAGTTTGATAGAGCTTAGTGTAAATTTATCAACTATAGGCTTAAGTCTATCAACTTCATTTTTCAAACTTTCTTTTTCTTTTATTAAAAGTTCTTTATCAATAACATGCTTTTCATTTTCTAATGATAGTTTTTGCATTTGAGTTTTCAAATCTTTGTTCTTTGAACTTAGGTTTGCAAAATCATCCATTAATTCATAAAAAGCACTATGTAATTCATCAAAAGTGAAGTCATCAAGAAAACTCGGACTTACCTCATCATTGTCCGCCATGAAGCATAGATTGGCCATTTCACTCTTTTCTTCTTCTTCGGAACTTGTACTTTCCGAATCGCTCCATGTGGCCATCATTGCCTTCTTTTTGAACCTCCGGGTGCCTTTCTTTAGTTGAGGGCATTCAGATTTAAAGTGACCCGGCTTCTTGCATTCAAAACAAATAACTTCCTTTTCTTTGCCCTTGTCCTCATCTTTTCTTGCAAAGGGCTTTTTCTTTTCAAACTTCTTCTTCTTCATGAATCTTTTAAATTTTCTTGTGATGAGTGCCATGTCCTCATCATCACTTTCATCCTCGGATTCATGAGGCTCTTCCATATATTCAGAAATCTTAAGAGCCATATTTCTTTTCTTCTTTGACTCATCTTCATCAACATGTTGCTTGATTTGAAGCTCATGAGTCATCAAGGATCCCAACAGTTCTTCTAGGGGTAGTGTACTTAGATCCTTTGCTTCTTGTATTGCCGTCACCTTAGCTTCCCAAGTCCTAGGCAAGGAACGCAAGACCTTTCTCACAAGATCAGAATTATTATAAGATTTACCAAGACTTTTTAAACCATTAACTATGTCAGTAAATCTTGTAAACATATCAGCAATAGATTCACATGCATCCATTTTAAACAATTCATATTTATGAACTAGCATGTTAATCTTGGATTCCTTGACTTGATTTGTTCCCTCATGGGTAACTTCAAGTCTATCCCAGATTTCCTTAGCAGAAATGCAAATAGATATGCGATTGAATTCATTTGCATCTAATGAGCAGTATAAGACATTCATTGCTTTGGCATTGAGTTGTGCCAATTTTCTATCATGTTCATCCCATTCCGTTTCCGGTTTAGGAATCTCCATGCCATTAACTCTAGCAGTGGGTGTGTGTGGTCCATTGACTATAATACTCCATAGATCATAGTCAAGTGCTTGAATGAATATTTTCATTCTAGCTTTCCAATAACCATAGTTAGAACCATTAAATAAGGGTGGTCTATTAGTAGATTGACCTTCGGAAAAAGATGAACCAGCTTGAGTTGCCATGTGGATCTTTGACTCTTGATCGTTAGATCAAATCAAATGAGCACTAGCTCTGATACCAATTGTTGGTCCAGATAGCAACCCAAGAGGGGGGGTGAATTGGGTTTTTCAAAAATTAAACTCTTTTGAATAGATAACCCCCAGCGGAAATAAAAACTTAGATTCACAGATTTAAAACTAAGCAACTATAAATGAAGAGTTGAAGATAAAGAGACAATCACGGCAAACACAATAGATTTTATAGTGGTTCGGTGTACCTACACCTACGTCCACTCCCAAGTACCTCTTGGGTCCACACTATAATCAAACTGATTACAGCAGAGTTGTTTTGCAAGCTCACAACTCAAACTTGTTGTTTTCCCGGGCGCACAACGAACCCAGCTGGTTTTCAAGGCTCACCAGCACAAAACCTAAAACCACAAGCTAATGCTTGCACAAGGCTAACTGCCTCAACTGAATCAATCACCAGATTGACCCAGCAAACAGTAATGAGTTTACAAAAGCAAACTGCTCCTTCAATGAGCAAATATACAATAATGAAACAATAAATAGAGATTAGGAACCAAAGCCTGATTCGAAGATCTTGGTGGCTTCTTCCTTCTCTTCCTTTGAATGGATCTTCCTTTGGATATGCTCTTGAGGTTCAGAAGATTGAAAAACTAGGGCTTCTCCCTTCTTTTGAGATTTCTTCTAAGTAGAACAGCAAAGGCTTGGAATCTCTTTCTCTTGGGGAATGAGTATGATCTTTCCTTACAGGTTTTCCCTCTTTTCTTTTCTGATGGATCTCAAGGATTTTCTCTATTCTTTTCTTTTTGCCTCTTTCTTGATTTTTCTTCTTTTTTTTTGGGATGCAATCACCCCTCTTCTTATAGATTCGATTAATCCATAAATAGTGCAAAACTATCCGTTAGAAGCAAGTGAAAAAGGATTAGATCCATAAATAACAATAGCCGTTGGGATTAAAATTGATAAAGTTAAAGTTTAGAGTCGTTCTGACAGTTCTGGAGCCGTGTCTGACATTCTGGAGTCGGCTCTGGCTTTTCTGGAGTCGGCTCTAACTCGAAATAATTTAATCCGCTCGATCTGGAGTCGTCTCTGACTTTTCTGGGGTCGACACAAAATTCTTCTGGAGTCGACTCTAGCAGTCTGGGAGTCGACTCTAAGTCGTGGCCTGAAAATCCAACGTTCTGTTGTTTCTGATAGAGTCGGCTCTCACAGTCCCGGAGTCGACTCTAAGTCCGTGCCGTTTTCGGAGTCGGCTCTGCGATTCCATGTGTCGACTCTAATGTCTGCAGTCTTACCTTGACATTAGATTCAAACCAGAACTTGATTTTCCTTCTTGATTTTGATCATGAATTAGACTTATAAACTGAAAGACTTAATCAAAATCATTAGTAACATCAAATGTTATACTCAATTAGTTTTGTTAATCATCAAAATCATCAATTGGGTCAACACTGCCGAATATCGCATTGTATGGAGATTTGAGGTCGGTTACTAGGAAGTCTGTCTGGATAATGGCTACAAGGGGCCAGGTTCCCGTGCGGACTGTCAGGGTGACGACCCCTTCTGGGACGATGACGTCGCCAGTGAATCCCATCAAGGTGGAATCCACGGTTTGCAGGTTTTCCATGAGTAATTTCATCCTGACAAACACACCGAGGTACAAAACATTCACCGAACTTCCACTATCAACAAGGATTCAGCTTACATCATAGTTATTTAAATTGAGGGATACAACTAATGCGTCTTCATAGGGAAGCTGTATCCCTTGGAGATCATCGTCGGAGAAGGAGAGCTCGCCCGTCCGTGCCTTCTTCGGCGCCGATCCCTCACAATCGCCCCTAGGGCTCGATCCGTCGGCCTCTTCGATCATGTTAATGCGGCCGATCACGGGCGGATTTGGTGGATGAGGAGGTTGTTGAAGTTCGGGCTGGCGGTCACCTCCTTGTTGTGGCTCGGGCACTCTCCTGAACTGATTTAGTCATCCCCGCTGGATCAGCCTCTCGATTTCGTTTTTCAGCTGCCAGCATTCTTCAGTGTCGTGGCCGTGCTCCCGGTGGTATCGGCAGTACTTGGTGGGATCTCTTCGGGTCGGGTTCCCTCGGAGAGGTATTGGTCGGGGGAGCTGGCGCTCTATTTCCATGAGGATTTGCGCCCGGGGTACGGTCAGTGGAGTGTAGTGGTCGAATCGCCTGGGGGGGCTCCGGGAGCGATTGCTTGGCGGCAACGGTGGTACTCTTTGGTGGCGAGGCGGACTTGGCCGACGGGCGGGACGGTGCCTGTCGGGACCCTTGGGCTCCTTCTTCTTCGCCTGCTCGGTGCGGGCAACTCTCCGCAATTCTGCGACCCTGGCGTACTTGTCCGCCAAGGCCATCATATCAGAGAGGCTGGGGGGTAGCTGACCTCCATAGCCAGGTAGAAGTCGCTTTCCTTCGAGACTCCCCCCGCCAAGGCGGACATAGCTACCTCATGATTAAGGTGGTCCACCTCTAAATGGCCTTGTTAAAACAGCCAAGATAATTTCTCAGGGACTCCCCCTCTCTCTGCTTAACTTCAGAGAGGGAGTCGGATCTTCATCGGTGGTGGCGGCTGCTGACGAACTGGCCAATAAAAAGGCGGCTCAGCTCATCAAATGAATCGATGGAACCTGGTTTTAAAGCATTGAACCAGGTCCGGGCAGATCCCCTGAGGGTAGAGGGGAAAGCGCGGCAGAGGACCGCGTCAGATGCTCCGTGGAACATCATTATTGATCGGAAGCTGCTAAGATGGTCGTCCGGGTCAGAAGAGCCGTGGTAAGGTTCGACGGCTGGTAACTTGACATGGGAGGGAATCACTTCCTCCATAATCCCCTTAGAGAAAGGGATGCCCTGCTCCGCTTTGGGCTGGGGCGGATGGGCCTGCTTGGCGGCGTCCAGCTCCTGACGTATTTCGTGGATCTGACGACGGATCTCCTCTTCACCAGCCAGAGGAGGAGCTGGGCGGGAAGATCGCAGAGACGGCGTCGAATCATGGTGGAAGGTCACCGGAGAGAGAGACCGGGCTCGTCGAGATCTGAGAGGATCTCTGTCGTGACCGCCTCGTGGGACTGGCTTGTCCCCTCTAGGTCGATGTGGGGGGTCTGCGGATTTGTGCGGACTGGAGGAGGAAGTCGCCGGCGAAGAATGAACCGCCGCTTCCTTATGAAAGTCTGGAGCAGGAGGAGCCGTAAGGCGCTCCTAGACCAGGTGGGTCAGAGTCTGAACTTGTTGGACCAGCAAGGCAAACTGGTCCTGGGTCACCAGGATGGCAGGCGGTGATGGGGTTTCGACTGGTGGTGGTTGCGGCGCTACACCGCTCGTCGGATCAGGCCTCTGGGAAGCGACATGATCTTGAGCTTCAGAGGTCGCTCTTCTCCGATTGGCCATTAGAGAGGTTCTACTCCAGATTAGGATCCTTGTCTCCTTTCTTCAAGTTTTAATGGGACTTGAGGCCCTTCCTCTAGCGCCAATCTGTTGCCGCCGGGATCCGTCCTCCGACTCGGACGCAGTCGATCTCCAGGGGGGCGGACCTGCACACAAGTCCTCGCGCGAGAGGCGTTGGGGGTGGCCCTCCGCGGAAGACCCTCCGACGCTCAAGTCAGTGAGAGGAAATCGGCGATCAATCAAAAAACGGGGAGGTGGATCCCTCTGGGGAGTCTCTCCGGGAGGTGGCCAATCGAAAACTCTAGAGGGAGCGAGAGCACCGACGAGCAGCAGGAGAGCAGGAGAGTGGGGAGTGAGGGTGTGAGCACGCGTGTACCTGAGGGAATCTGTGAGCGTGATACTTATAGGCTGTCACCTGAATCTTGAGCGTCTTCTGGAAGGTTCAGAGGTTGTTAGGATACGGGAGTGGATCGAATCAGGCCGTTGTGGGGCTGTTGGGATCCGTATCTTGTCTGTTAGGGGATCGACGGCTGGAAGAGCTCCTTGGTGGCTTGAGATCTGGTAGATGTGTAGGTCTTAGGTAGCCTTGGTAGGTTCTAGACCACTTTTCAGCATGATTCCTTGCCTAGGGTGCTGTTTCAGTAGGCTTAGGCTTTCCCGCGTCAAGTTCCGCGGAGGTGAGTATTGGATCGTGGGTCGTTCAGTGAAGCCAGGCTATGGAGGCTCGGGGGAAACGAGCTACAGGAAGCTCGAGAGAGCCGAGATATGGGAGCTCGGGAGAGCCAAGCTATGGAGGCTCGGGGAAGATGAGCTATGGAGCTCGAGAGAATCGAGCTACGGAAGCTCGGGAGAGCCGAGCTACGGAGGCTCGGGGAAGATGAGCTATGGGAGCTCGGAAGAATCGAGCTACGGAAGCTCGGGAAAGACGAGCTACGGGAGCTCGGGGAAGACGAGCTACGGAAGCTCGGGGGAGCCGAGCTACGGAAGCTCGGGAGAGCCGAGCTATGAAAGCTCGAGGAAGCCGAGCTATGGAAGCTCGGGAAAGACGAGCTATGGAAGCTCGGGAGAGACGAGCTATGGAAGCTCAAGGAAGCTAAGCTATGGAAGCTCGAGTAGAACGAGCTATGGAAGCTCGGAGAGACGAGCTATGAAAGCTCGAGGAAGCCGAGCTATGGGAGCTCGGGGAGGACAAGCTATGAAAGCTCGGGAGATACGAAGAAAAAGGATCGGTTTTAGCTCTTTGCATGAATATTAATACAATACCGATTTTACTTCTCAATGGATTTTATAATTTTTAATTATTTAAATATTCCGTATCCACAAAGGTGTTCCATCACAGATAGGGTTGTAAAAAGGGCGGGTCGGCCCGCGGCCCGACCCGACCCGACCCGGCCATGCCCCCGACCCGGCCCTGCCCCGCGACCCTCCATGGCCCGACCCTTGCTGCCCCAGACACCCTCGGGTCCGGGCTTGGGTCACCCCCGGCCCGACCCTTCGACCCGCCCGGCTCGACCCCATCCGCCCCGCCCCGCCCCGCCCCGCCCCTGCCCCGGCCCGGCCTGCCCGCCCCTCTTAAATTTCATTGTCAATAATTATTTTAATGTATTTGGTTGAGTTTTATTTTGTAATTTATTTTTGTTCAAAAAATAAAATTTATTAAAAAAATATTAAAAAATAATTAAAAATTAGTAGGGACGGGTCAGGGGCGGGTATTGATGACCCGCGGTCCGACCCGATCCGACCCGAAATTAGAGGGGCAGGAGGGGCAAGGGTCAAGGAGGGGCAAGGGTCAAGCCGGGTCAGGGGCGGGTCGGGCCGGGCCTGACCCGGTTTACACTCCTAATCACAGACGATTCTATCATTTAAAAAAAAAAAAAAAAACATTCCGCTGATTAACTAAATGGCTCATGTTCAAGAGCATCATTCTTCCCACTCCCAGCTCATTGGCTAGCCGAAGCAATGAAGCCATAAGGCAGAAGGCTCGCAACCCAAGGCCAAATATACGCACGTACCCCTGTTTTATGGCAGAGAAGCAGAGCCTAAAGCCAGGAGAACGGCAGTAAATAATACGGAGGCTCCTTTTCCCCTTCTCGGGAACCTGCGGCCCCCTGTTTACAGGGCCACGACTCCATCGCAACCCACCCGCACCCACCTCACAGCCATCGCACCAATCAATTCCAAGCTACCACCCCACCAACTCGCTTAAGCTCCCCCTTAAACCCCGCGCCCTGCGGCCCTACCAGTAGAGATTTTTTTGGCGATCCTTCCGTCCTTCCAAAACTTCTGCGAGATGGAAGTTTGGAAGCCAAAGCTTCTCCCTTCCCTTCTTCTCCTCTCCTCTCTTCTTCTTCTTCTTATTGGTCTCGGCTTCTGGAGAGAAGTGGAGCGAGAAGGTGGCGGCCCCACGCCGCGAGGACGGGCTCCAACACCTGTTTGATCCGGTTCCAAACCGGCAGTCCCAGTACTCTGCTGGGGCTCTGCTCCGGAATAGCGAGCGGAGAGTTCCCCACGCCTCCGACCCCCTCCACAATCGCTAGCTTTTGACGGGTCCTTTGTTCTTCTTCCCTTCTGACTTTTTTTTTTTTTTCTTTTTGTCTGCCAATATCATGAGCTAAGACATACATATATGTGACATCTTGTTATATAGACTTGGAACTGTTTAGTGCTACGGTGGATTACTGAGGTATATCCGCTGTTCTTTCCATACCACTCTGTTGCCAGCTTCTAATATCTCTTGATATAACATCAATCTTTTGTGCCAGTCCTTCTAATATCTTAACATCGCAATAGCAAAAGAAATTAACTACAAAAACCTGAAATTTTCCATCATAACTACCAGACCAGGCATTAATAGACACAGAGAGATTTGGTGCGAGGCTTGTTTCTGGATGTATTTAATGCTGAGAGGGAATGAAAATTGAATGATTTCTTTTTGGCTGTGCATTATCTTCACATTTCCCTGATCTCTGGACGTAATGGGTGCTTATCAAAATGACCTATGCGCCTAAATCAACGCACCAAGCATTCAAGCATCGAGAACTTTATATGATTTCATCTCGCTTGCTACTGTTTCGGTTGCATGTCTTGCATCTAGAGTAAATGTTTGAGCTTCTGTTGATTTGCAGAAAATATATCAAAATTTCACCAACTTTCACAACTAGTTACAATTAAAGTAAAGCTACTGGCTAATCAATACTAGGAATAAAGCTCTCTGCAGCTAGAAATAATGGTGTTTCTTAAAGCGTAAAAGCTAAACTACACTCCATGGAGGGTTGCCTTCATGTTTTATGACTCGCATCTTTCCGACGAAAATCTGTTGGTTGGCCTTGCTCCAATGGTCACGCCTTTGCCTTTTATGCTTCAAGTGTGGTGGATAATTATAACATTGATAGTTCTCTAGTCCTTCAAGAAGATAAATATATCAAGCCTACCATAAAAGAGTGGAGTGTAAGGTTCTTGTCACACGCATGCAGCTTTCATGTAGGTTCCCAATATTTTTCTCTGAGATCCTAGCATTGGCCGGTAGTAATTAAGGCCAGTAGTTCCCCCCTAAGGCGTTACCTGGTACGTCTCAATAGTAAAGCTTGCAGCATTGCTTTTAAAATTTGAATTGCTATAGGCTGCAGCATGCACTACAGTCCACCTCCACCCCTTTTCCAGCCCAAACCAGGGGCACTGGTGGTGGCTCTTTTGGTGCAGGACGTGCAGCGTGAAAGAAAGCGCAGGACCGATTTCCAATCTTCTTTCCATGCCCTTTCTTTTTCGAGATACTTTAAACAGCAAAAGACGTTGGCCAGTTCTTCTTCAGCCATTCCAAAAGAGACTTCCTTTATCAGCGGAAATAGTACCTGTGCCTTCTGAGACCGCTCCGTTTATCTCTCAGCAGCGGTGGCAAAAGAAGAATGAGCAAAGAGGGAAAGCAGAGAGCATCGAAGAACAAAACAGAGGGAGAGAATACTTCGGGATGCTGAGCTATAGGAGAGCCTGTGAACGACGACATTAGAGGTATTGTACTCTCGGCCAGCTTGCACATGAACACCCAGTGGATTCTTTGCACTCCCAAGAGTGGCCTCGTCCCATTATTTGATCAGGAATCTATCAACTCAATCAAATTGGCTTGGGAGAATAGGTTGGACAGCTCAAAGCCTAGGACTAAGTTGACTTGGGTCGTGTTCATAGACTAGGTCAGCTGGTTTGGCATATCCTGCCAAAAGAAAAGGAAATGTGGTACGAAAGGATATGACAATGGGCAAGTTGGATGGTTTCGGGAGGCAGTACAAATGGTATAGATTTGTGTTTTTTTGGTACAGAATGGATAGCATTATGCCAAATTGACGCAAGTTTAGAAGAAAATGATTTGAGGACGAGTACTACAGAACAGTACGTATCAAGTTATGACCGCGCCACATAGCTCCAGACTGAGGGCTTTGAAACTTAGCCATGTACTTTAGAATCCAGTCAACAATATCATGTCCCTTTCCGGTGCAACTGAGTGCTGTAAAATTATACGTTACCATAAATCACCTTTCTTCTTCTTTAGTTCTCATCCACTTGAGATTAGGGACTTGACCAGTATGTCATACTGCTTTAGATCTGGATTTAAACTCTTAAGTTAACGATCATTGACCAAAAATAGCCGTTGCTTCAGCTGACTGTCATCTACCCATATGATTGAGGGGCCTTATATATACTCAAACTTGAATGGTGGCGAGTACTCATTGTATTTCTCCCAAAAAAAAAAAAACTCGAATTCACATTGTTAATTTATTCCGAATTAATTTGATGGAATGAACATGCCCTCAAGAAGACTGGGAGACCGAAAATATTAAACAAAATACTAATTCAAACATAAATTCCAAAATCAAAAGTAAACAAAATATGTAAACTGGTTTAGACTAACCGATGTATTAATAGAGATATCTACAGCATATGGTTAATTAAGTACTAGCCCAGCTCTCACGTCCGAATACTCTCACCTCCTGCAACCAGTGGCAACTCCACCTCCTCCCGCCACGCCACGCATCTAGTCTCATAGTAACTCGTCTTCACCTCGTTGGGAAAATAGCTCACCCAGACCTTACCCCCAATCCTCCACCTCACCACCCTCCCCTCCATCTCCCTCCCCACTCTCCAACTCATCCCCTCCGCCAACTCGTCGCCGGCCACACCACCCCACCGGCCTTGCTAAATGCTCTCCCCGCCCCGCTGTACCTCCGCCGCATCCCTCCTCTCGGATCCCCTCCACCGGCAGCGGTGGGCCTCCACCCCGCCACCTCCGCCCCCGTCGACCCGTCGCACAGCACCCCCTCGAAGACCCCTGCGCCTCCCTCTGCCTCCTGCTCCCACCGCCAGCTCCGCCCCCGAGACCTCGCCGAAGTTCGCCCCTTCGCCTTGATTCCCTGTGCTTTCAACCCACCGCCACCGAACTTCCCCGTAACGGTCCGGACCGTCTCCACTTCCTGCTCTGCGTTCCCGCTCGACCGGCCGAGGCTGGGACCGGTCGCGTAGGCCGAACCGGCCTCCGGTCCGACCCAAATCCGGACCCTCGACGGAAAGTGCCTCTCGTCTTCTACGTCATCGCTCTCCATCATCTCCCCTTCGTTCTTCCTCCCGAACCGAAGTCTCACCACGTGGAGCCTTATGTTATCGACACGTACCCCTATCTTAATGAACCGTGGGTCCCGCATGCAGACTGTGTACTCTAGCTGGACCACGGCTTCGAGTTGCTGGTGGGCCAATGCGTAACGGAGAACCGATTGATTCGCCTCAAGATTCGTGCCGGAAGAACCGGCGCCAACCCGTGCCATGGCCGGGATCGGGGCGAAGCCTTTGAGAACCCAGAGACCGTGAGCGTCCGCTGCATAGGAGGGCAGGTGGCGGCGGGAAGGCGGTGTCCGGCGGTGGGCTGGATCTCGCGGAAGAGGCACCACTTGGCGAGCATGTAGCCGAGGGAGCGCATGAAGCGCCCCTCGGCGTCGGGCCCGGCGGCGAGGAGGAACCCGCGGAGGGCCCGGCCGCAGTCGAGCCCACGCTCGAGGGCCGGAGCGAGGGCCAGGAAGTAGAGGAAGCCTGCGTCGGCCGGGGCATCGCAGGCGCAGAGCCAGAAGAGCCGGAGCAGGAGCGCCAGGGCGAAGAAGACCGCCGCCTCGTCTCCGACGCCGGCGAGGGCGTTGGAGATGCGCTCCGGGTCTAGCTTTATAGAGGAGGAGTCGAAGTGGAGGGAGGAGGAGGAGGGGAGAGGGAGATGACTTCATGGAGGAGTTGGAGGAGGAGGAGGAGGCGGTAAGAGGAGGGGGAGGAGAGGGGGAGAGGGTCGGAGACCCAGAGGGTGCGGGCGGGGTTTGAGGGGTGGGGGAAGCCGTGAAGGGAGATGGAAAAGGTGGCGAGGGCCTCGGTGGCGGAGCCGGCGGTGCGGTTGGCGGAGAGGAGAATGGAGCGGTCTGCTGAGGCGGCGAGTGGGAGGGAAGGAGGGGAGGAGGGCCAGTTGGAAGGGCTTGGGAGAAGAGTGAGCCACGGCCACACATCGTCCATCTTTCGGGCTTGTGGAGAAGAAACGCTTCGTATGTGGTCCTCGGGCCTGGGCGATATAAAGGTGGCGAAGGAAAGGCAAAACCTGGCTGCAGGTGGCGGACGAGTGGATAGAAATATAAGGTGGGCCTCGTCGTCGGCTAAGGAAGTAAAACTTGTGGTTCAGGTGAGAAAACTGCCACGTACGACGGCCAAAGCTTAGGTGCAGTTCAGAAGCATCACCGGGAAAAGTCATCAGCTTCCTTCGACCAACCACTTCGCTTCATTTAATGGCGCACTTCAGGATACGCATCGTATCACTGTGACTTTTTTGAGTAGTTTATTATGAGTTATCTAGGCATTTTCCAAGTATTAATTATAAATCAAGAGCTAAAAACTTGAGAGAATTCTCGTGACTATTGCTACGTGGCTCGTGCCAACTGCGCGCGAGTTTGTGGCTGCTGGTTGGTACACCTTGAGCTGGTCGGAGCAGCAACAGCATATGGTTAACACCATTCCACGTCAAGGTACGGTATGTCATGGTGATGGGAGCAACAGCATTTGGTTGACACCGCCTGTACTCTTTAACGAAAGGATTCGCTAATTGTTTTATTTTATGCTCAATCCATATTATCATCCTAATTAAATTTTTATTTTTATTAATTTTTTATATAAAAGAGTTAAAGGATTGTTAGACCTCATTAAATGGCAATACAAGGTTAGATTAAAAAAAAATCGATGATAAATGTATTTTTTTTGCATAAATCAAAAGATAGCAGAATAGGTATGGCTATAAATTTTATTATTTGGTATTCTAAATCTCATATATGCAATCCTAAATTTCTACATGTGGTATTACAATAGGTATATGTGGATTTAGAACTCAATTTTTATCATTTTATTATGATTTTGTGTTTGTTAGAGTTTTAGATGAGAGTAAGTTGGGTTTTAGTTTCCTAACTTTCCTGATGCTAGGAATCTCTTTGGATGCAAGGGAGATATCCATCCTTTTATTTTTTAAATATGATCTTGCTTAATTCTTGGGCCATCATTGCTATGGCTATGGCTGTATCTAATTGTTGTCATCGTTAATGGCAATGGCAACATATAATCACAATGGCGTGCTTGTCCTGTTTTTGGACCATATTCAAGCACTTCTCAACCAAGATGACCCATTCTCTGATAATATTGCAAAGTGTTGATGCAGAATCACCAGTCTTATTTTTCTTTCTTTCTTGTTATGAGATCTCTTGCTGAAGGAAGAGAGAGTCCCCCCCCAGAACCTCTTCCCCTCCCCTCTTATCCCCTCTCGAGCTTTTTCTTTTTTTTTTCTTTTTCTGGATCCATAGGTCTACGTGTCAGATAAACGTTTTTTCTAGCCCAGCGTCCGTCACGTGGTTATTCATCGATGATTAATAATAAAGCTATTCAGAAACTTACTCATGAAGATAAGGATCTTTATGTTGATCTTGGTTATCCAAGGGAATGTCAGGGTTAGTGGGAATGTCAGAGTCAGAGAAAATATCTGGCCCTAAAACAGGAGCTCAGTATTTTCTTTTTCTAGATGAACGGTGATGTTCCAGTGTTTGTCTTATTCGAAACATTTAAAGCGTCATGATGCTTAATAATTCTCGATCTGTTTCGGACACGACAGCTCCTCATGTTTAGTGCTTCTGATACAAGAATTATTTCAAGATTGGGGGCCGCCTAGGACTAGGGCCGCCCAGACCTGGGGGCCGCCTAGGACTAGGGGCCGTCCAGGCTCTGAGGGCCGCCTAGAATTGAGGCCGTTCAGACTTTGGGGGCCGCCTAGGACTAGGGGGCCGCCCAGACTCTGGGGGCCGCCTAGGCCCTGGGGCCACCTAGGACTGGGGCCGCCCAGACTTTGGGGGCCGCCTAGGACTAGGGGGCCGCCCAGGACCTGGGGGCCGCCTAGGACTAGGGGCCGCCTAGAACCGGGGTCGCCCAGACTCTGGGGGCCGCCTAGGCCCTGGGGGTCGCCCAGACTTGGGGGCCGCCTAGGACTAGGGGGCCGCCCAGGACTTGGGGGCCGCCTAGGACCAGGGGCTGCCTAGGCTCTAGGGGCCGCCTAGGACTGGGGCCGCCCAGACTTTGGGGGCCGCCTAGGACTAGGGGCCGCCTAGGACCAGGATCGTCCAGACTCTGGGGGCCGCCTAGGACTGGGGGCCGCCTAGGACCTGGGGGCTGCCCAGACTTTGGGGGCCGCCTAGGACTAGGGGGCCGCCTAGGCTCTGGGGGCCGCCTAGGACCGGGGTCGTCCAGACTCTGGGGACCGCCTAGGCTAGGGGCCGCCCAGGACCTGGGGGTCGCCTAGGACTAGGGGCCACCCAGGACCTGGGGGCCGCCTAGGACTGGGGCCGCCCAGACTTTAGGGGCCGCCTAGGACTGGGGCCGCCCAGACTCAGTTCTTGATTTCTTTGTTTTCTAACCGCCCGTTTATTAACTATTTTATTTACTAACTATATCATATGCCCCCTTGCCCATGTCCCTTGTGTTTCTGTGTGCTGCACACGTGCAAGGGAGAAGGGCGAAAAAATTCGAATTTCAAACCCCAACACATGATAAGTGTTGTTTCGAGAAAAGGAAGAAAGAGGGGAGGCGCATATCTCTAAGGAGATAGTGTCTTTTCGCCTGTCCGATCCCACTAGGGGACTGCCATGTGTCTTTGTGGCGCTCGAGGCGTTGCGTCCGAAATATAAAAAAGGGGGGCTGTCCCCTTTATCCCTTGATTTTTTATTTTGTATATCCTTCTGCGATTTTACCTCTTCAAGCCCAGGTTAGTTGACGTCTTCTTCTTCTCCCTTCTCTTGTGTTTTTTTCTATGGATCCCTCCCAAGATAGGAAAGGTAAGGGCCCCATGGTCGAGCCTTCCCGTGAGGAGATCCTTCAGGCACGTCGACAGGCCCTTGAAGGGGTAGTCATCCGTGGAGATCGACCCGTCGATCGGTCCGCGCAGCCTGCGTCTAGGTTGTTACCCCAGTCTCCTAGGGTTTCCTCTTCATCTACCAGCCGTGAGGTAGGGTTTCCTACGATTGCTTCCAAATCGGCCAGGCCGGCGGATGTCGCCTCTGTTATAACCTCCCAAGATCTTAGGAACCTTAGGGTTCAGTTTGGGATTCCTAGTGACATTAGGCTCTCCATTCCCCTCCCCGAGGATAGAGTCACCTTAACGCAACCAGGAAAGGTTGCATTGTACGAAGAGTTTTTCAAGGGTGGTTACGATTACCTTTTCATCCTTTCTTCGTAAACTTGTTGAACAGGTATCACCTTATTCCCGCACAGCTTACCCCTAATTCTATTCGTGTGATTTTTTCATTTCTAGTGCTTTGTTCTTTCATGGAGCTTCTGCCCGACTTTCCTTGTTTAGGGCATTATATAGGATTCAAAACCCGATTAGGGATGGGTGGTGGAGCTTCGCATCGAGGCCTAAGAGAGTTCTTAGGCTTAACCTTCCTTCTAAAATTAAAGGGTGGAAGTCTCGGTTTTTTACTCACACTTGGAGGGGTTGGGCGTAGATTGGGGTATTCCGGATACCAGTTCTAATCAGAATTCGAGTGTTGATTAAAGAGACCGTGAGCTTTTCAACACTCTGATTTCCACTATCATTCCTCCTAGTAAGGAATTGCTATCGGAGGATAATCTCCGGGAGATCGCGTTCGTGCCGGTGTCGCTGCTGCAGCGCCCGGTGAGCCTCAAAGAATTTTTCTTTTTTTTTTATCATTATATTCGTAGCTAGTATATTTGGTGCTCTTCTTTTAGCTAACCGCGTGCTCTCTATATTGCAGTAATGAAGTTTTCTCAAGACTCGCTGATATCGGGCCTCCGAAAGAGAGGAGGAAGCGACCGTGGCACGATAGGAACTGAATCTAAAAGACCCCACCTGCCAGAACCGGACCGTCGTGCCCAACCTCTAGCAGCTCTTCCCGAAGCAACACTGATAGAAGACAGCGAGGGAGAGGCAAGTCCTCCTGAGGGGATACCGATAGGAGATCCTATCGAGGGGAGTCTTCCGGTGGTCGCCCCATCTTCTGCTAAGGGCGCCGGGGATCGGTAGGGAGCGTGGAGGCCATTGAGACTGATCGTCAGGCCCGTCATCGTCAAAGGAAGCAGGTGCCCTCGCCCCCGCTCCCTCAGATGCTTTGAGAAGTCCATCTCCACCTTTCCAACCGCCTAACCTGGGTACCGCATATAAAAGTTGTTTATCGGAAACAATCCTCAAACTTTCGATCCTGCCCAGGTTTCAGGATAAAATGAGGAAATTATCATAGGAGGAGTCATTTGACACTATGTTCACAGCTGCGCTTCAGGTAGAGCTATGATCTTCTCCTCTCTCCTCCTTTCGTGATTATTGAGTTCGGTATTCACCGAGTGTATTTTGCAGATGTCTAATTCTCTTTGTGCTGCGCGAAGACCTGAACAAGGCCAAGTCTCGTAGTGAGAGCTTGGACAAAGAATTGGTGGAGACGAAGGCCGAGAGTCGAAAGCGCTACATGACCTTCGGGTCATCCAGGAGGATTATCGAACATGGCGGGGGAGGGCGGAGAAGGAGCTGCGGAGCTTATACGCCCAATTATCCGAAGTTCGGGCGAAATTGCTGCCAACAGAAGAAAGATTGAAGGAAACCACTCTCAGGCTAGAACATACCGAGAATCGAGCTGACAACGCGGAAGCCGCGGCTCGCGATGCTGCAGAAAAATTGGTTCTAGCCGAGAGGGATGCTAAGGAAGCTCTGGACAGGGTCGCAGCAGTGGAGACGGAGGCCCGGGAGAGGATGACCGCAGCCGAGGCTAAAGCTCAGGAAAAGGTGGCCGCGGCCGAAGCCAAGGTTCAGGAGGCCATCAAAGAGTACAAGGATTCTTCGGACTTTGCATCGGAGCTTCACGAGGCTGCCCTGGACGCTTTCATTCAGGGTTTCGAGAGGTGCAAACGGAGGCTAGCCCGGCACTTTAATTTAGAAAACCTCGAACGTTTTCAACCCGCGGATGATGAAGAAACATCTGATATGGAGGTTGAAGATGTGGTGGATGGAGCGGTGATGACCAAAGACCCTGTCGCAGAAGCGCCCACTACTGAGGAGCCAGCTTCTGGTTCAATTACTGAGAAGGAGCACCCCCAAGACTGATAGAAGGTGTTTAGGTTTATCTTGATCTTAGCTTTTTGTTCTTGACTTGGTTCTTTAAAGGACTCTTTTTGTAAGTCAGTTGATATCAGCTCACAGACAATACATTATAATGTTTTATAGTGAATTGACTTTGAATGAGTAGATGCCACTTTTTGCTTACTTGATGTTACGCAATGCTTCATCTGTTCGATTCCTGATTTCTACCTATTGCTTAGGAGATCTATCCACGAGTTGACGTTAAGTTCGAATCTCGGGGTCGTTTTCTGGTATGTTGTCTCAGGATGTAAGTCCTGAACTTTGATAGGGCAGTTTTAGGGACCTCCATGGGGAGTTTGCCCTGGGTCCGAGGAGGCATGATGTCCTTAGGACTATGGGGCCACTTGGTCCTTTCGCAGAATTGTGTCTCGGAGGTAGTCAGGTATCTGTCTAAGGGCGTGACTCGAGGCCGTCTGAGTCATGGACTTGAACCTTTTCAGGGGTAGGACATATCAGCCTGGGGGTGTCCTTTGGACTGTGGGCCGCCGAGCCGCTTTGAAGGATCGTCTCTCGGGGGCAGCTAGGAACCCGCCTAAGAGCGTGACTCGGGGCCGCTTAAGTCGTGGACTTGAACCTCCTCAGGGGTAGGTTATACCAGCCTGGGGGTGTCCTTTGGACTGTGGGGCCACCGAGCCGCTTTGAAGGATCGTCTCTCGGGGGCAGCTAGGAACCCGCCTAAAAACGTGACTCGGGGCTGCTTAAGTCGTGGACTTGAACCTCCTCAGGGGTAGGTTATACCAGCCTGGGGGTGTCCTTTGGACTGTGGGGCCGCCGAGCCGCTTTGAAGGATCGTCTCTCGGGGGCAGCTAGGAACCCGCCTAAGAGCGTGACTCGGGGCCGCTTAAGTCGTGGACTTGAACCTCCTCAGGGGTAGGTTATACCAGCCTGGGGGTATCCTTTGGACTGTAGGGCCGCCGAACCGCTTTGAAGGATTATCTACAGGAAATCTCCAAACATGCACGTTTATTAATTTCGGGTAAATGCATTACATTATTGGTGGTATTGCCGGAGATTATCTACGTTCCATGTTCGGGGGATTAGTTGCCCATTCAAATCTCCAAGTCGATATGCTCCACGGTGAAGGACCTCTGCTATCTGGTAGGGCCCTTCCCAGTTTGGAGATAATTTGCCCCCCTCTGTTGGTTTAGACACCGAAGCCTTCCTTAGAACCAAATCTCCCTGGCGGAAGCTTTTTGAGCGGACACGGGTATTATAATACCTCGCTACCCGCTGTTGGTAGGCTGCCATTTTGATTCGAGCTCAATCTCTTGCTTTATCAATGAGGTCAAGATTGGCTCTTAAATTAGGAAGGTTGTCTGCTTCGTCATATGATTCTACTCGACTACTTGGTAGGCCAATTTTGACGGGAATAACAGCTTCGGAACCGAAAACCAGATTGAACGACGTCTCTCCCGTTGGTGTCCTGGGAGTTGTGTGGTATGCCCAGAGTACACTCGGGAGCTCTTCCACCCACCTTCCTTTGGACGTATCCAGTCTGGTCCTCAATCCCCGCAATATCATACGATTTGTAACCTCGGCCTCTCCATTAGATTGCGGATGGCCGACGGAGGCGAATCACTGCGTGATGCCGAGATCAGCACAAAACGTCCGGAAGGTGATGTTATCGAACTGTCGGCCATTATCAGTGACAAGAGTATGTGGTATGCCATATCGACAAATAATGGCTTTCCAGAAAAAGGCTTTGACTTTGGCTTCAGTGATCCTAGCGAGTGCTTCGGCTTCGACCCATTTAGTAAAATAATCGACGGTGACTAGCAGGAATTTTCGTTGTCCTGACGCCGGAGGGAAAGGGCCAAGGATGTCCATGCCCCACTGAGCGAAAGGCCAGGGAGCAGAAAGAGGGTTTAACTGGGAAGACGGTTGTCGTTGAATGCAGGCGTACCATTGGCATTGGTCACATCTTTTCACCAGTTCGGCTGCATCATCTTGCATGGTCAGCCAATAATATCCTTGTCGGAGGGCCTTGCGCGCCAGAGATCGGCCTCCTGAGTGATTCCCACAGATGCCTTCATGAATCTCCCTAAGGACATAATCAGCATCTACCGCGCTAACACATTTGAGGAGAGGCTGAGAAAAGGATCTCTTATAGAGTCGGCCATCTAGCAGTACAAATTTAGAAGCCCTCCGCTTGAGCAGCTTAGCTTCCTCATGATCAACTGGAAGAACGCCGTCCTTTAAATATCAGATATAAGACTCCATCCAGGTTTCCTCTTGGATAACAGGCAAAGCTTCTTCCACAGCTTCGATGCTAGGTGTCTCCAGGTACTCGATGTAGGTTTTGCCCATGGCGCCATCCACAGATGTAGCAAGCCGGGCCAACATATCAGCCCTAGCATTCTCACCTCTGGGGATATAGCTGATGGTGAAGTGATCTAACAAGGGAACTAATAGTTTAACCTTGCTCAGATATTGGGACATGATAGGGTCCCGAGCTTCATACTCCCCTGCTACCTGGGCAGAAATAAGCTGCGAGTCAGTGAAAGCTCGGAGATGTTTGATTCCCATCCCATGCGCTAGTTTGATTCTGGCTAACAAGGCTTCATATTCAGCTTGATTGTTAGTGGCTTCAAAGAGGAAACAAAGAGCATACTCCAGTACCACACCTTCTGGGCTGGCAAGAATAAGACCAGCGCCGCTCCCCTGGGAGTTAGAGGCTCCGTCGACGTGGAGGACCCATGCTTTATCATTCCCCTCGTTAGCATCTAAAAGAATCCGGGGGAACTCTTCTTGATGTTCCTCAGACCAAGTGCATTCTACTAGGAAATCAGCCAAGACCTGGGATTTCAGAGCTGCTCTGGGCTGAAATGACAAGTCAATTCTCCTAGTTTGATGGCCCACTTGGCCAACCGGCCAGAGGTGTCTGGTCGTGACAAAATGGCTCTGAGAGGTTGATCAGTGAGGACGACTATAGGATGGGCCTGAAAGTAGGGTCTGAGTCATCGAGCGGAGATGAATAAAGCAAAAATGACTTTCTCCATTTTGGAATACTTCTCTTCTGCGCCATGAAGTACTTTGCTGGTGTAATACACGGGTCTTTGAATGGCGTGGTCGCCGACACGCACCAGAACGGAACTAACGGCTTCTGAGGAAGCCGCAAGATAGAGGAAAAGCTTTTCTCCTTCTTCCGGTTTAGACAACAGGGGCGGTGTGGACAAGAACTCCTTAAGTTCTTCAAAAGCTTGCTGACAGTCTTTCGTCCACTCAAACCGTCCGCTTTACGTAAAACCTTGAAGAAGGGTAGATACCTCTCGGCCGATCTTGACAAAAATCGGCTTAATGCTGCTATCCTCCCGGTGAGTTGTTGCACCTCTTTCTTACATATAGGCCGCCTCATATTGAGAATGGCCTGAATTTTCTCTGGGTTTGCCTCAATCCCCGCCGGGTAACCAAGAAACCCAAGAATTTCCCTGCAGTAACTCCAAATGCACATTTATGTGGGTTGAGCTTTATTCTATGGAGCCGGAGGTTATGGAAGGTCTCCTACAGGTCGGCGACATGGTCGGTAGCACATGTGCTTTTTGTCAACATATCATCTACATATACTTCCATGTTGCGGCCGAGCTGGTCTTTAAAAACTTTGTTCATCAGCCTCTGATAGGTAGCTCCTGCATTCTTCAACCAGAAGGGCATTACTTTATAACAATAGATGCCCTTCTCGGTGATAAAAGAAGTATGCTCTTCATCTAAGGGGTTCAATTTTATCTGATTGTACCCTGAGAAGGCATCCATGAAGCTAAAAAGTTCATAACTAGAAGTTGAATCTACCAACTGGTCGATCCGTGGTAACGGAAAACTATCTTTAGGACAGGCTTTGTTAAGATCGGTATAATCGATGCATATTCTCCATCCCCCGTTGGTTTCGGACCATGACCACATTGGCCAGCCAATCAGGATATTGTGCCTCCCGAATATGACCGGCCATAAGCAGTTTATCCACCTCTTCGTCAATGACCTTCTGCCGCTCGAGGCGAAACTCCTTTTCTTCTGGCGGACAGGACGACAGTTTGGGTTGATATTAAGTTGATGAATAATCACCTCCGGAGGAATCCCGACCATGTCCGTCACTTCCAGGCGAAGACATCCGCATTTGCCGATAAGAAGGCTAGGAGCTGATCCCAGACTTCAGGGAAGAGAAGCTCACCAATTTGTACGATCTTAGTGGGGTCATCCCCCAGGGAGCAAGATATTAGAAGCTCTGCCGGCTCTCCCCTCCGTTCAACTTCTCTAGGGTCAAACGACTCGGCGACCAGAAGAATTCTAGCCACCTGAGGACTAGGGGCCAAATGATAGCAGGGTCTAACCGAGTCTACCTCTCCGTGCATCGCACCAACTCCTTGGTTAGTAGGGAACTGCACTAACAGGCGCTTGGTAGATATAACTGCATCTAACATATTCAACCTGGGGCAGCCGAGAATGGCGTTGTAAGCCAGAGGGACCCGAACCACCAGAAAATCCAGCATTACCGTGCTTTGACATAGCGGCGATCCTGCCGTTGTCGGCAAAGTAATCTCGCCCTCCACCCGTATAGAGTCTCCAGTGAAGCCGACTAGAGGGACGGCTATAGGTCGAAGAATCAAGAGGTAAATTCATCCGAAAATGCGTCGTAAGTAAGCACATTAGCGGAGCTTCCACTATCGATTAAGATCATCTTTACAGGATGTTTAGCGACCGTCATCGAAACAACGACGCTATCATCTTTTATAACATTACCCCCCGCTATATCTCCCTCAGAAGGGATTACATCATCTAGCTCCCCCTCCCCTTGGCCTCTTAGAAGATGAGGCTCTTCCGTGGGAAATCATGCCCACCATCCATTCTGTTGGGTGTTGTCAATGTTGGCTTGAGCGGGAGGAGGTCCCATCAAAGCTGGCATAGGAGGAGCCTCTTTCTTATGGATGTACTGCCCAAGATATCCCTCTGAATGAGCTCTTCGATGGCTTGCTTCAAGTTCCGACATTCTTCAGTGTCCATGGCCATAATCCCTGTGGAAACGGCAATAACGGCTCCTGTCGCGGGTGGCGCCCTTCTTTATAGGGGTGCAACTCGGGCTCATGAAACTCGGGTTTACCTCAATCCTAACCCTAACCCTATTTATAAAATGTCAACCCTAACCCTAACCCTAACCCTATTTGTAAAACCTCAACCCTAACCCTATTTTTAAAAATCGGGTTCGGGTTGAGTTTCGGGTTAGAATTCGGGTTGATGAGAAAAAATAAATAAATTGCTTTTTCTAAAGTAAATAAACACCGAATTATGGATCCCAAAGATGGAAAATAAAATCCCTTACCAAACGCATAAGCTGGACTCGGGGCTTTGATATTGTATTTAAAAAAAAGTCTTACCTAAAACAAAGAAGAGGAGGATGTGCTATAAACAAAGAAGAGGAGGAGGTGGGAAGTGAAACAAAATGTGTAGATGGTCTGCCTTTATGTTTGTCCTTTTCCTCGCTTGCGACTGACGGCCTGCCCTCCTCGCTCTCAAGTTGACCATCTCGTCCGATCCGATTGGTGCCTTTAATGCCTCCAAAAATTTGGTGCCGATAAGCTACCCCATTCGGGTAACCCTTGGGTTCGGGTTATCTCGGGTTCGGGTTGTGGTCAACCCTAACCCGGGTCAATTGCAAATCGGGTTGGGTTAAATTCGGATCTTTCGGGTTCGGGTTGGACAAACATGAGTTTAAACACTGTTATAAATCGGGTTCGACGGGCCGGGTTCGGGTTGAGCCCGGCCCAAGTTGCACCCCTACTTCTTTAACGGGGTGGACGCCGTAAATAAGGCTCGTTTTCAATTTCCATAAGGATATGAGCCCGGGGCGCTAGGAGGGTGTAAGATGGTCTTCTCTGGGAGCCAAGCTCTTGCGGCGGTCAGTGGGTCGGCGCGAGGGTTCGGACTTCTTGGGAGGAGGCCCGCTTAACTCCGGACGAGCGGGTCTCTTGCTAGTCCTTTCCTGTGCACCTCTCCTTGATGAATCAGCTTCGTCGGCGCGGATATACTTCTGCGCACAGCTCAAGAGATCAGCATAAGAGCAAGGAGGTTTCTTATCCAGAGAGTAAGTAAAACGGGAGGGATGGAGTCCCCGTTTTAAAGCCAGCGTGGCTACAGCATCTTCAAGATGATAGACTTCTAGGGCCGCCACCTTGAAACGGTTTATAAAATCTTTCAAAGGTTCTCCTTCTTGCTGCTGCACGGAGAATAAGCTGTCTGCTACTCGAGGAATTTTTCGACAAGCGTCGAAGTGAGCCAGGAAAGACCTCTCTAGTTGTCGAAAAGAGTCAATACTGCGCGAAGGCAGACGAGAATACCAAATACGGGCCGCCTTACGGAGGGTGGCCGGGAAAGCAATGTTTAAGAGGGCATCAGTTGCTCCTTGGACCTGCATAATAGCTTTATAGCTCTCCAGATGATCTAGGGGATCGGTCGTACCATCATAGGGATCCAGTTGAGGAAATCAGAATCTCCTTGGAATGGGCTCTTCCATAACCCGCCGAGTAAGAGGGGGCGGGTGTCATAATCCGACCCCGGCTGATTGTTGATTCTTTGACTAAGCTCCTCCAGCCTTCGATCTTGCTTCTCAAGACGCCTTTCCATCCGATCAGTCGTACGTCCTCCGGCCGGTTCGGGGGAACTAGAAGAAGATTGACGACGCCACCGGCGGTGCTCCGCATAAGGTTCCTTCCCCCGGCGCCGCCCAGCAGGTGGGCTGCTAGGGGAACGGGTGAGAGAGCGCGAGCCATCCCGGGAGCTTTGAGAGTGCCGCCCTCCTGAGGAATAAGGGCGGAGAGGCTTTGTTGGAGGAGATCTTCCTCGAGCTGATTGTCGGCTGACAGGAGTAGCCGACCTGGGCAACAAAGGTGGCTCGAGCCGTTGCCGGGCTCCTCTAGAGTGCTGTTCCTGCATTTGTTGAACCATCCCAACAAGAGTTTGGACTTGCTGGGTAAGGATCAGCAGTGGGTCTTGAGGAATAGTTGGGGCCGGCAGCGGCGAGGAAGGAACCGGAGGGTTCGGCTTCACCGGCTCAGAAGAGCCAAGAGTTTTGAGATCATGGTTGGGAGGCGAAAGATGCCCCCCAAACCAATCAGAGGGATCCTCTTCCAGAGATCTAGAGCTCATGTTCGTGGAACCGTAGAACAAGTATTACTCACTGCTCCAACGATGGCCCCCCTACCTGGCGCGCCAATCTGTTGATGCAGAATCACCAGTCTTGTTTTTCTTTCTTTCTTGTTATGAGATCTCTTGCTGAAGGAAGAGAGAGTCCCCCCCAGAACCCTCTTCCCCCCCTCTTATCCCCTCTCGAGCTTTTTCTTTCTTTTTCTTTTTCTGGATCCATAGGTCTACGTGTCAGATAAACGTTTTCCCTAGCTCAGCGTCCGCCACGTGGTTATTCATCGGTGATTAATAATAAAGCTATTCAGAAACTTGCTCATGAAGATAAGGATCTTTATGTTGATCTTGGTTATCCCAAGAGAATGTCAGGGTTAGTGGGAATGTCAAAGTTAGAGAAAAGGTATTTGGCCCTAAAACAGGAGCTCAGTATTTCCTTTTTCTAGATGAACGGCGATGTTCCAGTGTTTGTCTTATTCGAAACATTTAAAGCGTCATGATGCTTAATAATTCTCGATCTCTGTTCCGGACACGACAGCTCCTCGTGTTTAGTGCTTCTGATACGAGAATTATTTCAAGATTGGGGGCCGCCTAGGACTAGGGGCCGCCCAGACCCTGGGGGCCGCCTAGGACTAGGGGCCGTCCAGGCTCTGGGGGCCGCCTAGGACCTGGGGGCCGCTTAGGACTGAGGCCGCCCAGACTTTAGGGGCCGCCTAGGACTAGGGGGCCGCCCAGACTCTGGGGGCCGCCTAGGACTGGGGCTGCCAGACTTTGGGGGCCTCCTAGGACTAGGGGGCCGCCCAGGACCTGGGGGCCGCCTAGGACTAGGGGCCGCCTAGGCCCTGGGGGCCGCCTAGGACCGGGGTCGCCCAGACTCTGGGGGCCGCCTAGACTTTGGGGGCCGCCTAGGACTAGGGGGTCGCCTAGGACCAGGGGCTACCTAGGCTCTGGGGGCCACCTAGGATTGGGGCCGCCCAGACTTTGGGGGCCGCCTAGGACTAGGGGGCCGCCTAGGACTAGGGGCCGCCTAGGCCCTGGGGGCCACCTAGGACCGGGGTCGCCCAGACTCTGGGGGCCGCCTAGGACCTGGGGGCCGCCCAGACTTTGGGGGCCGCCTAGGACTAGGGGGCCGCCCAGGACCTAGGGACCGCCTAGGACTAGGGGCCGCCTAGGCTCTGGTGGCCGCCTAGGATCGGGGTCGTCCAGACTCTGGGACCGCCTAGGGCTAGAAGGCCATTCAGGACCTGGAGGTCGCCTAGGACTAGGGGGCCGCCCAGGAGCTTGGGGCCGTCTAGGACTGGTGCCGCTCAGACTTTAGGGGCCGCCTAGGACTGAGACCGTTCAGATTCGATTCTTGATTTCTTTATTTTCTAACTATTAACTATTTTATTTACTAACTATATCACAAAGCATTCGAAGAGAAACAAAGCTGAAGCTTAGAGCTATGTTTGTTTATTATCCGTAAGTGTGCACACTTAAACACATAAAGACTTTCAGCATCACATTAACGAGTCACCTTCACAACTTGATAGATGACACTAAAAAATTATTCATGCATCCGTCTCAGCAAGGGAAAGGACTTGGCCTTGTGCTGGTGCGGCATGATTTACATGGACGGCTTTTTGTGTAATTATTTTCCTACTATGGAATGGAATGGACTTGGCACTTAAAATATTTATGAAAACTCACCCTATTTCTGAATTTTAAGTTACATTAATCGTTCTCCATTGCTCAACATAAACTGAACTTCTCTCTCAATTTAAATAGAAGTTATTCTCCAGTCTTGCTAGATCCAGGAAGCCCATGTCTCATGAAAACCGGTAGTTATGGTTCTCTGGTGAAACGCAATTTGAGACATGGTGGTTTAAGATTTACTTAACAGGAAAAAAAGATTATTATTTCTTGTGAGAGTCATGGATTATGGGCCCAAGGCCCACTATTTTTAGCCTGGACCTTGATTGTCTTTGGGCTATGGGCATGGCCTAGGCCTTCATTTGAATTTGGCCACCTTCTGATTTGGGTCAAGGCCTAAGTTGGGTCATAACTTTGTTCTGGGCTGCGGATGTTTTTTGGGCCATAAATGGGCAGCTACAATTGATTCATGAGCCATGGCCCATGGGTTAGCCTGTCATATGCCTAACCTGACCATTGTTTGCAACGTGACTCTGGGGTACGTTTTGAATTTAGACCAAGGATTGTTTGGAGTAACATCGATCATATTTTGGATTCTTGGCATCACTCTCTTAATCTTAATTATTCTTTGAAGTACAACCAAGTCCATTAAGTCTACTTACAAACAAAGAACACAAGTCAATAAGCTCGGGAAAGATAAGTTGGAGCATAGAGCAAAATAAAAGCAGAAAAGAAGAATTTGCCAGCCTTATCTGGATTCAAGCCAACATTGGCCAAGGCTGCCTCTATCAATAATGAACTATCGTGGAACTCGTGAAATAAGGATAAGAAATAATCTAATATAAAAAAAAAAAGAAAAAAAGCAATCAAGCACAAGATATAAAGCTTTACGTGGTTCAACAATTTGTCTGTGTCCCTGAAAGGTTTCTAGTTCTTCTTTTTTATTGAGAGAATGGTCGTACGGCTACAAAAATCTATTAGGGTTTTTATCTCTACATGTCACACTTGTTCGTTTGCCATCATTGGCTCGGACTGTCAAATCTATGCGCACCATCCTTGACTTGAGCTATCAAATCTATGTGTGCCATTTTTGGTTCGGACTGCCAAATCTATGTGCGCCCGTGCATTTGGCAGGCTCCCACTTGCAGCTTCTGGTATGGATTACCAAATTTGCTGTACGCCCAGATCTGCCCGCTCATGATAGCTGCCAAACATGCGGACCACTTTAATTTTTTGCTTACTGTTTCTAGAAGGATTATGAGCCATTGTTTAAAAATCTCCACCTTGACGAATAATCACTTCCTTAAAAGACCCGCTCAACCTTGAGGACCTATACCTCCACCCAGAGCCCTCAACATCTTCACAATACTAGTTTGTGACTTGTAGCAAGTCCAAAAGGAAGCATCTTTGTCAATATAACTGTTGCATTATCCCTTGTGTGTACCTTCAATAATAGGATCTCACCTGAAGTAAATAACTCTGATCTTATGGTACCTCACATCAATGTGCTTTGTTCTGGCATGATACACTTGATTCTTGGACAATTCAATGGCACTTTGACTGTCGGAATATATACCCAGAGCATGCTGCTTAAAACCAATATATGAGACAAGCCCTTTTAACCATAACGCTTCCTTGGTTGCATATATTATAGCCATGTATTCTGCCTCTATGGTGGATAAAGTAATCACACTCTGCAAGACTGACCTTCAACTAATTGGACCACTTGCAAGTGCGAACACATAGCCTGTAGTAGACTTCCTATCATGTACATCTCCAGCATAATCTAAGTCCACATATCCAATAACAGAAACTAAATCATTCACTGTACCAAAACAAATACCATAATCAGACGTACCTCTCAAGTATCGGAGAATCCACTTTACAACCTGTCAATGCTCCTTGCTTGGGTTAGCTATAAACCTGCTAACCATACTGACTGCTTGGGCCAAGTCTGATCTTGTGCAAACTATTGCATATATCAAACTTTCCACCGCATTAGCATAAGAAACTTTTGACATGCACTTTTCTATTTCAGGACACTAGTAGCTGGACAACTTGAAGTGATTAGCCAATGGAGTAGTAACTGGCTTTGCCTTGTCCATACCAAACCTCTCCAATACTTTCTTAATGTACTTCTTCTATAAGCGCCATAACTTTCTGTTCTTTCTATATCTCTGTCAATTTTTATGTCTAGGATTTTCTCAGCAGCACCTAGGTCTTTCATATCAAATTCTTTACTCAACAAGGATTTTAGATCACAGTACATATCTTTCAAATTTCTTTCCATAATTAGCATATCATCAACATAAATTAATAAATAAATGAAAGAACCATCCTTTCGAGACTTAAAGTACAAACAACAGTCATACTCACAACGGGTAAAGGCAATACTCAATATGTATGAGTCAAACCGCTTATACCACTGCCTTGGGGACTGCTTCAACCTATAAAGAGACTTCTTGAGCTTGCACACTAGATGTTCCTTTCCTAGCTCCTCAAATCCCTCTAGTTGTTCCATGAAAATCTGCTCCTTCAATTCTTCATGAAGGAAAGCTGTCTTGATATCTAACTGCTCCAACTCCAAATCTAGCTGAGCTATCAAGGCCCATAACACCCTAATAGTGGTATGCCTAACCATCGGTGAGAATACTTCATTGTAGTCAATCCCCTACTTCTGTAAGTACCCCTTAGCAACCAATCGTGCTTTATATCTCATACCTTCTTTTCTGAGGCTCCTTCCTTCTTTCTGTAGACCCACTTGCACCCAACTACCCTTTTACCCTTAAGGAGTTTTACCAACTCCCATGTTTGATTCTTATGCAGTGACTCTATCTCTTTAGCCACAGCCTCTAACCACTTTTCCTTTTCTGAAACTGATACTGCTTTCTGAAAAGAACTAGGTTCTTCATCACTAGTTAGTAAAGCAAAGAAGCTGACTCATTGTCTGTACGATACCTAGCTGGAAGTCTAATTGTGTGTCTGGGTCTATCTATGGCAATACTGTGTTTGTTGACCTAATTGTTGATTTTGATGATTAACAAAACTATTTGAGTATAACATTTGAAGTTACTAATGATTTTGATTAAGTTTTTCAGTTTATGATATAAGACAAATCAAGTTCTAGTTCGAATCTAATGTCAAGGTAAGATTGCAGATATTAGAGTCGACACATGGAATCGCAGAGTCGACTCCAAAAATGGCACAGACTTAGAGTCGACTCCCGGACTGTTAGAGCCAACTCCAACAGAAAAGATAGAACGATAGTTTTTCTAGTCACGACTTAGAGTCGACTTTGAGACTGTTAGAGTCGACTCCAGAAGATTTTTTGTGTTGACCCAAGAAAAGTCAGAGACGATTCCAGTTCAAGCGATTTGGGGATTTTCGATTTAGAGCCGACTTCAAAAAAGTTAGAGCCGACTCCAGAATGTCAGATGCAACTTCAGAACTGTCAGAACGACTCTAAACTTTACTTTTATCTTTTTAATCCCAACGGCTATTGCTATTTTTGGTTCTAATCCTTCTTACACTTGTTTCTAAGGGATAGTTTTAAACTATTTATGGATTAAACTGATCTATAAGAAGAGGTTTGCTGCATCCGAAAATGAGAGAGAAGAGAGACAAAAAGACAAGAATAGAGAAAAATCTTAGAAACCCATCAGAAAATCAAAAGAGAAAAGAGGGAAAATTCGAGAGGAAAGATTATACTGATTCCCCAAAAGAAAAGAGAGAGATTCCAAGCTTTCATAGCTTCATTTTGAAGAAATCTCAAGAAAAGAAGCAAGCCCTAGTTTTCTGATCTTCGGAGCTTCAAGAGCATTCTAAAGGAAGATCCACCCAAGAGAAGAGAAGAAGCAAGCCACCAAGATCTGCAAATCAGGCTTTGATTCCTATCTCTTTATTTCGTGATCTATCATTGTATATTTTCTCATTGGAGGAGCCTTTGTTTTGTAATAACGATTATTGTTTGCTAGGTCAATCGGAGGATTGATTCCATTGAGACTGTTAGCCTTGTGCAAGCATTTTGCTTGTGGTGTAAGGTTTTGTGCTGGTGAGCCTTGAAAACCAGCTGGGTTCGTTGTGCACCCGGAAAAATAATAAGTTCGAGTTGTGAGCTTGCAAAACAACTATGTTGTAATCAGATTGATTATAGTGTGGACTCAAGAGATACTTGGGAGTGGACGTAGGTGTAGATACACTGAACCACTATAAAATCTCCTGTGTTTGCCATGATTGTCTCATTATCTTTAACTCTCTATTTGTGCATATTCTATTTTAATTTGTGCGAATCTAAGTTTTTATTTCTGTTGGGGTTTATTTTCAAAAGAGTTTAAATTTTTTGAAAAACCCCTCTTGGGTTGCTATCTGGACCAACAATTGGTATCAGAGCTAGTGCTCATTTGATTTGATCTAACGATCAAGAGTCAAAGATCCACATGGCAACTCAAGCTGGTTCATCTTTTTCTGAAGGCCAATCTACTAATAGACCACCTTGTTTAATGGTTTAAACTATGGTTATTGGAAGGCTAGAATGAAAATCTTCTTTCAAGCACTTGACTATGATCTATGGAGCATTATAGTCAATGGACCACACACACCCACTGCTAGAGTTAATGGCATGGAGATTCCTAAACCGGAAACGGAATGGGATGAACATGATAAAAAATTGGCACAACTTAATGCCAAAGCAATAAATGTTTTATACTACTCATTAGATGTAAATGAATTCAATCGTATATTTATTTGCATTTCTGCTAAGGAAATCTGGGATAGACTTAAGGTTACCCATGAGGGAACAAATCAAGTCAAGGAATCCAAGATTAACATGCTAGTTCATAAGTATGAATTGTTTAAGATGGATGCATGTGAATCTATTACTGATATGTTTACAAGATTTACTGATATAGTTAATGGTTTAAAAAGCCTTAGTAAATCTTATGATAATTCTGATCTTGTGAGGAAGGTTTTACGTTCTTTGCCTAGGACTTGGAAGCTAAAGTGACTGCAATACAAGAGGCGAAGGATCTAAGTACCCTACCCCTGGAAGAATTATTGGGATCCTTGATGACTCATGAGCTTCAAATTAAGCAACATGTTGATGATGATGAGTCAAAGAAGAAGAGGACTATGGCTCTTAAGATTTTGAATATATGGAAGAGCCTCATGAATCTGAAGATGAAAGTGATGATGAGGACATGGTACTCATCACAAGGAAATTTAAAAGATTCATGAAGAAGAAGAAGTTTGAAAAGAAAAAGCCCTTTGCAAGAAAAGATGAGGACAAGGGCAAAGAAAAAGAAGTTATTTGTTTTGAATGTAAGAAGCCGGGTCATTTTAAATCTGAATGCCCACAACTAAAGAAAGGCACCCGAAATTCAAAAAGAAGGCAATGATGGCCACATGGAGTGATTCGGAAAGCTCAAGTTCGAAGAGGAAGAAAAGAGTGAAATGGCCAATCTATGCTTCATGGCGGACAATGATGAGGTAAGTCCGAGTTTTCTTGATGATTTTACTTTCGATGAATTGCATAGTGCTTTTTATGAATTAATGGATGATTTTGCAAACTTAAGTTCAAAGAACAAAGATCTGAAGAATCAAATGCAAAATCTATCTTTAGAAAAAGAAAAGCATATTATAGAAAATGAATTTCTAAAGAAAGAAAAAAAATTTGAAAAATGAAGTTGATAGACTTAAACCTATTGTTGATAAATTTACTTTAAGCTCTATCAAACTTAATATGATTTTGGACAATCAAAAAGCTATCTTTGATAAAGCTGGATTAGGATATAATCCACTTAAGAAGCAAAAATCTTTGAAAAATATTTTTATACATGCTGAAAAATCATCAAATATTACTTGTTTTAAATGTGAAAATAAACGACATAAATCTTATATGTGTAAATCTCCACATAATAAAAGAAAGATTATTTGGGTTCCCAAAGGAACAATATTTAATGCATCTAACCACGAAGGACCCAAGAAAGCTTGGGTACCTAAAATTAAGACATAAATGTTTTGCAGGAGTGTCTTGTAGCCATCAGACTGAAAAGAAAATGGTACCTGGATAGTGGTTGCTCAAGACACATGACGGGTGACAAAGATCAATTCATCACCTTGAATCAAAAAGATGGAGTAGTTACTTTTGGTGATAATGGGCAAGGCCATATCATGGGTATTGGTAAGATTCAAATTACTCCATCTACTCATATTGATAATTTTATATATTGATGGACTTAAACATAATTTGATAAGTATTAGCCAACTGTATGATAAAGGTTTCAAAGTTTCCTTTGAAGCTTTTGTTTGCACTGTTACTAATCCCATTGATAATACATTATTCTTATTGGTAAACGTTATGGCAATGTGTACTTAATTGATTTGAGTAATTTATCTCCAAGTAATCATTGCTTAGTTGCTAATAATGCTAAGATGAATGAGATTGGTTGGCTATGGCACCGTAGATTAGGTCATGCAAGCACACACCTAATTTCTAAACTATTGAAAATGGATTTAGTTAAAGGTATTCCTAGCTTAAATTTTGAAAATAATCGAATATGTGATGCATGTCAGTTTGGAAAACAAACAAGAACTTCTTTCAAATATAAGAATATTGTTTCAACTACTAGGCCACTAGAGCTACTACACATGGACCTTTTTGGACCTACTAGAACCACAAGTCTAGGAGGAAAGAAATATGGTCTAGTGATAGTAGATGATTACTCTAGATTCACTTGGGTAATGTTTTTGGCTCACAAAGATGAGACTTTCTTAATATTCCTGAAATTCGTTAAGAAAGTCACAAATGAGAAAAACACTACCATAGTGTCTATTAGAAGTGATCATGGAACTGAATTTGAAAATCACTTATTTGAAAAATTCTGTTTTGAAAAAGGCATACATCATAACTTTTCAGCACCTAGGACACCTCAACAAAATGGAGTTGTAGAAAGAAAGAATAGGACCTTAGAAGACATGGCCCGTACCATGCTATGTGAAAGCCAACTTCCAAAATATTTTTGGGTGGAAGCTATAAACACAGCATGTTACATCCTAAATAGAGCCCTGATTAGACCTATCCTTAAGAAGACTCCCTATGAACTATGGCATAATAGGAAACCAAATTTAGGTTATTTTCATGCATTTGGTTGTAAATGCTTTATTCATAACAATGGAAAGGACAATCTTGGGAAGTTTGATGCAAAGTCTGATGAAGGTATTTTCCTAGGATATTCTACATCTAGCAAGGCATATAGAGTATTTAATAAGAGAAGCTTAGTTGTAGATGAATCCATTCATATAGTGTTTGATGAGTCTTTAGCATCAAGTTCAGATAAAATTGATGATGAGGAAGATACATCTTTGATTGAAAGAGGTATTAAAAAATTAAATGTATCTTTCAGATCAAGAACCTGAAGCTAAGGATGATGACTCACCTAAGGATGATGGTATTGATACTGCTCATAATGATAAAGATCTACCTAGAGATTGGAGATATGCTTATGGTCATCCTAAAGACCTAATCATAGGTGATCCATCTCAAGGTGTAAGGACTAGATCATCAATGAGAAATATGAATAATCATCTTGCATTTGTATCTCATATAGAACCTAAAACTATAGAGGAAGCTGAGAAAGATAGTTATTGGATGTTAACAATGCAGGAAGAGTTAAACCAATTCACTAGGAACCAAGTTTGGACCCTAGTAGATAGACCTAAAAACCACCCTATAATAGGATCTAAATGGGTTTTTAGAAATAAATTGGATGAAAATGGCTTGGTAATTAGAAATAAGGCTAGATTAGTTGCAAAGGGATATAATCAGGAAGAAGGTATAGATTTTGATGAAACCTTTGCACCTGTTGCTAGATTAGAAGCCATTAGGCTACTACTTGCATTTGCATGTCATATGAATTTCAACTTATTTCAAATGGATGTTAAAAGTGCATTTTAAATGGTTTTATAAATGAGGAAGTTTATGTTGAACAACCTCTGGTTTTGAAGATCATGAATTTCCAAATCACGTCTTCAAATTGCACAAAGCACTTTATGGTTTAAAGCAAGCACCTAGAGCTTGGTATGATAGATTAAGTAAATTTTTAATTGAAAATGATTTTTCAAGAGGAAACGTTGATAAAACTTTGTTTTTAAAAAGAAAAGAAAAGGATTTATTAATTGTTCAAATTTACGTTGATGACATTATATTTGGTGCTACTAACAATCTCCTTTGTCAAGAATTTGCTAAGTTAATGCAGGGAGAATTCGAGATGAGCATGATGGGAGAACTCAACTTCTTCCTTGGACTTCAAATCAAACAAGAGAAAGCGGGGATTTTCATCAACCAAACAAAGTACACAAAGGAAATACTCAAGAAGTTTGGTATGGAATCTGCTAAACCTCTTGGTACGCCAATGAGTCCCTCATGCAAGCTGGACAAGGATGAAGAAGGTAAGAAAGTAGATCAGAAGCATTACCGAGGTATGATCGGATCACTTCTTTACTAACTGCAAGTAGGCCAGATATTATGTTTTCTGTTTGTCTATGTGCAAGATATCAATCTAATCCTAAAGAATCACATTTATTTGCTATTAAAAGAATCTTTAGATACTTAAATGGAACTAAAAATGTAGGATTATGGTATTCTAGAGACTCAACCTTAAAATTGATTGCTTATTCTGATTCTGACTATGCTGGTTGTAAATTAGATAGAAAGAGTACAAGTGGGGCATGCCAACTTTTAGGAAGTAACTTAATCTCTTGGTTTAGCAAGAAGCAAAATTCGGTTGCATTATCCACTGCTGAGGCAGAGTATGTTGCAGCTGGAAGTTGCTGTGCTCAAATCCTTTGGATTAAGACAACTTGAAGATTATGGTATCACACTTGATAAAATTCCTATTAGATGTGATACTAGTGCCATCAATCTAACTAAGAATCCAATTCAACATTCAAAAACTAAACACATAGAAATTAGACATCACTTTATTAGAGAACATGTAATAATAATATTTATCTTGATTATGTGAACACTAATGATCAATTGGCTGATATTTTTACCAAACCTTTGAGTGAGGAAAGATTTTATTATCTTAGAGGAGAATTAGGAGTTTGTAACCTTTAGAATGATTTTCTGAAACTCTTAAGGACAACAACTATCTAGACTTCATCAATTTCTTGAAAATCCTCTATGTCCAATAAGGAAATTTATCTAGAAATTTGATTCATTGTTTCCCCAATTGATTAAGGAACACTTATCTAGAGTTTGATGATTAATTTGATTAGTTTCAGATCCTTGAAATTCTAATTTTTCACTGAAACTATTGTGGAGTCGACACCTGCAGTTTGTGGAGTCGACACCTTCATATTTTGATGTTCTGTCTGGGCAATTAGAGCCGACTCCGGCTTCTGCAGAGCCGACTCTAATTCAGGCGCTGACAGATTTTCTAGTCCGGAGCCGACACCTCGCTTTGCGGGAGTCGACTCTAAGTGGAACTAGGTCAAAATAAAAAGGCGGAGTCGACACCCAAACGACCCTATCGTCTCCTAATCCTTTCTAAAACCAATTCCAACCCCTCCAAACCCCTCAAATCTCTCAATAACTCATTCCAATCAATTCCTATGGCTCCTAAGAAGCGTGCTATCGTTGGTGGATCGATCGTTCCCACGAAGCGTCGCTCGATTCGTAGGCAACCCTCACCGTCTTCATCATCTGCCACCCAAGATGCTTCTCCACCTTCACCATCTTCTCCATGGGTAGATCAATTAGCGGGTAAGGCCATTACAACTGGAAGAAAAGTAGATTTCGATTTCTTTGCTTCGGAGGGCTTCGCTATTGGCCATTATTGAAGGAAATGGGATGGGAGAAAGTTGTTCTTTGGATGTTCCTATGTACCCTGCCCTTGTGAGAGAATTCTACAATGATTTATGTAGAGGAGAGGGAGGTTTAGTGAGTTTTGTAAGAGGAACCAAAGTGATAATCACGCCGAGACTCTTAAAAATTTATTGGAGATGCCTACTATTGGACTAGTTGAGTATCAACATGATGATAGAGGAGGTGCCCTATTTAGGATGTTAGGGAGAGAAGTATCTGAGTTTGAAGAAATCATGGCTAATCAACTAAATTTGGAACTCAGGTTACTTCATAATATTTGTGGAAGAATCTTGTTTCCTAAAATTGGAAGGTTTGAGTATGTCTCGGAGCGAGACATCTTGTTGATGGACTGTATCATTACTGGAAGGCCTGTTAATTTAGCTGGAATGATGATTGGCTATATGGCAGAAGCAGCAACCAAGAAGAGATCAACACTGCCATATGGTATGATTCTGACCTTAGTTTTTAGAAGCCAAGGTGTGCTAATAATGGATAATGAGCCACTAAGAAATTAAGGCATACTGATTACTACAGTGTCTCTACAATTCACCGCATGGGCTTCAGAAAAGAGAATGATATTTGGATAAAAAGAGGACAAGAGACCAGAGCAGAGGAAGTTAGAGTTGAGGAGGCCAGAGCAGAGGATATTCCTGGACCATCTACTGCTGGACCTTCAGAGGCTGGACCGAGCACTCATCCTTCACCTCCACATCAGTCAGCTTTGGTATCTGGAAGATTTTCAGAGGAGCAGCTTGATCAGCTCAGAGCCCTACTGACTGAGCATGATTCGGAAATGAGAAGTGAAATGAAATTGATATCTGCTAAGCTTGACATGATAGTTTCTACTTTGGATAAATCAGTGAATGCCATGTCATCTGAGCTTCAAAAGATTTTGAAAGGCTAGAAGGGATAGCAGATGGATCAAGAGTCTATTTAGATGCTACTGGTCAGTTGAAGAAAGATATTGATGTTGCTGTCACTCAAATTGAAGCTTGTCTTGAAAAATTTAAGAAAGACCAAAAAGATGAGATTATGGAAATGATTGGTCATTTGAAGAAAATTGTTTACAAACATGTTTGATTTTGATACCCTGTCTTATCCTAGTTTGTATCTAGGATTTCTAGCTTTCTTTACTTTGATAGCTTGTATCTAGGAATTTTGGTTTACTGTGAATATACTTGAATATATTACTTTACTATGAATGTACTTGAATTGACACATGTAATGAATCTTGCATTGAAATACAATTATCCTTTTATTGCAAATTTGTCTATGAGAACCAATTACCATCTCTATGATTGAATGAACC